>OY740778.1:784347-839347 GCA_963513935.1 Aphrophora alni | reverse complement strand
TAGTAATGGGAGTAATGAATAATTTTAAGATAATATTTTAAATAAAATAAGATAGTTAGAATTCTATGGTTTATATACATCGTAGGATAAAACCTTATATGCACTAACACTTAGATTCCAATAAATGGTAAAACACAATACAAGCAGCAAGTTACACATAAAACATTTAACTTTTATTATTTCTCCCTGTGAGTGGTGTACAGTATTATTTACTGTTACTTCTGGGCCTGTGAATATTGTTGTGTCATGTGACACTTCAGACAGTAGTCACATTGGTTTTACAAGAATGATCTGTTGAATTTGTTAAAACATAAATATAAGGGGCAAAGTATACAGTTCTCAGAATATTTATCAACGTAATCAGTTAAGATTTAGTTTTGTTAGTCAAACTATAGACTCTATGGAATCAATATATGACTAGTTATTAAGTGTGGTGTCAATATCATTTGAATATATATTATGCAAAGTGTATTGTTAGTGTTTTCCTTATATATATATATATATATATATATATATATATATATATATATATATATATATATATATAAATAATATATAATAAAGAAGAAAATCAATGGTTTTAAGTAAAAATACTTTTGTAGGTCCATTTCTTATAAAAGAAAATTATTCTTTGAATGATATTATTCTGTCATCATTCTTCTAGAGCTCATAGATTAGCACCAACTTTGACGAAATTCTATAAATTCGCATATTTGATCATATTTTAAAGTATTTTCTTATCACTTTCTTGCACCTAATTATTATTGAGAGAGTATTTGATAGACTAAATTTTCAATATTGATTTTTTTGGGTGATATATTAGTTTTCTTATTCCACTGAGTGTTTTTTGGAATTTGTCTGTCTGTTTGTCGACTGTGAAATGTTTGAGTACAAACGTGTGGAGAGATTTTTATGAAATTTGGTATGTGGGTTTAATTTACCACAACTCTGTCTTATTATGGTATTCGTAGTCTTTGATTGGAAGAACTACGCGCATGAACATGTGACTATATCTGAACACACATGTTCACTGTAGTTATGTGTTAAACAGAATATCAATTTATACTTTTGTACAGTATTGTATACGTTTTATGGCCAAGCGATGGGTTTTTGGTTTTACATCTACGCTGTCCTGGTTGATCTAATTTGAAAGGTGAACATTTTTTTACAACATCATTAAACTTTAAAAAATATATATATTTCATGTGTAGTCTCAATGATTGTGTTATCAATAACTGTGCTTTGTAAACTACTGTTTAAAGAAACTAATTTTGTCCATGGCTTGACGTGGCTTAACAGTTTTGAATGTACACAGAATTTGCATAATTCAGATTATGAAGTTTAAGATAGCGCATAAAGAATCGATGTTCGTTACAACATTTGCATCTATATTGATGAAATACAGGAGATTATTGAATTAAATTAACTAATATATATTTGCCAATTGTTGACTACTTTTGAAAGTACAGTAATGTTTTACCTTTCCTGTATAGAAGATACCATATTTCGTATTTAGAATTGAATGATATACTCGTCAAAATACGTGATTTTGTATTCATCAGGTAAAGTTTCTAGATTCTATAAACTCCCTTGTGTAAAAGGGTTTTTGTAGAAATTTGATAAGGGATCAGGGGAATATGAGACTCTGCTTTTCGTTATTAACTGCGTTATTTTGTTGTAATTTTCTTGTGCGTATGATTTGTAGAACTTTCAATAGAACGAAATATATAAAAAAATGTGACACTTCCAACATCAATACAATATGAAAATAAAATTTACAATGCACAAACTGTAAATGTTTTTTTAGAAACTCATGACCTACTAACACATAAGAGCTATTGTTTTTTACTCTGCGATAAAAGCAATTCTATGTCTTGCTTGACGATAAATATGCTTCATGTTTTTGACATCCCACGATATAAAGCTTTTAGGGATCATGGTAAGAGGATAGATTCCCTTTATGTACAATGTGTACTAGAAAAGGATTTACAAAATTACCTGGTGTTTCTTGGGCTTAAGTGGATTTACTTTATAATTAAAATACTGAAAACCTACTGTATTTCAAATTTGGAATTCAGAATTTCTAAAAATGGAATCATTTTGAAAGAAATAAAATGAATATGTTTAATTTAACAAATTTCTTATTATAATTACTTTAATTTTGATGATTATATAATTTAATAAAAGCTATAAAGCTGGTAGAGGTGGTGTGACATAATTGTCTATTTTGAACTTTCTATTATGACATAATTTTTGACTTAGGTCAAAAATTAAATTTAATAAAACATTATTGCAAAACATACAAAAGTACAAAAATTAGGTATATCTTGTATTACATATTACGTATAGGAAGTATAGAGAACGCTGTGTTAAATAAAAATCCGATGTCAATATTTTTCTCAATTATCACTTATAAACTCCACTCAAAAGTGTATCTCTCTTTTTGTATACAAAAGTAGTGTTTCAAAGGATTTCTGTTATTTTTTGAGTGCAGTTTTCTCTAGCACATACGATTGGATATTTTGATAAAACTTATTGTTTAGGTATAGTTGTGCTACAAAAATTAAATAAGGTTTTAAAATATATTAAACTACCTTTTACTAGAAAGTAGCCCCTAAAAAATGAAATAATAAGTATTGGATTTTGTCCCACTAAAAATGCTGCGATACTTGTTACAAAAGAAAAATGGTTTATAGAACTTAAATTATAAAAGACTTAATCTTTCAAATATGCTGTATCGATTTTACTAAAAATTAAATGAAGTTTTTACAATGTGAAAATTCTAATTCCAAGGATTAGGCCTAAGTCAGGAATAGTTAGTAAATACTGTACCTCGAGCCCCTACATTCTAAATTCTAAAATATATTTTGTATACATTGTTTTACATAAATGTTACGTGATGAATCTTTAAGAAGTTGCAAGGCAAGAATCTATATAAAGATATGTTTTTCTTAAACATAAATTTTAAAAAAATAAATATACTCAGGATGAATCTACGAATTTTATATTTGTGGACTGTTAAAGTAGAAAGTTAGTGCAATATTTTTACAGATTATATTTCGTGTAAGAACAGGAGCAATATAAAAACTCTGTTATTTAATATTTTATATTTATATACACAAGATTTTGTATTGTCCAGTTTATAAAGGACTCGATGTTTGTAATTGTTATTATTTTCTTGAACAGTATGTATTTATTGTTCATAAACTAAAGTTAGTATTTGTAAGAAGATATGTAGGACTCTAGAGACGCACAAACTTTCTTAATTCTCAGAAACTTTGATCTTAGTATTAAAGCTGATACCGCTTCGGGGGAGGAAACTTAGTTTTAGTTATGATTTATTACGGTGACAAGTTCATTCTAAGTTGTCATTCGTAACGACCTTGAATAAATGTTTTCTTTCTCAATCATAAATAGAAGAGAGACATTTTCAAAAAGAAGCTACGAATATTCAGTTTGTGAAAGGCTTTAATAGAATGTTAGTGCAATGTTTTTTATAGATTTTATTTTACATAGGAACAGGACATATATAAAAAAGGAAAAGAGAGTTTGTAATATTTATTTTATAACTGTACACACAAGATATCACATTCTCCAATTTATAAAAGGTACTTAATATTTGTAAAAGTTATTATTTTCAATAAAAGTACTTATTTATTTTATATAAATAAAATTAAGTTTTTGTAAGAAAATATTTGGTACTATTTGTTTCTTAATTTTCAGAAACTTTGATACCAGTAAGGCAACAAACGTAGTTTTAGTAATGATTTGTCATGTCACAACTTAATTCTAAGTTGTCATTTGTTACAACCTTTAATCAATATTCGTTATTTGTTATTGTTATCAATCCTGGAAGAATGTATGTTTCGCTCTACGAGAGAGATAAGACAGCATAACTTTGTGATGCTTCATTTTACAGTGGAACATTTAAAATATTACTTGTTGCAACTTTTAAGTTTAGTCACAAGTACCAAGGACACATTTTAGAGGAAACTTTAATATATGATTCATTGGAAACTATATACTAAACATTACTAATATATTATGTTTGGCGAATTTCAAATATTTCAGCTTAAAGTATTGTTTTCCTTCTTGTATATCTATAAATATAATGTTTACATACTGACAATTTAAAATTCATATTACAACAAATGATAGTTTGGATATTTATGAATAAATTCCAGGCTCTCAATTTAGTTAGTTTAACTTTGCATTGCGATGAGAAAGTAATAAGATTACAGCACGTTACATTTTCATCATCATATTGTACATCTATTCGTAAAAATAAATTATATTTTTGAACGAGAAAGTGTTCCATGTGATAAAAACAACAATGACAACAGTCTATTGCCTGACGTTTATCTCATGTGGAAGAGAGATTCTAGTCCATTAGCACTAAAATATATGATCTCATTGGGTTCTATTAATACCATTTATTTTACTTAACAATTCTTACTTACCTGGCGTACCATAAGCAACAACACTAACTAGTGCTCAGAGATTATCTCAGATTGAAATGAAAATAAATAGGAATTATTTTAGTTATTTACTTTATTGAAAAAAACAAACAGACGAAATAAATATTAATAACAGAAGCCAATTTTTAAAGATAAAAGATTCGTCCTACCAACGAGATAAAAAATATAGGAACTTTTGTGTTCTTCCTATTACAATGTCAAAAAAGTACGTGCAAGTACTGAGATTATAATTCTATAGTCTTACTTTTAATATTAGACACATAGACTATATGTAATGGAAAATAATACAGAAAACAATAATTTATAATTTGTTAGATAACAGAATATCAACACGAGGTTTTTTTAATATTTCAGTGTTTCCTTCTTGTTTACATACAAATGAATAGAAAATATTTTTAATGTAACATTTTGTTTGCTACAAATGATATGTTGAATATCTAATACCAAATTTCATCCTATAAGAGTTATATTATATTGTATGTAGTTAAGAAAGTGATATTGTGCCAGACGTTGATATTGATTTTTTGGACCTGATACACCCGTCAGCTGTGATGTAGAACTGTACGTTTTTGTGTTTGACTTCATCACAGAACACGATTAATAATAATTAGTATTAATGATAAACTATTTAATGTATTAAAATCTAATTACATAGATTGCTTGTAGATTGTATTTATGTGAAATAGATGCCAGTAAAGGCTTTTCGGAATATTCTGATTATTAAATACAAATAATTATATTCAATAATGATCCCTTGTCATCAACCAAAATTATCAAGTATGCCTATATTGAACTCGTAGAGAAATTTGACAATAATTTTATCCATCTGTATATTTAAAAGGTAAGTGTATAGTTATAAATTAATTTTGGGTTTTTTTACACTATAAAAAATTAACATAACTCTTTCTTATTAGTTAATTTTATACAGTTTGCTTTTTAGTTTATGTGTTAAGAAAAGGGAGGGAAAGAGAAACACATCCAAGATTAATAACCAGTAAATACCAACAAGACGACCTTTCTTTAACTATTGTATTGATTTTAAATCACCATCCAATTTAAAACTAAAAAAATGCAGATCCATCTTAACTATAAAGCATGTTATACATCAACTATAACATCATTATGCACAATTCATCATTATACAATAAGTTTATAAAATTAATAATTGTATAAATTTTATTTCAAAGAAACACCAAGATGTTAACTAAACATAAACACAAGCAACGGTATTAAACAACACCTATTTGATTTCTCCAGAGATATAACAGCAAATTGAATAGTTTAGAGTTTGATTCATAGTTTAGAGGACGACATTCGGTGTAACTCATTGAAATAAATAGACTGGAATTAATCTAAGGACATAAATTAGTAACATAAATGTTTACCCAAAACTTGCGCCATTAATTCTGAAGAATTGATAACAATTTGTGATATATTGTTAAATTTATGGTAACCTCTGTGCGCTGCAGAGATAACTGATAGAGAATGTGAGGAGAATGAGGGATTTTATTTTAATTAATTATTGTTTTAATAATTAACTTTAAAAACATGGAGTAAATGATGTTCAAAATATATTTATCATCAGTTTTAAATTAGGTAGTGTCGTCAAAATATAGTTGAACTACTCCTATGTTTTGAGACATATTATTTTAATGTTGGTGATAAAGTTGTTTTTAAAATTAAGCAGATATACTTAATACTTACCCAATTCAAGTGTTTAGAAATATTGAAGTTTACTATCATTAACTAATTATTTACGGTACTTTAAAATTTCTTGTAGGCCTATTTTATTATTGTTATATTTTAGTTTGTAGTTTTATTTTTACGCTGTGTTATGATAAAATAATATTGACTACAAGGATTATGATAAGATTTTGTTAAATTTTCAATTCCAATGACTAACTTAACTATCAAAAAATTACGAGTGATATGGTATCGATATAACAAAACAATTCCACATCTTAACTATTACATTGAAATTTGGCGAAATGTTAAGATCTATGACACAAATGATTGCTAAAAATGATAATTAAATGACAATTTTGGTCCATAATTAATTTTTTTAAAATTTTAACACCCTTAATTACAAAGGCGATTCATATTAAAGACAATTTAGAGAAGATATGAGTTTATGATACATGGAGGATAGTTTAATCTCTATTAAATGATGAAAATGTTAGTTTTCAAAATGTTTTGTACAAATCTATATTTGTGCGTCCAGGATTCAGTTTGACTTTTTGACACACAACTACCGAACTAAAATTTGTTTTGTGTTTGAGTGCATAAAAAGATTGATCAATATTTCTGCATAGATAAAAACATTTTACATGTTTTTTTTTAAACACCACTAAGTCTTAAGGGACTGATAATTAAAAAAAGTGTATGGAATGCTTTTGCTTGATAAGTTAAGCAATACATTAATATAAACAATGCAATTGAAAATATAGTAACAATACAGAGAATAAAATACGTGATTATTTAGTGAAAAATTCTCACATGATTGTAATGAAATTTTGATAATCTTTATAATATAAATATACAAAACGTTGGCATCATCTTAAAATCGTTGGTTAAGAAATTTCGGTTAGAAAGACAAATGGAAAAATAGATATATTATAAGATCGCATATCTCAAAATATTCTTAACCTATTTAAATAATATTGTTGATGCATTTTGAATGTTTAAGAGTATTATTTATGTTTTCTTGTATTTTTGAAAATAATATTTTGTTAAATAGTTGTGGTTTTTTTTGAATATTTTTTTATTTCTACCATTTCATAAAAAAACAATGTATAAAACAACACTAAAGCAATTCATTAAGTACTCAAACGTTAGGATCAAACAAAACATTCTCAAAGTAAAGAACCTGTTAGTTGAATTGTGCGAAACTGTCTCTACTTGCATTAATATATACACATACAAAATGTATATTGTAAAATTACCTAAAGCTAAAGTAAATGATCTGCATGATCTCCTGTAGGAAGGTTTATTTTCTTTTTAACCAAGATTTAAAAAAAATTGTTTGACTGAAAAAAAGTTTATAAAAGCAAATAATTACAGAAAATGTTACCCAATAAAATAGTGCGTATCAACTGCAGTTGCAGTCTAGGAAAATTTTAATCATATACACAAATTTAACTAAGAAATACATTTTACGTCAATTGTTTTTTATGTAGTGGTCCACAAACTTTCTCCCAAACCTATTTACAAAATCGAATACTAATCAATCTCAAATTTTTGAGAAAAAGTTACAAAAAATAAAAATACAAGTTTTAATAATGACAAACAATTTCAGTTATAAAGATCACAGAAATCCTACAGTTGTTACGGAATTGATGATGCTGTAAATCTTGTTGTCATACAAAGGAATATTAAATGCCTAGTTTGCAAGGAGGCACAAGTTATGCGGTTTAATTGATTTAGGGAGCGTTTGGAGTCTTGAGGGTTATGCATATATTATAAACTGAGATAACCTCAGTTTGGTATTTGATTAACCTTGAAATATGGAATTATAATACAAAGTATGAAGCCTACACCGATGTCAGTGCTACATCAAAAACAATAAAATGTTTCCTTTGTTTCTAGTGTTTTCTTTTGTTAAGTAAAGTGGTCTAATATTTGAGAAGATATAACCAAGGCGCTTTACATTGGTTACACTTTAATATTTTTATAAAATTAATTTATATCTAGTCTCCCGTGATTGTGTTATCAATAGATGTATCTCGTGAAGAATATTTGATAAGAAACTAGTTTTTACCCATGGTTTCCATTCAAATTGGAGTCGGACTTTGTGTGTATAACCTTAACTTGCGTTCAGCTGATTCCCTGTGGAATAATTAATTATCGTTAGTTATTGTGTGAAGCTCAGGATAGTGTTTTATAGAATCGATTTTTTATATTAACTTTTGTAGTTAGATTGTAGATTGAGCATTTTAGTGTATTAAAACTATTAATATTTGAAAAAAAATCAATCTGTTATTGGACAAAGCGGGAAGATTTTTATACTTTTATAATATTTTATATCTAGAACAGATATTTCATTACATCATTTTTCAAAACTCTCGATTCTGTATTCATCAGGAAGTGTCTGGATTCTATAATGTCCCTATGGAAGATGATTTCTTGAAGATATTTGCTAAGGGAGCAAGGGAATGTAAGACTTTGCTTTCGTGTATTAACAGCGTTGTTTTATTTTTATTTTCTAGTGCTTTTGTAGACGTTCTATACTGCAAATAAAAAACATAATAAAAACAAAATAAAGCTTCTCTATCGATAAGACATGGTAAGAGAATAAATAATGCACAAACTTGGAAAGAATATTGTAAATTGATATACTTTGTCTTGTTAGTCTCTACAGCTACCAGGGAATTTTGATTTCTTTTATATTTTACAAATCGTTTATATGTAAAATAAATCTCTTTTCTAAAACTTCTTAGTTTTTAATTTTTTTTCTCGATAAACTCAATTTTTGAAGACTTTAAAAATATGCATTTATTTTAATTTACAAGTAAAACAACAACACAATTATTGGTTTGTAATTTTAAAATAGCGAAAAGAACATTGTTAATTTTGTAATTAATTTTGGTTTTAAAAAGGTTAGTGATTTATTTTTTCACATTGGAAAATTGCTGAACGTCATGAATATTCTCATTCCAAACTTTCTTTGCAAGCGATTGAATCCATATTTTGAGACATTTAAACTTTTATGAAGACTCCCATGGTACATAAAACTATTTAAACCAAAAACATCCGTTTCACTATTTGTTTTATTTTAGAGATGGTGAATAATGCGTTATTCTTAACCCTCTACAGTCTACATAATAAAAAAAATATTTAGATAATTTAAAAAATTTAAATATTTTCTTTAGGTATTTTTTATTATTTTTATTTGGAAAATTATTGACACTTACTACGCATCCCGCCTTTAGATGTTTATCCACTTACCTATTATAATATATCACTCTTTTTTCTCCTGAATTACATCTTGTTGATCTATAGGAGTAGAGGTTTCACTTAGTGACTTGCACTATTTTATTCCGCCATCCTCTTTAGTCCCAAGTCATAAACCATCAACTAATATTAATTTTTCAACAGGCTGAAGCATCACTTTAATCACAATGTCAGATGTGAAAGCCACGCCGAACCTAGGATTTACTTATACTCTCTCAATATTCCAAGCATCCAAGTCAGAAGGTACTCGGCGTTATAATCTGTTCTACCAGAATATATACTCGTTGATAAATGTGAGATTACAAATCTACATAAATGTTTCTTATGAAATTCATGTCCTATTAAGGCCTAGTTCGGGTGAAAATTGGTCACCTAACCTTTTTTTCAGATTTGGTGAGTCCACTTTACACACTAATCTTTCTCTTAGTGTTTCTGACATTGAAGAATATTCTAGCTTCTCTTATTGTATCTGACACAGTCGATTAAATTAAGACAATCCTTTAGCAGACTGTTTCAACTGATCAAATTTGATAGTGATCTTCTTTCGCCTTCTTTGCACTTCCATTCCTAGTTATGAGATCTTACGGCAGTTTCAACCTTACTGTTGAGCTTGATTTATATATTGTTTAAGCGATGGGTGTGCGAAAATTTTGTGGGGCCCACAATTCCTTCTTATTTTGAAATAATAATTTATGAAACGATATTAATGTAGAGATATTCAATATTGTGTTTTTTTAAAGCATAACTATCCTATACTTATAATAAATTTCAAGAAAATTTGTTTTTGCTTATTTTAAAATTGGAATGTTTTGTTTTTAATTTATGGAAAATTCCGCGTGAAATAAGCTTGATTTGTATATTTTGTGGATGGATATGCAAACCTTTTCCACGTTTATATGATTTCCTAAAGAGCAACCTGATACGAATTACCACTTTATACATTGCAACCATTGTTTGTGACTAGAAAACGAATTGCCTATTAGTTCAGTGGAGCAATACATTAATCCAGTCCCATCCCTCACTTGTTTGTTCAGTTCCCACCCAACAATTTTCGAACAGAAAAACTCTTAGAAATCGAGTGGATGATTTACCTAATTTTCTCACGTATGAATAGTATTGGCAAGTTTATGTGATGGCCTAAAATATTGGTGTTAATTATTTAGCTGATATATTTCTTTTATAGTTGACTGAGGTTTGTAAGCTATCAGTCTGTCTCTCGTCTTTGCAGAGATCAACAACCCAAACGAGTGGACAGATTTTAATCAAATTTGGTACATGCTGATAGTATGTTACCACAACTCAAAGTTTCATCTCGATAATTTAGGAGTGCCTTCAGGGTGGTATTGTAATAACTAGCTTTGTCATAGGAACTGCTCGCTTTTAATCGGTCTCTATGTATACATCCGATTTGGAATTTACGATTTACATTATTATTTATTGCACAAAACTCATAATAGCGTACTATAGAATCTATGTTTAATTTTAACTTTTACAACTGAACTGGTAAAGAGTCTACACATTTTGTGAATTTACTACTAAACAGGACATATACTAACATTTAAAAAATAACTACTTCACAATTTAGTTTCACGCTTTAAAAATTAAAATATGTAAAATTTAAAAATATAAGTAATAAAAAAAATATAAGCTCTGGAAAAGCTAAAATATAAGAGAACCCCTTTATAAAACTATTGCTATTAGGAACGACGATTTCAATCTTATATCTTTTTCAATTAGCGTTCTTATATATACCAATTTTTGTCACTGACCATATATATGTTGTCACTCAAAATTATAAGAAAAAGCTTAAAATATGGATGTTTTACTTTTGTGTATAAAAAATGATTATACAATCACAAAGCTAATTTTATTTTTTTTACCTTGGGAATTTAATTTGCTAGAAAACAAAACTGGAACAATAAGAGATTTTGGATAAAACTTCAATATAAGACTTCATAAAAACAGAACAGAAAAGTAATGAAACGTTTAACTATTTTCAAGTACTTCACAACTTAAAGTAGTGTTTTTCCATCGGTTAATATATAAATATCATTAGGTAATATTGACAATTTAAATTGGCTGACTTTTACAAAATGTAGTTTTGATGTTTACAACAAATTGACGTCTCATAAATTTGTCTACCTTTACATTTCGATAAGAAAGTGTATTCTTATTAGATTACAGAGAGCATAACTCAACTTCATTATGAAATTAGTCATCTTTATGCAATACGATAATATAATTTATATTATTGAAAGAGGAAGTATTGCTTGTTAAAAAAATCTGTATAAAATGACAACAGTCTAATGCTATGATCAATATCTCATTTGTGAGAGAGGTCTACGAAAGCGCTTTCTCTAAGATTTATGATCCCTTTGGCTTCTATTTTAATGGGTTTCCTTTTTTTTATATTGTCCTCAAAAATAATAATAGTCACAACTCTTCGCTTCTTTTATTTACAACTTTTACTGATTGTAAATTATTAGAACCTAAATAGAAATTAAACCTAAATTACTTTAGATATTTACTTTGATGAAAATAAATTTGAAATATATAATTATAAAAAGTGATTTTTTAAATTAAGGATATCATACTACCACAAAGATAAAACAACAGATCATCCCCCTAACTTTCCCGATTTCTCTATTGTATTTCAGTTTCCTGTTACTTATGTTTAAATAGTTGTCTATACGCGTAAATTATTATTTGCCCGATGATGCCGCAAGGCGAAGCAATTGTAGCTCATTTATATTATTAAAATATTTGAAACTTTAAGCTTTTGCTTTATTTTATCCTTGAATATGGAGTTTCAACAAGAAATATCTGCTATTACATTAAAGTTAAAACAACAGAACTTTGGTGATATTCGCTTCTTGTTATATTCTATACAATATCACCAATAAATTTTTAAGATCTTATATTACAACTTTACTGTCAATGTTTGAAACAATATTATAGAAAACTTTAATTTAAAATTCTTATAAATCTGAATATCGTTTTCGAATATTGATTTATTCAAAATATTTCAGCTTAGTTGTGTCTTTCTCTTTAAATACACACCAATAGATAATGTTAACAATTGAAAATTTGTTTAGCTACATATGATATACTGTTTGTTTATGAAAAAATCGCCTCCTATAAAAATAATTTATGTTTATATTAAGATTAGAAAATTATGAGATTGTAAACGGCGGCACGGCTTAGTTTGGCTTTGATATTGTACAACCGCAAGCTGCGATGTTCGTATTTGGCTGTATCACAGAACACTTACATGTAATTAGTTTCACTGATAAATTAATGTATCCAAATCTAATTACACAGATTGGCTGCAGACTCTATTTACACAAAATGGTGTCCGATAAAGGCTTTGCAGATTATTCTGATTACTAAATGTATATAATTACTTTTATTAATTAAACGATTGTTGGTGTGTTTATAATTGAGAATTTCTGGTTAATAACAGTTTTCAGCCATAAAAAAACTATGAAATATTAACTGATTCAACAAATAGAGTGGTTTGATAACTTTTTATCAGTTTAAATGTATTGAATCGTTATATATCTGTATTGAGCTCGTTAATGCGTTAAAAATATTTGAGAAGAGTTTGATATTAGTTAATATTATATAGATTCTATTAGCCACTTGTTAAAAATATCAACATGATTAATTAACAGTAAATGTAACACTATTCAATAAGCTCACGTGCAAACAATATAAAGTTTTTCTCACTAAATCGTCATCTTAATTAATCTGGAGCACAATAACTTTGTCACATTAACTACAACGAAATTAATTGTTTTAAGAGTCTCATTGGCACAAACATATCAGAAGTACGAGAGGCTTTCAGTCTCAAGAGACTCTGTAGTATTTCGGTTCTAAAAGACTTCTAAAATTTTGGTTTTAAAGTTTTTGGATAATGAAAAAATGTTACATATTATTAAAATGATTTTGTTATTTGGACGTTTGCCATCATTTATGTACATCAAAAATAATACACAATGTCTCATTGGTGCAGAGTATCCAGTGGTCTATGGCACAAAGCTTTTAGTGAGACTCTCAACAACACAAGATTTCTAGTTACACATGACTCTTGGCGGTACAACACAATCTGTAGTATACATATTTCAGTGGTACAAGTTTTTCAGGTTATGAGGTGCTCAGTTTCACAAAGACCTTATTGTTACTAGGTTTTCAATGGAAGAAGACTTTCATAAGCTCTCAATGCCACATGGCTTTCAGTTTATCTGTTCAAGGTTTATTGTGTAGTAGAGAACTTTCTGGGGTACCAGCCTTTCAAGGGTACAACTCTTTCAGGTTATAAGGTACTCAGTTTCACAAAGGTCTTATTTTTACGAGTTTTTCAATGGTAGAAGTATTTTAGAAGCTCTCAATGCCACATGGCTTTTAGTTTATCTGGTCAAGGGTTGTTGTATAGTAGAGAACGTTCAGGGTACCAGCCTTTCAGTGGTACAAGTCTTTCAGGTTATAAGGTACTCAGTTTCACAAAGATCTTATTTTTACGAATTTTTCATTGGAAGAAGACTTTCAGAAGCTCTCAATGCCACATGGCTTTCAGTTTATCTGGTCAAGGTTTATTGTATAGTAGAGAACTTTCTGAGGTAACAGCCTTTCAGTGGTACAAGCCTTTCAGGTTATTAGGTTCTCAGTTTCATAAAGATCTTATTTTTGCGAGTTTTTCAATGGAAGAAGATTTTCAGAAGCTCTCAATGCCACATGGCTTTCAATTTATCTGGTCAAGGTTTATTGAATAGTAGAGAACTTTCTGAGGTACCAGCCTTTCAGTGGTACAAGTCTTTCAGGTTTTAAGGTACTCAGTTTCACAAAGATCTTATTGTTACGGGTTTTTCAATGGAAGAAGACTTTCAGAAGCTCTCAATGCCACATGGCTTTCAGTTTATCTGGTCAAGGTTTATTGAATAGTAGAGAACTTTCTGGGGTACCAGCCTTTCAGTGGTACAAGTCTTTCAGGTTATAAGGTACTCAGTTTCACAAAGATCTTATTTTTACGAGTTTTTCAATGGTAGAAGACTTTCAGAAGCTCTCAATGCCACATGGCTTTCAGTTTATCTGGTCAAGGTTTATTGAATAGTAGAGAACTTTCTGGGTACCAGCCTTTCAGTGGTACAGTACAAGCCTTTCAGGTTTTAATGTACTCAGTTTCACAAAGATCTTATTTTTACGAGTTTTTCAATGGTAGAAGACTTTCAGAAGCTCTCAATGCCACATGGCTTTCAGTTTATCTGTTCAAGGTTTATTGTATAGTAGAGAACTTTCTGGGGTACCAGCCTTTCAGTGGTACAAGTCTTTCAGGTTATAAGGTACTCAGTTTCACAAAGATCTTATTTTTACGAATTTTTCAATGGTAGAAGACTTTCAGAAGCTCTCAATGCCACATGGCTTTCAGTTTATCTGTTCAAGGTTTATTGTATAGTAGAGAACTTTCTGGGGTACCAGCCTTTCAGTGGTACAAGTCTTTCAGGTTATAAGATACTCAGTTTCACAAAGATCTTATTTTTACGAATTTTTCAATGGTAGAAGACTTTCTGAAGCTCTCAATACCACATGGCTTTCAGTTTATCTGGTCAAGGTTTAATGAATAGTAGAAAACTTTCTGGGTACCAGCCTTTCAGTGGTACAAGTCTTTCAGGTTATAAGGTACTCAGTTTCACAAAGATCTTATTTTTACGAATTTTTCAATGGTAGAAGACTTTCAGAAGCTCTCAATGCCACATGGCTTTCAGTTTATCTGTTCAAGGTTTATTGTATAGTAGAGAACTTTCTGGGGTACCAGCCTTTCAGTGGTACAAGTCTTTCAGGTTATAAGATACTCAGTTTCACAAAGATCTTATTTTTACGAATTTTTCAATGGTAGAAGACTTTCTGAAGCTCTCAATACCACATGGCTTTCAGTTTATCTGGTCAAGGTTTATTGAATAGTAGAAAACTTTCTGGGTACCAGCCTTTAAGTGGTACAAGCCTTTCAGGTTTTAATGTACTGAGTTTCACAAAGATCTTATAATTACGAGTTTTTCAATGAAAGAAGACTTTCAGAAGCTTGAAGCTCTCAATGCCACATGGCTTTCAGTTTATCTGTTCAAGGTTTATTGAATAGTAGAGAACTTTCTGGGTACCAGCCTTTCAGTGGTACAAGTCATTCAGGTTATAAGGTACTCAGTTTCACAAAGATCTTATTTTTACTAGTTTTTCAATGGTAGAAGACTTTCAGAAGCTCTCAATGCCACATGGTTTTCAGTTTATCTGTTCAAGGTTTATTGAATAGTAGAGAACTTTCTGGGGTACCAGCCTTTCAGTGGTACAAGTCTTTCAGGTCATAAGGTACTCAGTTTCACAAAGATCTTATTTTTACTAGTTTTTCAATGGAAGAAGACTTTCAGAATCTTGAAGCTCTCAATGCCACATGGCTTTCAGTTTATCTATTCAAGGTTTATTGAATAGTAGAGAACTTTCTGGGGTACCAGCCTTTCAGTGGTACAAGTCTTTCAGGTTTTAATGTACTCAGTTTTACAAAGATCTTATTGTTACGAATTTTTCAATGGAAGAAGACTTTCAGAAGCTCTCAATGCCACATGGCTTTCAGTTTATCTGGTCAAGGTTTATTGAATAGTAGAGAACTTTCTGAGGTACCAGCCTTTCAGTGGTACAAGTCATTCAGGTTATAAGGTACTCAGTTTCACAAAGATCTTATTTTTACTAGTTTTTCAATGGTAGAAGACTTTCAGAAGCTCTCAATGCCACATGGCTTTCAGTTTATCTGTTCAAGGTTTATTGAATAGTAGAGAACTTTCTGGGGTACCAGCCTTTCAGTGGTACAAGTCTTTCAGGTTTTAATGTACTCAGTTTCACAAAGATCTTATTGTTACGAATTTTTCAATGGAAGAAGACTTTCAGAAGCTCTCAATGCCACATGGCTTTCAATTTATCTGTTCAAGGTTTATTGAATAGTAGAGAACTTTCTGGGTACCAGCCTTTCAGTGGTACAAGTCTTTCAGGTTATAAGGTACTCAGTTTCACAAATATCTTATTTTTACGAGTTTTTCAATGGAAGAAGACTTTCAGAAGCTCTCAATGCCACATGGCTTTCAGTTTATCTGGTCAATGTTTATTGTATAGTATAGAACTTTCTGGTTTACCAGACTTTCAGGGGTACAAAATTGATGGACGAGTAGTAACTAAAGACGTTACAATATGTTATACTAGTCAGATGAGAACAAAATAAATTTCTAAGAAAATTAAAATTTATAACATGGTAAAAGATTCATCAAGGTTATTATGTATAATGTATTGACAGAAAACAATAGAACGTATAAACATTTACATACTTTGCCGTACATAAATATCACAACTCAGTCTTCCAGCGAATTCATTTATATAAAACCAAATATAACGTTGAAGTCCGTCAACCAATTTTAATAATACTAACAATTTTAATTAACCTCTTATTCCTGAACTAGTTGTTATAGATGGAATGTATGTTGCAGAAATTTTGAAATATATTAGAATTTCCTGCAATTAGTATAATTTTTTAACTTACAAGTTACAACATAGATTTAAAAAAAAGTGTTTTCAGTCAAAAGTAAAGTAAAATCATATTCCAACTCTGTCAGTGACTAAGTTCTGATATTCTTAAGACAAATAAACTGCAAACGTGCAAAATATGTTAATAATTTGTTTTAAAGACGGTAAAAACTGTTATTACTTGGAAAATACCGGATCAATTTGAACAAATTTTCAGTTCCAATTATAGTGTACCAATTTTTTCACCTACAAAATATAAGTTGTTAACAAATTTGAATAAAGTATTGAATATTCTTGTATACATTATTATTGGTACACTTAATATTGCTATAACATAGAAACTACTCAACCAATTTGTATCAAAGGAAAACAAACAACATGGCCAATTATTGTACCTAAATATGTAAGCACATTAAAATAGGTTTTATATTTTATAATTAGCAACTTACAAATATACTAGACGGAGATATACAAGTTGAGTTTTATACACGTAGAAATATGCTACTGTAACACAAACTGACAGTTCTATGACTTATCTCAACAAGCATTACTTTGAGGAAGGTAGGACATCTACATTATTCAGATTCATTTTCTTTCTTTAAATTACAATTGTACCTTGTCTTATGAAAATATTATGAAGTGTTACATGTTCTGTTTGTCAGAAATCTTTCTCTAATAAATTTCACAATTCACATATTTTATTGAGGTAGATTTTAAAAATTCCGACGTTGTAAAAACCACTTCAATTTCACTCTTCAATTCTGTGTCAGAATTGGTCTCATAACGAGCAATACTTTTAGTTTACTATGGTTTTGGTTCGTTTTGAATAATTAAGTGTACCATGTACTGTGTATTTTAAAATGTGAAAAATTAACAGTTATTTAGGCAAACAATTCAAAAGGCAAATCAATTTTGTTTTGTAATATATAAATTATTGTATCTTCTCAAACTATTTTTTTGGGTACAGTCATCATAAAGTAAAAACCAATTAAGTTTGCTCGACTGTAAACAAATATTCATTGATAGTAATGTGCACTAAATAAAACCCCGAAGTATTCTGCCATGGCAAAAATTATTAAAACTAGTTTCACATAACAATATCAAAGATGGCAATAGTCGAACTATACCGTTAGAGTTCTATCAAATAGATAATTTATTCTAGGGCACTAGAAAGACATGCTCTATCTACCACATTACTTTAAAACATTTTTGTGAATTTCTACGACTTAAAAATTAACAAGTTTTTTGTTATGCTTTTTATTCCTAACATATTCGTAATATAGATAATGCTGAATAAAAATGAATCAAAATATTCAGAAAATTGTTAAGTGGGTGTATTTTCGACATATTACATAAATTTCCCTCATCTCTCAAACACGAAACACGATTTCCTCTTCATGTAATGAGTTAAGAACACAAACAAAACTTATTGTTCGTAATTTCTTCAAATATATGTTCGCTAGTTATCGCTAAAAAATTATAAAGTCGTCTATTATGAACAGATATAAAAGACATAATTTCGTTATAATTTTAGTGAAATTTCAAGATTATTAATCCAATAATTAATTGGTATAAATATTAAATGGTCGACATGTACGCAGAGAACGCATTTATCACATAAGCAAAGCAAGTTTAGGCTATATTTGAATACATATATATTTTTTCAAATACGCCGTCCATAGTTTAAATTTACTTGTTGACTACTTAATTTACATTATTTTTGAAGGTTTAGTGACTACCTTTGTACAATATCTTTACATCGTTTATTTTCTTTTAGTTCGTAAGATACAAATAGTCGCTCCGCGCTGAGAACTAAAATGGATCTAATCTATAATTTATATGATACAATTAAAAACTGTTTGTCTATATACTCCATATACAATCTAAAAGGTTCAGCACTCCGAAACAAGACATCAGAGCCTTCCAAGTTCGTCGAATATTCACTACCGACAAAATACTGACTTCACACTGTATCAAGTCCATTATTTGGAAGTATATCACTGGGCAATGTTTACTGATTGCCCATCGTAAGATCTGCCAGATCATTGAGAGATAGTTTCTTACTTAAAGTGGAACATTACTGAACTGACGTAGAATAACTTACAACATCTCTACTAGTGGGTGGTCACTTTAGCTGTTGCTCCTAATTTATCACTTCTGATGGTTTTCATTCAGACGTTTTGAGTCTCATTATAGACATCATGTTATCTTAGTCATCTGGAAGTAAAGGAAATATGGAATTACAATATGTTCCTTAGGGATATCTCACCTCACAACTTTCCTGTTCACTATACTTAAGAGTTCCACCGAATTATTTAGAGACTAGACCTATTTAAGCAGTTGCCTTGACAACACAGTTCACAATTCAAAACTCTACAGATACAGTTTAACGTCATAAAGTAACAAAACAATACACTGAAACGATTTTACACTTTTGATTGAGTGGTATATGACATCTAAAACAAAAGAGAATGATATTTTATGCATGACTATATATTCTTCCAACTCTGCCTTATTTAACGCATCTTCCATACCCTTCTGCTTGTCAATATTTTGATGGATTGTTGTTCCTTCCACTCCAATCTCCCCCCCCCCATTAAAATCGAACTTTTAAGGAAATCGGCGAAAGTAGTATTTTCTCAAATTAATCCTAAATTATAAAATATATTTACTTATGACTTTGAATTATAAAAACCATATTGTACTAATAGTTTGTCTAAATCTGTATAATTGATTTTAAGAATTTAATCATCAGCCCCATTGGAAGATTTTTCTTAATCTACAGCTTCAACTTGTTTGGGCTATAGAGAATTGTACAAACGACAAAGGTACACATCGTTCCAAAAACCACTCTTTTCTAATCACGAGACCTAAGAAACTGTTATTCAGCAAAAGTTAGACATTATTTGGTTTACAATTTGCATAACTCATTCTACACTACGTTACAGTGCCTAGCATATCATTTGATAACACTTAAGATCTTAATTATGATAACCATGTTATTACTGTACGCAATGCAACATTTTGAAGGAAACAAATTTATAATTCTTATAAAACAGAAAATCATTACAACGATTTTTCGTATTAAATTATTTCGCTTGAAGTAGAATTTTCCTTTCTCCTCATGTATCAATATTATTAGGTAAAATGGAAAAATAAATTAAAACGACATTTTTTTAGTGTAAACCACAATATTTTAATTGAAACTTGCCGACCATGGTTTCGCTAGTTATTTAGACCTTAATATCAAAATGGAAAATGGTAAACATATTTTTATTATTTACAGAAAGCCTACTTTTACAGACAACGTGATTCACGCCAATTCTCAACATCCAGTTAACCATAAGCTAGCAGATTTCCATAGTATGTTGCATCGTTTAATTAATATTCAAATGTCAAAGGATCATTATTTTAAGAAATTAAATTGTATAAAATAAATAGGTAATAATAATGGGTATGATGGCAAGATAGTAGATAAAATGTTAAATAAAAAGTTGAAAAACATTGCCAAAAACATATTTTCCCCAGTGAGTGTGATAATAAATCCACAAAATGGCGGAAAGTAGGTTATGTTGGTCAAATTAGATATAAATTGGGTAAACTATTGGAAAATAAAAAAAAGTTGTAAACCAGCATTTTATGTTGACAATAATTTGGGTAAATTGTTAATTAATAGTAAAGATACAGTAAAATACCAAAAATGAGTAAATGTGGGGTCTATCAATTACCTTGTAAAATTTGTAACGCTACATATATAGGGCAAACGGGTAGAAATTTTAAAACTAGAGAAAACTAGTGAGCATGACAGAAGTTGGAGGTTAGGGCATGAGGACTCTAGTTTTGCAAATCATTTAAAAACACACAATGTTTCGGGTTTTCATGCTAATATAAATTTTGATATTTTACACATTGCTAATAAATCTAAAAAATTAAACCTTCTTGAAAATTTATAAATTAATAGATTAGTTAAAAAAAAAATGTGGTAGTTTTAAATGAACAATTAGATTTAAGTAATTCCCACTTTTAAAACCATTAACCAAGTCAAGTAATTGACCTTTCTCTCCCCTCTCCTCCTCTACCTTTCTCATATAGGTTATAACTTATAAGGGAAATACCCAGCTATTGTCATACTGCGTTGTTATATTGTGTACTGAACCTTTTTGTTTCATTCTTGTATAAGTCCTTGACTATGCTGTAACTAGCGAAACCATTGTCGGCAAGTTTCAATTAAAATATTGTGGTTTATACTAAAAAAATGTTGTTTTCATTTATTTAAAATGGAATACCACCTAGTACCTACGATCTTTAGCATAAATAGTTTAAAATGGACAATTTAAAATTAGTCTTTTCTACAAATTATAATTTGAATTCTCACAAACAAATTACCATTCATTGCATCAGTTTATATTTCTATTTAGATATTTAAGTGGTAAAAGTTCCGCGACTGCATTGATCTCCTTAATATATAATCCCTACATTGAGTGGAATTTTACTCAACAATTAAGTGGAATGGATGATATGTTGTAAAGTGATCCATAATATTAAATATTACTTTAATCTGACAAATTTATAATGTAGAGGAAGTTGTGATTTCCTGAAAAAATTCTACTTCAATATTTCAGTTGATAATAATATAATATTATTATTATTATATTATGTATCTTTCAAAGTCCAAGGATTTCAAATATTTATGCGTTTCTACGCATTGGATAATTTTAATAGATTTGATTTCGTAGACTGTTTTGTGTATTTTTTAAAGTATACAAATTTGCAATAAATGATAACAGCTGTATCTGATCCTCTACCCTTGAGGAAGGACGTCATGCGAGTCTACCAAAATATACTATTATTGTTGTTAATATTTTGTTTCAGTTAAACTTTTAGTCGGATTGTGTTTTTTAAGTAAAACAGTTTAAAACTCTTTACTCTAAGGACCTTAGGTACTTGGTGGTATTCCAATTTATTAATAAAACACTTTTATTTTTTGGTATAAACACAAATTTATTGAAACTTGCCAACTATTGTTTTGCTAGTTGAGCATTGTCAAGGTATTTTACAAGAATGACTCGGATTGTGTTGGTATTATTTTATAACACAGATGTGTAATATTTTTACACATATTTATTTACTTTATATGCAACTATTCTTAGCAAAAAACAAACCTTGTCCGGAAATCTTCGTTCAAGTAAAATACAAACCCTGCGATTTTGTATTAATTACACAAAGTCTCTGGATTGTTTGTATGATATTCAAGTCTCTTGAGAAGATTGATATTTTCAGAGATATATGTTTATGAAATATTAAACTACCTAATTCCTTAGTTGTATAATTATTTAGGATTTGCCTATAAAGAAACCTATATATTCTTTGCATTGTATTGTAGATACTGTTTATATTTCTACATAATGGCTGCATAGGATGTATTCAAAGTTTACATTTTGTTTAAATACTTTTGTGTAAACAAATGTTAAAAACCATTTTTAGTTAAAGTAGTAATGATGTTCTGCAAGAAAACAAACATATTTCAAAACAAAGTACAAAACAACATCGCGAACGAACCGTTGTTAATTTGTAATGAGAACATTCATCGAGACCTCATTGGTGGAAACAGTTGCTTGTGAGAAAAAAGATTTTCCGGGAAGCATGGGAAACTCTCAAAGATATTCAAGTATCGATAACAGTGAATTAGTGCGAGTAGCTTAAGAGGATAAAACCGTGTAGTATGCTTTTACGAGTGGAAATATTACAAAGTGGTTAACACTGCCTCTTCAATAGTCAACAATGGATTACTATTCGTAACATAGTGAATTTATTAACAATAGATGAAAGTAGATTAATAGCGTAAAAGTTAATAGTGACAGATTTTGTGAAAAAAGAAGAAAAAATAAGTAAAAGAAAGATTGATGGAATTAGCGTTTTTATATTTAAAAAAGTCGTAGAAAATATTGTTATTTTTTACATGAAGTGTTGGTACATTTTTCACTTTTTGTTTGTTATTAAATCCTACATAATATAGGGAACTTAGTCTTAAGTACAACAAACAAATTGGATTAAAAAAAAAGATTTTAACGTAAACAGAGATCTGAGTTTCTAGTTATATTTGTAATTACAAAATTATGTAGTTAGTCAGTTTTACCCACGTTCCCTAAGCAAAGAGTTAAACACTAATTTAAGGGTTGTTTATCAAACTGTTACTCCCTCAAGTCTAGTAGATATACATTTCCTTAAGGCTTCAAACTCCAACCCTAAATTTACTAAGGAATGATTTACTGACATAATGTACGCGCCCTTGCAATCTAGGTGTTATTATTCGTGGCATACCAATGATATTTACCATATTTTAAAGGAAGAACAACATCTGTTGTTTGATATCACAACTAAACTACAGTGGTTAACCCTCGGCGTATTTATTATGCTGAACTATACATCAGTAGTTATTGTGACATTTTTTCACAGTTGGGGAATAGTCAACTGAATATAATAATGTTGGGAGTGTACTAATTATGTCAGAAAACCTATGTGTGTTTAATATCGAAATTAACATAAATAGTAAAGGAATCACACAAAATTTTAATATTTTCATTTTTTTAAATGAGTAATAGCACAAATATACAAAACACAATTAAAGGAAATTTAAGTCAATATTATTGAAAGTTATCACCCAACATTGACATCGAGAACAATCGAAAACTTGAAATAATGATAATATTAAATGTTTAATCATAATAAACCTAATAAGTGATAAACCGAATGCAAATAAAATAAGTTTTTATATGTTTATTATTTTAAGACGTTACTGAGCTTGAAAAGTCATTAATTTAATTAAAAACAGTAAAATAAAAGTGTTGGAGTTTTTATTAATTAGAAATCATAAAGAGGGTAGAGATATATACATTATTCGCTTTTAAATATTTCAAATATATAATTTACTAACTATTTAATTATAAAGTAAAAACTTTTAAAAGTAGAATTTCGTCCACATTCGATTTAAATATAACTATTTTAATACAAAGAATCATCAATGTTATGTATCTTTAAATTAAATCGTTGTGGTATAACAATATGTAAGTAAGGGCCACCTTTTGACTAAAACTCCAAGAAAACCTAATGAAAAGACATTAATCGGGCATAACTCTAGTAAAAGAGATCGTACTATTTCAAATAAGGTTTCTATGGATTGAGAGGAACAAGCTATAAAATGACATCGGCCGCATTGACATAGTTCGACAGGAAGAGCCAATATGCAATAAGCTGTTGAAAAATACAAGAATTCTATGTACATACTGAAAAGTTTGTATGCTGAATAGGAGAGGAGTGACGTCAGCGTCAAATAGCCATGCACTTAGTCAACGTTGAAACTACAATAGACAAAATTAATGGTAGTCTAATATTAATACAATTTAATGTAAGTAATACAAAATATAAGAATACTACAATGAGTGATGGAAAAATGTTCAAAAATCTAAACAGCTTTGAATAAACTTAATATATGGAAGAAATGGTAAAAATTCTAAAAGAAAAATTATAAAAGTAAAATTAGTATATAGGCAAAATCCTACATTTGCAGGTAACTAGGAATACAAATCGAAGTCATGACTCACTGCCAAATTATCGAATCTTTCAAGTCACACAGCATTTAACAAATTATTTATAATCATAAATACCTAATAAGCATATAAGGTGACTTAGAAAACTTTTTTTTAAACCTTAAAAAACGGACTAAGAACCTAGAGTAGTATGCAATCGCCAATATTATTTTTAAAAAAAGATTCATCTTAACCGTCCGAAATGTAAATTTAATAATCCACTTTTTATCTGAGATACATGAACTTGAATAATTTCAAGACCACTAAATTCATTATACTATTCCAGCCAGCAAAACCATACGCCTTATAGCAGAATATGCATTAAGGTTAAAGTAATTTAACATTGAATTATTCGGGGGATAAAAATTGATAATTGTTTATTTAAGGAAAATATATTGACAATAAATTCCAAATTTATTGTTAATTTTAATTATATATATATAATATATATAAACAAATTATGGTTAAGATATATTGCTCACAGTTGTCTCAAAATATAATTTTATCTCAAAATTTTAAGATTTGTAAGGTTAAGTTATTGTACATGAAACTAAAAAGAAGCCGGTAAATTAATTTGAAATTTTGAAACGTTATTAAAAATAAAAGTATTTCTCAACATTTTGTAATAAAATCAGAATTTACGTACCCAAATTAAATTGAATTGATGTAAAATTAAAATTAAACTTTGTATTAATTGTTCTTTATTAATTATTTCCACTAATGCCTTGATGTACATTTCGATAGTAGAATTTGATTTCATTAGTAGATATGTAAGTTTAGATTTAGTTTATAAGCAAGACCCTCCGATGATGATAAACATGTTATCGAAATGTACATCAGGGCATTTAGTGGAAATAATTAATAAAGAACAATTAATCAGATAATTGTGTTTTATTTTAAAGTTTCTAGCGATTGTGGTTAGGGGCGAATTCGAATCATTATTGTTGTCTTATAACTAAAAGAGCTAAACAACTAATTAGAGCAAAATAGACTTATGTTGCGTATTGATTATTACATAACTTATAAGTAAAATCAAATCAAAAATAATTTTATTACACAAAATCCTATGTATTATTAATAAAAATTGAAATATTATAGGGTCCAATTGTGAACAAAATAGGGTCGAGTAGACGTTTAAAATAATGATATATATATATATATATATATATATATATATATATATATATATATATATATATATATATATTTTACAATAGATATGAAATTGATAATTTCTTTAAACATCACAAAGTACAGTCATGTCTTCATACAAGAGATAAATACATTTAATGATCCCGAGGGATTATATAACTTACGAGAACAGAATGCAACACATTCGAAGTTCTAGACTACATCCAACATCATGGTATAGCGTTTAGGGAAATAGAAACAAGGAAGAGCATATTTTCCTTTATTGCACTTACATGAAAAATATTATGGGATATCTAATTCGTCTCTCATACAGTAATGAATAAAGAATGAAATCGTATGAAATTTCTGGGCACCTTACTTTAAAATTTTACGGTGTGTAGGGGGTTTCGTCTGCTACATGAACGTGGACATTTCTGGGTTTGGTTGGGTTTCAGGGTGAACGAGACGGTAGGTTGTGGATTGTTTTGAATGGGGCCTGGACCAGGAACTACGCATTCGACAAATTCAGTCAGCCAGCATTGATTTGCGTTTATTTCCTAAATTACTATTATTATACTAAACTAAATATTATATATTATTTGTTAGGGGGTAAACTCTAATAACTTAGTGGTTCTTACGTAACTAACTGAGCCAAAATGGCCGACTAGACCACGTAAGACCACAGGGTCAATGA
Source organism: Aphrophora alni (assembly GCA_963513935.1). Taxonomy (NCBI): domain Eukaryota; kingdom Metazoa; phylum Arthropoda; class Insecta; order Hemiptera; family Aphrophoridae; genus Aphrophora; species Aphrophora alni. The sequence goes on along the minus strand of OY740778.1, from coordinate 812,951 downwards.
CCCACCCCAATCTGGCCTAATACCATGGTTTGAAACAAGAAATTTAATCTAAATATTTATCGACGTAAAGGATGGAGGTGTGCGCGTGCGCTGGTCCGATCTCGTCGCCTTGTGAAGGATAACTGTGTCCTTTCTTGTACTACTTCGGTGCATGCCAAGTAGCGGGGGTAAGAAAGGTTAAAAACAGACGAGGATTATATGTAAATCTGTAACCTAGTACGCGGCAACCCGCAATACCGCGGAACCCCAATATAATACCGCACCCAGGATTGAAGGGGCAAACAGTGGTATAGAAAACACTACACTGGACTTTATGTGGTAGAAAACTTGGAAAATTATAATTAGTCGAAAACTGAAAGATATTGCTTCTAATGTTGTTGGTTCTTCTACTTCGGGTTAATGTAGAGATTTACTCTTGTTTATAAATAAATATCATTAGTTAATACAAGCGACCCGCGTACCCGTGTTACAACGGGTAAAAAATTTAAAAAAAGTTCATTAATCTTAAGGCGAAAGTGATTTATAAAAATGTTCAAATTTGATCATCTGTCATTTCACGTGATCGATTAAAATGAGTCTAAAACTCATTTAACTTTGTTCAGTATTTCAAACTAATTAAGAAAATATATAACAGTGATAGGTTCAACCGTTTATTAATACATATAGGTTCATATTTATCAATACTCATAATACTTCTCTAAAAACGACGTTCCGTGTGATTATTTCACCATCAGCTATAATTGACTGTCCTTCAATTGAATGAACAAAGATTTTCACTCATGAAAACGAACGACATCGACTGAGAGCTACATAAAGCTGACCATGGGAGAAGACAGACTTTGTGCGATGCGTGACAAAGATTGACCTTGTGATTTGTTGATGGTCAAGAAAAAAGCCAAAATCAGTGGAAACTGAGTACGTGAGAAACTTATTGGGATAGAAGAGTCTGAGGGAGAAAGTTTTATTCTTGGAATAAGAACTCGTTCACCTGCTGAAGCTCCAGTTAAAATCGTACAATCAATAAGGTTCTGACGCAAGATCTCAACTCTCAACCGCGTTCCATTAATAAAACCACGACTCGCATCCAAATTCCGAATCAACATAACCAAAGCACCTTGCTTAAGCACCAATTTATATCTGGAAGACCGCTAATTTGAAGTGTATTTAAGAACTCTGTTGGATACTTAAGTTGTTCTGATTTCCTTGTCAAAACTAAGGTACACTTTTTCTTCTCCAGGAAGTAGTTCCATGACTTTGTTATTGATAAAATCACAGTCTTTAACCTATTACTGTAAGACTGTGATTTAAATGCATCAAACAATATGTAAACAATCTCAAGACAACCCCGTAAAATAATATCTTGCACAAAACAAAAAAGAAATATAACGTAAAATTAAGTAAAACTTGCTAACATTTACAGTGTAAGGATAAAATAATCATCATAAAATGGCCGAGTTTAAACACACTTAAATGTATTTAATTTCCAACAGCTGATACATTTGTTTTTTATTTACAATTATTTGTTTACTTTTTATATATCGAAATAGTTTCAATAGGGAGATTTCTGAAACTTTAGGAACCTATATCTCAGGAACCACTTGACTTATATACTTGAAACTTCGGTTTTAGCAGTTTTTCACTAAGGTCTATGATTATGCAAAATTTCAAGTTCCTAGCCTATACAGTTTTCGAGTTGAAAAATCAAACAGACAGACTTAGCGTTTTATTAATAAGATACATTTTTTTAAAATATGTAGTTTAAATATTCATACCCGTTTTTTCCCTCCATCAATATTTATAAATTTCGATAAGAAAGTTACAAGATTTGTGATAGGGTTAATGAATCAGTTTCGTCCTGATATTTCACATTTTTAATTAATTTACAAAATATACTCTTGTATTCATAGAACATCTAAATATTCAATATACACGCATTATTTTTATAACACTGAATTCTTAGAAACTATTGAACCAATTTCTATGATTGAGGTGTTTATAAAACGATCTAGGGGCTTAGATTTGCCTAAAGTCTTCGATAATTTAATAGATTGATATTAACCAAAGGGAAGGAATTGCCCTGAAAGTTCATTTTTTCCCTGATTTAAATGATCAGATATAAATTTTGTATATCACAGTTTTGTATTTAACAGCTGATTAACATCATAATGATATTGTTTAATCTTAATTATTATTACCAACTAGTGAGCTCCATTACAAAAATAAAACCAGCAAATTGGCCATTGTTCTATTGAAACATCTTTAATTTTATACGAAGGTGCACAAAGTCGAGATATTCTAACAAAATGAAATAATATCATCAACATAATTTTGTTAATGTTGAGCTAGGATTTATATAAAATAAATATGGCGTATTGTAGAAATGTTTATACTTATTACCATAGCAACCATTTGCATAAGATAACGCGTGAAACAGCTGATTGGGTTCATCAGCAATAATAATTAATCAATTCTGATATTCTCTGGTTAGACAAAACCCAATGCATTGCCCTAAAATATAATACATAATACACCTCATTAGTTTCATTAATGTTCGTAACTCAAATATTCCAAAACATATTTCAAGTTAGGTCTAGCCTAGACTAATATTAATAAATTTGGAACAGTTTATGAAACGACGGTTTGTCCTAAAAAATATGATTTTCTAGATTCAACAAAGGAATCAAACTCAAGCATAGGGTTAGTAGGGCGTATATCCTTTCTGTCACTGAAAAAAAGCCCCCAAAAAATAATAACGACAGTTGTTGGTGAAGAAAACTGGATCATAAATTTTAACTTGATAATGAGGTAAATATTGCCAAGATCATACACAATATATTTCTATATATAATTAGAAATTTCTCAAATTAAAATTATTTTTTATTTCATGTTAAAATTTCAATTTGATTAGCAATAAGCTGAGAAAATTCTTATAATACGTAATTCTTTCATAAACACGAACTTTCATAACAACAATATTTTATTTAAAATAAATATAATATAAAAGGTTTACTAATGAAACAATATTTACCGACGATAGGGTATTGTGAAATTAATGACCAATAAATGATAAATTATTCCGTAATTTAATTTTACAAACAATTGAGACAATTATTTTTTAAAGTTGAAAGTTATCATCTTGTAATTGAAACAATTCAAATTCAATGGTTACCAGTAGGAAACCTTTATGAAAACAAAGTAATCCGTTTTAATGCTTACGAGTTATTAAATCTGTGGCCGCGTCATTGTCACAGGTATTAAACGTTACATTTTAAAATTAGAATTATGTTTGTCATTTATTGTTTTATTGCATATATGCTGACATGTCCGCACATGTTTACTAGTTTATATTCCATCTCCATTTCATAAGGGTGCACAAACTATGTGCCAGTGAGAGCTTTATCTCATTTAAAGCATTGTAGCACTGATAGTCTTGTTTTACTGAAAACCTTGTGTTACAGAGAGCGTTGTGCCTGTTAGAACCTTGATAACTGAGAACATGGATCCACCGAGTGTGTTGTATCACTGAATGCTGTATACCACTTCAAACCTATTACCATTTAATATTCGTTGGTCACAGTAACAAGTCAGTGTAAGAGTAACAAATAAACAGATTTAGTTAGCGATACGTTAACCTGTTGCAATATTATCGAATAGTGATACATTTCTTGTTATTTAACCTCTTGTATATATTTTATTCATAAAACGTTAAGTAAAATATAACCGTGTTAAATTAACTGATATTAGTTTTGTTCAATACATAACGCGGCTCATTATAAATGTGAAACCATTCAATAACTATTAATATAAATTAACACCTGGATATATTGTTATATACTCCAGGGGTTGAATCAGAGAACATTTTATAATTCTAGATGATTGTGGGGAAGTATCAATTGGAAATGATAAATTATAATCCAGCCAATAATAATTTCATTAATTAAGTTTATGTATATTTAATTGTAACGAGAGTGGAAGTATGTGTAAAATAATTAATATTAAAAACAATGTAGCCAGCCATTTTGTAGAAATATATTCCATAGGCAATCTGTGCAATTAGATTTGAATACATTAATAATATTAACTTGACAGTTACTAATTATATGTAATCGTATACTAGTGTGAAGTCAAATACAGTTATATATTACAGCTTAGGGTTGTACAATATCATATGAAACTAATTCATGTAGATGTCAGTAATTTAACCACTTTCTTAGGTATTTATTTTAATATCAGCTGGAGATTTTATTAGCTTTGTTACTACTATTTACATTAAATATATTTTTACTCCTAAAAATTATTTTTCTTATACAATACAAATCCAACGTATAAAATATAAAAACACCTTCGTCATTCAATAAATTACAATCTCATGCATTCTTCTTTGGAATAAAAAATCCCTTGCTTCAAAGTAGCAAACATTTTATTTTTAACTGAACTTTCCTCTGTTATTGATTTCAGTTTACATGGAAGATAGTTGTGTAAGGTAGTTCCAGAAACTGCTAGTGAATTTGAAATTTGAGAAAGCCTTTATTTTTGTAAATTGTGTGTTTTTCTGTATTGTGTCTATGTATCTTGCTATGTTGTACTTCCGTGTGAAACTTCGAATACATGATAGCAGTCAGAATATAAATTAATTGAAAAGTTAAAATATCAAACTTTTTGAAAAGATGGCGGCAAGAATCTGTATGCCTTTTACCAAAGATAGCCTGAAGTGCTGATTTTTGAATTTCGAAGACCTACATTGATCTCTTTGATGCATTTCCCCACTCAGCAACACCATATTGAAAATGACACTTAAATATAACATACAATTCCATCCTAATAACTGTCAAAGAGCAATAACTCGACAAACTTTTAAGAACATAAATCTAAGAGTTCAATTTGTGTTCACTTATATGACCACTTCAGTTCAATTTTGAATCAATCATCAAACCGTAAATGTAAAGTTCAACTTATGTAATAGAAAAGAACTTTTTCATGCATCTAATCTATCATTGTTGAAAACACTAATTTTATATTGTCAATATATTACAAAAAAAGATATTTATTTAGGAATATGTATGAAAATACCACTTGAACTCAAATAATTGAAAGTAACTAATCGTCGTAAGTTGGTTTGCTACAAATTATTATTTGAAGTTTTCTTTAATATTTTAAATCAGTCTGATACGTTAATATTATCAGAAGTAAAGTACTAAATGGTTGGAAGTAATTTTTTGGAGTTTTTTTTCCTTTTAAATCATTTCTTGATCAAATAAACGTTAAAAAAGCGTCTAGTTATGAACTAATAACTGGGAAAATTCTCAAGGAATAGCCAATGAACGCCCTGATAAAGTTGTTGCATTTGATAAACTCTTCTTTCAGACTTAAATATGTCCCGAGACAGTGGAAAGTTGCGGAGGTCATTATGATACCAAAATCAGGAAAAGATCTTAGGGAAAAAACATCTTATCGACCCATTTCTATTCTGCCGACTATTTCAAAAGTTTTTGAAAAACTTTTAATAAAGCGTCTTAAACCTATAATTAAAGAAAGGAAATTACTCCCTCAGCATCAGTTTGGGTTTAGAGACAAACATTCAACAATTGACCAAGTTCACCGTATTACCAATGTCATAGAAAAAACAATTGAAGAATGCCAAGTTTGTTCATCCTTGTTCCAGGATGTATCGCAGGCGTTTGACAAGGTCTGGCATGAGGGTTTACTCTATAAATTGCAAAGGGATCTCCCAGAGCAATTCCACAAAATACTTAAGTCATTTTTCTCTGAGAGATTCTTTAGGGTTAAGCAAGACTGTGAATATTCTGAGATGAATATTCAGAAGGAATATTCCACAAGGAAGTGTCCTAGGACCTACTTTGTATCTCTTATATACAAAAGACATACCTCAAGATTCTGATACAATCATGGCCACTTTCGTAGATGACACTGTAATAATGGCAGTTGTGGATAGTGCAGAGGAAGCAAAACACAAGCTCCAGAAAGCTATTGATAAAGTTAGTATCTGGATTCAAAAATGGAGATTAAGTTTAAATGAAGCAAAATCAAACCATGTAAATTTTACCAACAGAAAGATAAACCCAACACAGGTTTAATAAATGGACACTTAATAGCCCCTGGAAATACAGCCAAGTATCTAGGAATGACACTTGATGCAAAGATTCATTGGAAGGAGCATGTTAAGAAGAAGATTACAGAACTGAATATTAAATTCAGGAAAATGAATTGGTTGCTTGGTAGGAGATCAACATTAGATCTACACAATAAACTTCTAGTATAAAGGCAAATATTAAAACCAATTTGGACTTATGGGATACAGCTATGGGGCTGTACCAAGAAAACAAATGTTAAAGGTATTCAGACATTCCAAAATAAGGCTCTGAGAAGCATGGTTAACGCGCCATGGTTCGTGCGAAATGATGATCTCCATCGTGATCTCGGGATGAGTACTGTCTCAGAAGAAATTAAGAGATATGCAATCATGCATAAGAATAGACTGCAAAAACACGAGAACCCTGAAATTCTTCTTGTAATCAACAACACAGAAGATGTGAGGCGCCTGAAACGAACTAAACCTCTGGATTTGGTGAACGAGATTGTGTAAATAAGTAACCGCATGAACTTTGTGTGTAAAATATAATACTCCATCAGTGGATAGTGTTCCAAACACTGCTTTCTTTAATGTGAAATGTTAATTACTTGATAAGGCAAACTTAGTTGCAATTATTAATAAATAAATAAATTTTTTTTTAAAAAACATCTTGACCGTCTCGCATTCTCTTTCTTGACAATTTTAGACCAATTTTCTTTTTATAAAAACTGTGAGAGAATTTTTATAAATTTAAATGCATTGTACCATAAAAAAGGGGGGAAAAGGCAGATAATGTTTGTATATAAACAGCACAATTCACTTTGTTCACAAATAAAGTCGGAACAAATTAATATTATGCACAACGCATTGTTATCCAATCAGTTCAAAATGTAAAACTATATAGACACTCTCCTATAAACATAAAGATATCACCTGATTGTACACATACCAGATGACATTTTACCAACTTCTTACAAAGTCTTCCGAGAAATTTAGTCTTTACTAAAATGAATACTAATAGAGTGGATTATTAGTGTAGGGAGCGATACTTGGTGTAAGTTAATGCAATAAATTGTCTGGAATTAATCCAAGGATATAAATTTTATCCTAAACTATCGTCAATAATACAGAAAAACTGATAACGATGTGTAATTTACCATTTGATTTTTGATAAATATTTTACATTGTAGGCTATAGTAAACTAATACATGGTGTCGTGATATAAAGTGGATATCATTACAATTAAATTATTTATATCTTGCAAATACAAAAATAGCTGTGAATAAACGATTTTCATTAATAAAATAGATTTTTTAAATCGATAGTATCTTGTACATTTGGATTTATTTTTCGTGGGATATAATTAAATAACATTTTAATTCAAATGTATTGAATTACAATGTGGTAAATATTGAGATATAATAATTTCAGTGTAGTTTCATTATCCCTATTTATTTACCTTTGCTCTTACATAATTTGATTCAGACATGCTGAGAACGGTTGGTGTCCTTCTTGTATTTCCTGAAGATTTTACAAATATTAAATAATTGTATTTGATTGTTGTAAGACCCCCTTTTAACGCCAACTAATACGTTTTTAGTTGTCTATGGATTTCATCGAAGTTAATCATCAACTAGTTATTTATAATAGATCTATATTTATTTATAATTTTGTGCTTAAATTATGTTAATCAATAATTACATGGTTTTTCCGCCTTGAAATATTGTTATATTCGATTTAATTTAAAAGTATTTTTATTCTCGTTTTGCTAATATTTTTAATATGGTCTCGGTTTACAAACAATTTATACTAATTCTTTCACCAATAAAAATAGTCACTCCATTTTTTGGTTAAAAACCGCAACCATAATTGATCATTTTTATAGCCAAATATTGTAAAATATCTTAAAATAGTTCACTGTACAGCTTTAAAACAAAATCTTTTAACGTCCAAAGGTGTTTCCTAAATTAAAAATAAGATCTTCATTTCTAAAAATGAAATACTTAACATCTATTTAAAAACATCCATCGCTCTAGTGCAATCTAATAAAATTATTTTGGTTTATATTTTACACAGTTTTTTACATTTATTCTCAAATTGTGACTAAACCATTATAAGCTATATGGATTAATATAACTGTTATTTAAAATTTTATTTAATGTAACAGCAGATATTTCTTGAAACTCCATATTAAAGGTTTAAATAAAGCAATAAAGCTAAAGTTTCAAAATTATTTTAATAATATAAATGAACTACAATTAATTGTTTTATTGTTTTGTTTCACCAACTCATAATGCCGTAAGTTGAAACTTTATTAGCTCATTTATATTATTATAATAATTTTGAAACTTTAGCTGAATTGATTTTTGTTTACTTTTACTATCAAAGTGTGACCAAAGTGTTGTAAGTGTATAGGGATTAGTAGAACTGCTTGAAAATATGTAATAACCTAATTAGTATCTTAATCTGAACAAATTCGGTAACTAGAAATATGACTTGGAAAAGTTATCAAATATCTAAATTAGTAAACTATAATATTGGCTGAATGTGCCTTACCTAACTATCTGATAATAAAAATACAGACTGGAGTGGAGTAAGATTCTTATTTAAAATATTGAAACCTTAAACAAGACTTTATTAAAATTGTTAGGAGCTATATATATATATATATATATATATATATATATATATATATATATATATATATATATATATAACTCTGTCATAAAATAAACCAAGTTAATTGTACAAGCAGACAAGCAGTCATATTACCAATATCTGTTTGATGTCTTCTGAGATATTTAATTGTTAGCAAATTGAACAGTTTAGTGCTTTAATCGTAATTTAGAGGTCGTCATTAGGTATAACTCATGGCAACTGGAACCTAAACCAGAGACGTAAAGTTGCAACATAAATGTTTTACCAAAACTTGCGTCATTAATCCTGAAGAACTGATAACAATGTGTGATTTACTGTTCAATTTATGTTGCATTTAGCATGTAGGGAAAGAGTGATTTGGTTTCAAATAAATTAATGATTTGTTTGTAGTTAGTTCTAAGTAAACTATTTTAAATTGCAGATTTAATACACCGAGTATTAAGACTTCCTAAGCATATTTTTTCGACCGTCATCCTTTGTAAATTAGGATACTTTAGTTAGTTTAAATAAATTCGATTTCTATTAATTGCAGTAAGTGTTGAGCTGTAATAAATTTACTTTTCATTTATCCTTCCAGGAATATATTTACAGTTAAGACCTTTATCTCTCCCCAATTCAATTTGTACTATTTTGGTGAGACCCTAATCGGACCTTATTTTCCTTGCGTCAATTGAACGATTACACACACCCTCCAGCACACGCACAAATATAGCGTAACATTAATGCTCATAATACAATTGTATTAAGTATTAAATCGCCATCTAATGATATAGACTTGAGCGTAGCAAGTTAGTTGATATTATGATTGTAAATGACTTGCTATCATATTATATAAATGAACAAAGTAATATAAGGAGGTAATTCAGTTGAGCCACAGCCTAATCGAAAATCACGCAATGTTTTAATTATATAGCAGAGTAGCCTCACTTCAAAATCAATTTTTATGGGTTTTATTCGTCAAATAAATGTTGGAAAAATATTTTATTATCGAAAATAAGTGTCGGAAAGATGATTGCATAATATAATTACACAAGTTGTTTTTTCGTGAAAAAATTAACTCTGTGTTATTTTTCATACTCATGACAATCACTTGAATAAACGTACGGAAGGTTTGGCCAGGTGGTTATATATATATATATATATATATATATATATATATATATATATATATATAGCAACCTGGCCAAACCTTTCGTGACATATAATAATACAGCCCTACATATTTACAGCAAAGAAAACATTATTTATTCTTATGAAGTAAGGTATGTAGTAGAGGATAAAAAAATAAAACAAGTAAAATACGGCGCCACCTTAACCTCCTAAGACCCAGAGGTGAACTAGTTTATAGGCCTAATAGCCTGATGTACTTTTAAAGTACAAATCAACACAAATCATAGAAACCCAGAATAATTATTTGTCTTTAGTTTTATCGGCCTGATGTCCTTTTAAAAGTACAAGAAAACTTGTATTTTTAATCTCCTTGGAAACTCCGAGTGAAATACATTTAAATTCAATAAATTCCTCTTCTACTGAATTTGCAGCAGAATTTGACTCTGATTAAGATTTTCTTGTGTAATTATATTAATTAATCATCTTTCCGACACTTTTTTTCGATAGTAAAATATTTTTCTAACATTTATTTGACGAATAAAACCTTTAAAAATTGATTTTGAAGTGAGGCTACTCTGCTATATAATTACCAAAATATGTTCTTAAAATTAAATAATCCACGGCAATTATACATACGTATAAAAACTCCATACGTATAACTTTCCACAGAATACGAAGTATAGATTAGGTTTACTGTGAGGACGCGTCTATACCAACAACAAAACAAATTTAGGTCCTATTTCAATATAAATTTTATTTTTTTTTCAAATCCATCGTACAAATCCAGAATTTTAATATATCTAATCGAATTTGATGGAGTTTTATTATTTTTCATTTAGGTTTTGAATTATTATTTTTCTTTTGTATTTACTTCGGTTTTTACTCTCTCACATATACGTAGTATACAGAAATTTATACGAGAGGTTAAAAATTGTGTGGGGTTTTAATGAAAATCCATTTTGAGTAACCCCATAACCCCAAAAGTAGGTTGTAGATTAATTATAATAAAAATAGGATTTTAATCATATTTACAGGTTTTTTCAGTTTTATATAATTGAAAATTAGAATGTAAAAAAAAAAAAATAATAACTAACTCCAGCGGTCGTTGTGTGTTTTGGTATTTTTCAAATTATTGTTGGATTATTCCAACGTGTATTTATGTGCATTTGTTTATGGAGCAAAACTTCACATATTTAAAAAAAAATTGAACAAAATACTATACTAGAATATTAAATAAATTGTGTGTACTACGATGAAACCTACGAATGATGACGTCATAGCTACCAAGCCACTGCCATCACAATTCCTTATCACTTCAATTCAAAGTCCAGCTACACCTTTCAATAACTAGTTAGTTTGTAACAACAATCTACACTGAGTTGATGTTTTTAGGTTATGTTGGCTCTTACGTTTATACTCTTGCAAATTACAGTGGATAGTGTATTTTACCTAAAGTGTGTTGTGTTATTTTAATGTATTGTTTAGTGTTCATTTGCAAGTTACAGCTTGGTTTGATGTTCTGACTGGCAGTAATTTCAAGTAAGTAAGTTTAGGCCTAGCTGTATTGCTCTTTTGCTTTGTAATTTATGTTGTGAAACTTTCAGTGCATTTTTGCTGGTTACTTATAAGTTAATAAGTAAGTATTGTATAAATTTTAAGGTTAGAAAAAACAACTGCCTATGAAATGAATGTAGTGCTTCCTTAATCATGGTTATGAACCCTACATGAAAAAAATGAAATAAATACATCAGATATGATGTAGTTAGATATCATTTTATCTTGAGATTAAATGTAATAAATTTCAGGTAGTTTTAGAGTATGCAGTTCGGTTGAATTTAGTGACGAGAAATCATGAAATCGCTTACTATCTACATTAATTTGAAAGGATTAGAAAATATTTTATGACGGATAATATTTTAATACGGTACTTCCGAAGTTCCAAAATTCAATATTTACTTCAAAAATAAGAAATATAAAAGTACAATATTCAGGCAAGGTTACGAATATTGATTGAGATTCTGCAAGTTTGTACATAATTAAACAGTGTTACCACCCTTTTAACAAAGTCGCCTTTTTTGGTTTGATGTATATGTAGATACTTATTTTTTTATCAAAATTCGTGTGTACAGTTCAGTTTTAATTCATTTAAATTTCTTTAAACAGAAAAACGTTTAGCTAAAATTAAAAACGACGAGAAAAAGGGTAAATTTTGTAGCTAAATAATCGTAAATATATTAAAATAGTTCATTCTATACAGCTTTAAATAGCTTCAAATGATGTATGAACGTGTTTACTGCAATAAAAAAAATAAGAATATTAATAATAGTGCAGCAAAGTTTGAAAATTGGCTGTTTTATCGGTTTAATTACTCAGAAACTATAGGAGATATTTTCGATTTGAAAACACCACAGTAAAATATGAACTTTCTTCTTACTTTATGTAAACAAGTCATATAATTTTAATAAATAGTTAGGGAGCTACAGTCGTTTTAAAAAGGCATTGCAAGTGGCGAAACTTGAAATGATAAAATCTTGACAAATATAAACTGTAATTTCTCGTAATACATTTGAGTTTTCAAAGTGAAATTTTCAGGGTTTACTCTCTATTCAATTCTGCAACTTTTGATGTGCATATCATTGTTAAATGTTGAAATTTTTATAAAAAATAGATAAAAATGGAAAAATGTTAAAAATTTTGAAATTTTAATAGCACGCCTCGACTCCAAATTTAATTCTGCTTTTATTAAGCTATAGAAACATTCAAAAATCATAAACTTACTTTTCGCCCTAACTAATTACTCAGAAACTATAAGAGATATTTTCAATTTCAAAAAAACCACAGTTAATTTGAACTTCTTCTTTCTACGCTCAAAAGGTCATATCATTATGATAAGTAGTAAGGGAGATACAGGCGTTTAAAAAAAAATGATTGCAAGTGGAGAAATTATAAGTGACTATTTTTCTATGCGATACCGCATACTAGTTGTGCATTAGGGCCTACATTGTTTGGTATTATATTATATTCTACCTAATGAAACCTAATCAATAACATTTCAGGTATTTATTAAGTGTAGGGAGTTGTTTTAATTATGAAAGCCGATACTCAGATAATACGCTAGCAATACGCAGAGTAGGACGCGAATTATTTATTTAGTTATTTTCGTAGCAACGTCCGTAACGACTCATATCATTATGTATACGTCATCAAGATGCGGAAAAGGTTTAATAAATTATTGTATATTTTGTACTTGAAACATTAAAAATAAGTTTCAATTTTCTGCCATTTTAAAATTTCCTCTAATTTATTATACCCTAACAACCATATTTAAATATATTTAAACTAATCGTGTCAAAATATCTTTTAAAAACAACCACAAAGAAAATTAGTGATATTATTACATGTTATTTTCAGACAGTGAATATATAAGCGCCTGCTTTTCTAGAAGATACTGTCTTCCAATATGGTCTGTCATGCGGATTGCGTCATCAAATGTTGTAGGCGTATATTCTGTTAAAAAGCAATTTATTCATCAGATACTTATTGGGTTTGTTAATGTATTTATTTATAAATAATTGTCAATACTAAGGGAAATTATTTCATTCATTATTTTTGTGTCAACATCCTTGATGATCATTTCATCATAATGTGAACATCACAAACATACATAAAATTAACAATGATTGGTTATTAGATGAATATTACTTAAAAAATAGAATAAGTTTGAAACAGCTGCCATTTTGAGCTCCAAGTGCCTTAGTGTACCTAACATACACCTCAACAATCAATAAATTCTGCGTTTATTGATGCCCATGTTATAGGATTCTAAAAACGTCGACCATTTTTCAAAATATTACGAAATTTCATAACAATTTTCTCAGGGATCAATCTCTTATTAATTATGCAACTTTTGACGTACGTATACCACTGATAAGTAAAATTTTAGAAACTTTTTCCAAAACTGGATGAAAAGTCACAAATTTATTAAAACTTTTGAAATTCTAACATCTCACCGCTATACCATATTTAATGTTGCTCCTATTATGATGTACAACCATACAAAATTGAAAAAGTCATTTTTCAGCCTGCACCTGAAATCATTATAAAAAATCAGCTGTTGCTCTAGTAATTATAAACTAATATAATGTACATAAATTGTTTATAGTTCGATTAGTATTACATACTTGTTTATATTCTAGATATTACATATTTTTAGTTGCAAAGCGTGACAAAACATTGCATGAGAGGGTATAATAACAGACGTATCTTCTCTGGAAGATAGTGAAGTCATTTCATCCCCATTCACACTTAACAAGTACCTTCGTTATCTACAATTGTGTTAGAAAAATTATCGTGTTATTGTGTTTACATCAATTTGAACAATTTCTATATAAACAGAATGTATCGCACCTAACCTAACCTAACCTAACCTAACCTAACCTAACCTAACCTAACCTAACCTAAACTAACCTAACCTAACCTAACCTAACCTAACCTAACCTAACCTAACCTAACCTATCCTAACCTAACCTAACCTAACCTAACCTAACCTAACCTAACCTAACCTAACCTAACCTAACCTAACCTAACCTAACCTAACCTAACCTAACCTAACCTAACCTAACCTAACCTAACCTAACCTAACCTAACCTAACCTAACCTAACCTAACCTAGCCTAACCTAACCTAACCTAACCTAACCTAACCTAACCTAACCAAATCTAACCTAACTGTATCGTTATCAAATAACAGACTGGTGTGTAATTAGTTTCTTTTTAATATATTTAAACCTGAACAATCGTCATTTAAAACTCAGTGTACTACAAAGCTTCACACTTATTGTTAATATTATTATTATTTTATACTTGAATGCATTTCCTTCAGAGAATTGTGTGATATTTTTTGTATGCTATAGTTCTGTAAAATAAAAGAGGGGAAAGAGCAACATGTCTATTGCTATATGACAGAAAAATTACATGTTATGACAATAATCTATCTCGTTAGTTAATCTAAGCTCTATTAATTATATATATTTATTTATTGATTGATACTTGTTTACAGAAGTCATTAACTTAAGACTACTCACATTGTAGTATAATCCAGTATATCTAAACTAGGATGGCAATAAGAAAGACAATACCATAGCAACTATACTAATTTACAAAACATTTATGCCTAAATAAGAGTGCTCCAGCTCGTCAGATCTGTGTAAATAATTAATCGTATACACAAACATTAATGTATTTATGTTTATTCATTTATTCAAGTATAATTATACATCGAAACATTCTCGGTGTCAGCTCAAATATCATGTTGTCACTGGATGTGTTTCTCTCTAATTATAAAACCAATTAGAAAAACATTTTGTATAACTAGGAGATAACAATAGGAAGGTTTTTAAGATACCCGATTTTAAAATGTTTACTTCTGTACTGACATATTCAAGATAAAAAATATCTGAATGAAATTTCTTCTAGTGCAGCTGGAATTCTTCTAAAAATTGAAACAGCTGTTAGCTCTGTTACATATTACTTTATGCAAACTTGGTTGCCATGGAAACGAAGTTTGTTTTTATCTACGTCTGTAATTTAACAACTTGATGCTTTTTTTTGAAAAGAGCCTCCACTTGCTTTGTTGTTATTGAAAAATATATCGTAATTTGTGAAGAATCGAGTTATAATTGACGGCAGTCAAGGTTCATTATGCATAGTTGAAGATTCTTCCAAAACTCTTAATGAATAGGTCGTCATCTTGAGGTGTTGTTTAAAAGATTTGTGTGCATGCAACAACAGAAGATGATGCTTTAGTCATTGAAACGTCATCTCGTTTGAAATTAAATATTTGTGTCCATTTGTTTGTTGATTGAAGTTTCCAAACAATGCTTCTATATTTTAATCAATGTTAAAAGTAAAATACTTAAGATAAATTATAGTTTTGTTGGTTTTAAGTACAAGTCTGATTTATTAGGTAAGAGTTGACATTAAGATAATATGACACAATACTAGTGGCTATACAACTACATCATTTTAAAATATAGTTTTGGAGTATGCTAAAACGTAAATTCACGCAATTTTTAGATCAACATTACTTTAAAAATATGAATACCGCAAAAACAGGTATTTTCCTCATTTATTAGTTTCTAATACATTTTATTAGGGACTATCAAGAGAAAAGTTATTGAAATGAGTTGTTACAACTGAGCCATTTATTGTTTACCTATTTTTAAAGTCAACAATTTGTCCTGATATATATATATATTTAAAATTTATTAGGATTTAAAGGAAATGTAATAATTAAAGTGAAAAACTTCTCCGACTCTAAATGTTAAATATTTCAAGTTATATACAACAGTGAATAAAAGCATAAGTAAAACAAAACACCTAATATTAAGTGAATATGTTTTAAACTCACAGTTAAATTTGTCCAATACTGTTTTGCGTGGATTACGTAATGAACAATGTTTTGCTGAAGGTTTTTATGGTTATGGTTTTCTAAAAAAATCACAGAAATATTTTTTTTAAACTTGAAAATTGCTCCTCTTCTGCAAATTTACAATCGATACATTTTTCGGCCAACATTCATTAATAATAAAGATACCACAAATTTTAATATTGGTTGTCTTTATTGTTTTAAAGTAATTTTAAAGCTAATATCTTTACTAAAATGAGTTTTTTTTTATATTATCTCATTAGGAAACAAATGTTATTGCTACCTCACAAAAATAAGTTTTGCGATTCTCTAATATTGATAAACAGTTTTAGTTATTGGGATAAGAGACATCTTACTGTGGATACTCACTTTGTGATACTGTAAATCTCCTAACCTAACCTAACCTAACCTAACCTAACCTAACCTAACCTAACCTAACCTAACCTAACCTAACCTAACCTAACCTAACCTAACCTAACCTAACCTAACCTAACCTAACCTAACCTAACCTAACCTAACCTAACCTAACCTAACCTAACCTAACCTAACCTAACCTAACCTAACCTAACCTAACCTAACCTAACCTAACCTAACCTAACCTAACCTAACCTAACCTAACCTAACCTAACCTAACCTAACCTAACCTAACCTAACCTAACCTAACCTAACCTAACCTAACCTAACCTAACCTAACCTAACCTAACCTAACCTAACCTAACCTAACCTAACCTAACCTAACCTAACCTAACCTAACCTAACCTAACCTAACCTAACCTAACCTAACCTAACCTAACCTAACCTAACCTAACCTAACCTAACCTAACCTAACCTAACCTAACCTAACCTAACCTAACCTAACCTAACCTAACCTAACCTAACCTAACCTAACCTAACCTAACCTAACCTAACCTAACCTAACCTAACCTAACCTAACCTAACCTAACCTAACCTAACCTAACCTAACCTAACCTAACCTAACCCTGCATTGGCTTAAATGTCTAGTTTGCAAGGAGGCACAAGTTATGCGGTTTAATTGATTTAGGGTGAGTTTGGAGTCTTGAGGGTTATGAATATATATTACTTGTGGGAACTTCAGTTTGGTGTTTGATGAACCTCGAAATGGAGATATTGTCAAAGTCTACACACAGTCAAGTGTTGGTTCATAGAAAATTACTCATTCAATGTTTTCTTTTGTTAAATAGTTTAATAGAAAAGTAGAATTTCCTATATGTGAGAATATGGTACGAAATCTGTTTTGTTAAGGTCCTTAGTTATTTGAGCTATATTTGATAATTTATCTGTAGTCTCTAGGATTATCAATACCCGTTTTCTATAAACAAAGTTTATAAGAAACTAACATTGCCCATAGCTTCGTCCGCTTTGAAATCCGGCTTCCTTTGTATAAATATAATTTTCATTTTACTTCGCCAGTGTGGTATATATAGTTTTCATGATTAAGTATCTGAAACTCCGGATAGCTTGCGATAGATACGATGTTTGATTTTAAGTTTCATAGCTAGATTGACATTTTAGTTCGTTAGATCTGATAATATTTAAAACATATCTATTACTAGTAATATTGGGTAGATAAAAACACAATTATAATATTAGACATCTATAGTGAGGCTTGTGTGCATGTAGCAACTAAGGATGATAACTTAGTCATTGAAACGTCATTTTGTATTTATGTTTCACAAATAAAGTGAATTTTTGTGAAATTTGTGTTTTAATTTATTTATTCTAGAAGATATATTTATATCTTTAAGAATAAGAAAATTAAATATACATTATTCGACAAGCGTGATGTTGTATTTATAAAGCAGACTTAAAGTCTCTAAGGAAGAAGCATTAAAAAATATCTGATAAGGAAATAGGGAATATGATACTTTACTTTTATTTATTAACGCATTTGTTTTGTTCTATTTCCTTATGCTACATTTGTAAAAGTTCAACAGTACAAATAGAAAACATAGTAAAATCATAATAAAACTTCCTCTTTCATAATATTTGCTGCAAAATAAACAATGTACAAATCTTCCATGAGATTTGTAGAAAGATATTCTTTCTCTTGTAACTCTCTACGGCTCTATTTGTTCGTAACATGTAAATAGTTATAAGTTGCTCTATTTTCTAACAATGTTTAGTTTATTTTTTTAGTAAATCCAATTTCCTGTTGTCATGGAAATATAGACTATAAAAAAAGCAATAAAGATTCAGTTGTCATTTTTTGTAAGTAAAATAAAAAATGTGCATAATTTGAAAATACTGAAATAAACCCTGCATGATTTATTTTGGTTCTACAAATTGTACTGTTTTTATTTTATTTTTCCATATTGGAAAATTGTCTAACGATCAAATATTCACATCCCAAAAATACCATTTTGAGACATTGGAACATTCAGCAATACTGTAATGGTTCTTAAATCTTTTTCAACCAGAAACATTGTATTCTTGATTTTTGTAGAGATGGTGTATAATCTGTTTTACATGTTTAACAAATTGTTTTAATAATTTTGAAAAATAGATTATTTTTGTGTTGATAAAATATGTTGAATAAATCATCTAACAATTTTGTTATCGGAAAAAGTAATTGGTCACAATTTCCCCCAAAAAGTGTTGAAAATTCGGGTTTCTTTATTACTTTCGAATGTCAATGTTATTATAACTTAGGATCTACTGATTCTGTTACAACTTAGGAACTAATGAATCAAATTATGTTAAACGAAAATTAAAACCTCATCAATTATTACTTCATAGGAAGAAGTGTAACATTTTTGTCACGTTCCTTCATGTAAATAAACTTTACAATTCACACAATTTTATTTATATATTCGAAACCAACTTTTAATTGCCTACCTTGTAAAATACCACCCATTGTAGAGTCCAGTTTCACTCTACAATAAATAATACCAGTGTCAGAATTTGTCTGATAGTAGATCTATACTTTATACTTTCTTTTTGATTTTTAGTTTATTTTCGAATAATTAAGTGCACCGTTTGAGCATTGAGTATTAAATAGCAAGAAATTCACGTTTTGGGTAAATATATACTGTATACATTTAAAAAATTTATTTAACAAAATGATTTTGTCCACTTCTTTTATCGTTATACATTTATCATCAAGTAAAAACTCTTTAGGTTTGCCGGATTGTAGCGCACAATTTTCCAAACAATTTATTCGCGAAAAATGTTTAGTTCATCAAGAGTTTAGGTAGTCAACTAATTCTGATTCCTTGTCGCTTACTTGCGATTCATAAAACAAAGTTATATTCTGCCATGGCAAAAATTATCAAAGACCATTTTCGCTTATGAAACATCAAAGCCGAATTAGTAACACATATTCAATGGCTAGAGAGATTTAAAATATTATTTTGATTCTCTACGAGTATAAAAGTTAACATACATTTTATTTATTTATTTTTCATTAGTACAAATGTTATAAAGAATTTCCACATTTTATTTTCTAAATTTTTATTAACTTTGAAATTATAAAAGTAAGCATGATTTTACAGTTCTGCTATTTCAGAGTTTTATTTTTAAAGGAAAAAAGAATAAGTAATACTTTTTATTTTATATACATTTGAGTGTTCCTAAACTATAAAACCTAAATTGAGAAAAGTTTTAATGAAAACAGTAATTAATAAATAAAATTAATAATATCTTATTTTATGGCTTGACTTATCAATGGTATACAGAAAGATATGTTTTCTTGAACAAAAACTGTGCTTCAATATTTCATTTGATATACATACTTTTCAAAGTTCAAGAAACTAAAAATAGTTGTAACAAACTGATGTCTGTCTCAGTCATTTATAATGTGTTTACACTTTTGAAAGTTTTAACATATTTGGTTGAAGTGTTATAAATATTTTATTTAGAATGTTGTTTCCAGATTTCTTTAATTATAGTAATGAGCAATAAATAATACTAGCTGTGTTTGGGCCTCCACTCTTGAGATTTGAACCTTACTGGTTGTACAACAAAATGTACCAATTTTACTGCCAAAATTACCAAATGTACCAAAATTACTGCCATTATGATTTTGTTTACACTTTTGATAAATCGTTTTGATTTGAATGTGTTAGTATTATATTCTTTATAATCTTATCTAAAACTATAAAGTTTATTCGCTTTTCACGAATTGCTGATGTATATATATATATATATATATATATATATATATATATATATTAGTTACCTTTTTTTAGTAGTCAGAGCAATTCTTATTTTGTTGTAGAAACACTACAGCGCTGTTTCGCCGTTCACAGCCGGCTTCGTCAGGTGTAGGCTTAACACTTAAATAAAATACATAACGACACTGAACACACACGATAACACGAAAAAAAAAACAATATAAAATCTATCAGAGGTTAACTCTTCGTTATATGTTATATGAACTTTATACTGGCGTGGTCGCGGCATAGTTTCTGTGTTTCTGAACGGAGACTGAAGTCAAGGTCGAATACTGTATTCTCAATGTCAGCTGTGTTAGTATTGGTAGGACCCAGTAAGTATATACTTTGTTTGGAACTGTCTTTATCAACAAAACCATGCACAGAAATGGTCTTTTAAGTAAAATATAAAACCTTTGAAAGCCCTTACATTCCACAAAGGCTTCATATTTTCTTTAGGTCTTTCAAGTTTTTCTGAAAAGACACATTTGAATATATTTTTTTCATGAAATTTGGAACCATGTAATCCCTTACTGATACAATTTTTTGATAACCAATTATCCTTTTTGTATTATATTTCATATATCCTGTATATTCTAAAAATGTATTAGGAGTTCACATAACTCAAAACATTTGTGATAAATATTAAAGCCTACTTGGGAATGTGACAAGAATACAAACACAATGTTGATCCGAAAACTTCAAAACAAAATGCTCTCGAACATCATGAATGCACTGTGATGCGTTCATAATGACAACATCCATCTGGACCTTCAAGTGGATACAGTTGATAGTGAGCAGTAAAGCATTAGACACGCTTGGAACAGACATTTGAATATTGAAGTAATTGGTGTGAGTGTTTGAAGAGGATGCACCTATGTGATGTGATGCTAGGAGTGAAAGTGTTAGAACAATGGATGACGGACTATTCCTCTGGAAGTGAATTAAAAGTAGATGAAAGTTACTTGATAACCTTAGAGTTTATGTGATGAAAAAGAAGGAAATATTTGGAAAAAATAGGATAAAATAATTGGCGTTTTTACTAAAACAAACTCGAACCTAAACCTTGTTATCTTAGACATGACATTTTCGTAGAATTTTACTTTATGTATGTTAATAAAACCAGTGATATATCTGTTTTTTGCAGGAAACTTTAACTAACATCAATCAAATGAATTTATTAAAGTTGAATCGTAAAATAACATTATGTTGAGAGTATTTGTAAGTATTGAATTAGTTAGTCAGTTTTATGCACGTTCCCTCAGCAAAGGGTTATACACTAATTTAAGGGAGGTTTATCAAACTCTTGTTCTCTCAACTCTATTATAAATTTATTCCCTGAAGGGTTCAAACTTCAACCAAAACTTAACTAAGGGATGATTTAGTTGTATAATTTGTGCCCTCTTCCAATCTAGGCATTATTATTCTTGGCATAACTATGAGAAGCAATTATGTTGTACCAAATACAAGGGGAAAACAATATCTGTTTTGTGATATCACAAATAAACCATATTACTTTCCCTCCAGCGTATTTATTAAACTGATTTGTACATAAGTAATCATTACCCCATTTCTCATAGCTGGGTATATGTAGTAAATGTTTGTTACACTACATAATAAAATGGGGAGTCTACTAATTGTTTCTAGTCTGTGGGAATCGATCGATGAATGAAGTTGTCTTAGATAGAGGGTGTAGTGTTGTGTGTAGAGTATGAACTGGCTAGTAAAATTTCCTAAGATGCTGAGAACTGTCTCTTCATCTTCCTAAAAGTAAGAATCTCGAAAACTGTGCCCTCAGGGTCCTAAAAGTAGAAATGATAAGAACTGTACCCTCAGGGTCTTGAAAGTAGGAATGTCGGAAAAAAATATAATGTATCTACATTTTAAGATAGTCATATATATAATTTACAAAATATTTAAATATTTAAAGCTCCATGAAAAGTAGACTTTCGTCCAAATAAGAATTACTTAAAAAAAAATTAAATATATAGAACTATTAACACTAGTATATGTAAATGTAAATATACAACAATATATTACGTAAGAGCAAAAATTTAATCAAAACTCTAAGAAAAGACAATGAAAAACTTTTTAGGGAGCATTACTCTAGTGAATGTTATCGTACAAATTCAAACACAGTTTCTATGAAATCGGAGAAACAAGCTGAAGAAAATGATGCTGGCTATATTGAAATCGGAAGAGAGGATAAGTCTATAGTGGAAATACAGGTGAAAAATAAAGAATGTAAAGTAAAAATTAGAATCAGTGTTCTATGAATTAGAGGGGAGTGACGTCATCATCAAATTATTCACGCCCTTAGGCAGCGTTAAAACTATAATAGACAATTAATGGATAATGGCAGAATAATTTAATTAATTAATTTCAATAATGAAAAGGATCGAATATCACTAAAAGTATTGGAAAGATGTTAAAGATAAATAGAGACTTGATTAAACTCAATAAAGGAAGAAATTAAGAATTCTGAAGGAGAAACTATACAGCTAAAATTGGTATAATTTAGACTAAAACGCCTTTACAATTGAAAGTAACTAGGAGTATTAGTCATAATCCTGACTCACGATGAACAAACTATTAATAATCATAAAAAAACTAATAAGCATTATAAACCAGCTTAAAAAACTCGAGAAAAATAGACTTAGAACAATTTTAGTAAATCTTAAAATTTTTAAACGTTGACGAGGTAGCAATCAGTGACGACCATTTTTTAAATAGATTCAGCAAAGCAGAGTAAACAATCTAAAAGGAAATAATTAACATATCTGTGACAGTTTGAACTTCATGATATTCAAATTTATTGTACTCTTCGACTCTTTGACTCAGCAAGATATTACATGGGAAGAGACATCATAAGGACTAGAAGGGCCAGATGAAGAGATATTGTGAAGAAAACACCGAAAACATCAATAGCTATCCTAAAAACCAGAAGATATCTTGAGCCGCCAGAGGGACAAGACCAGGAACCAAACTTTGAATTATTTAGGGAAGACAAAATGGCAAATTTTTGAGACTATAATTTCAATAATTATTAATATATTGAAATCAATGTTAACATAAATATGTTAGAGTGGTTTGAAAGTATAATTTTGAGTAGGTATTTTCAGTCTTGAAAGTATGTTAAATTATTATAAACTAACCTGGTCTAGATATTAAAAATTTGAAAAGGTATTAAAAATTTAAAAAATACCGTTACAATTATGTATAAGATCAGAATTTGTATAACTAAATAAAATAGAGAGAAATGAATGTTTCAAAGGAAATATAAATAATAATTAATGTCGTTTAATAACTAAAAAATTTAAAAAAATATTTTAATGAAACATATATCTTTGTTGATTTTGTTTGAGATTTAAATTAGTTAAAACTAATATCGAATCAAAATTAGGTTTAATTGTCAAAATCTATATGAATATTAAAGAAAGAAGTCAGGTAAAATGTTTGATCTGGAAAATGAATACAGTCAAGGCGAAATTCCTCCAAATTAACAGGACTCAAAAGTAAAGTCTCTGAAAATGTAATTAAATTTAAAATTGAGATAATAAAATAAGAATCTAACGTAAAAGGGAAAGAGAAAGTTAGAAGATCGATTTTTAAACATTTTTTTTTTGTCTCTGATTCTTGGAAGTGAGTAAATACGTTTTGGTAAAATGTGTATAATGGATTACGTGAGGAGGTGTTTTGATTTAATTTAATTCAATTGAGATATAAGTGTCGTTACTTCCATAACTTAGTCACCCCAAGCTGTAACAATGTAAAATTCTCGATGAGGTGAGAAAAATTACAAAAATGAAGTGCAATTCCGTTGAGCCAATTCGAAAAATTGTCCGTTAAAATAAACTATATAACAGAGCTGTACAAAATATGAGATGCAGAGCAGCTTTCAACATACAAATAATTTATAGTTAATACTCCTTTACAACGTACAGTGGTACTTTGAGCTCTGCGTTAACACTGTGTAACTCTTTAAGAAGAAAAGTTTTATTTCAATACTTAAGGCTGTATATATTGTGTTCGATAAAAACAACTTAAGTACGTTTCAAAGAATTTCAATTTCTGGTGTAGATGTTGTGAAATATTGTTTTATTTTATCGCTTGTAGAAAACCACTAACAATCATTTGCAATTTAACTTATAATGAGTTTTAATTTAAACTCACGTTTATAATGGCAATTCCAAGTAAAACTGCAATTTATAATTTGTATAAAAAGAAAATCATTACGATCCTATCACCTGGTCTATTTTATTGAATAACCACACGTGTATGTGTGGCAATTCCCAGGTATCCTAGCTGGATCTACACCTTTCGTTATCTTCTCTTGGGTTATATTTTACTGTTCTTAAGGAGTCTCTCTTGAAAACCTCTTGTTTACTTCCAACAATGATGATATTATAACCTATGCAATCTTACTAATACCACAGCGGAAGGGTTATGTGCTCTTTTTCACAACAATAGAAGTTATACATATAATTATTGAATATAATATATTGAAATATATCATATGCTTCACCCAGCACTCCAATGAAACTTAAATGTTAAGGGAGCGCTCGGTTCATTTATAAATATAATGATGACGTGACGGATTGACTAAGAACATGTAAAAACAAGTTTTTCGCACGTGAATCTGATAAATGTTTTTGTTAAAAGTAAAATTGTCTGTCCAATGTGTATTAAGCTATATAGAAATCCACTTACAATTTTATACAATAAAAGCAATAGAGTTATTCATTGCTTCCATTTCAGAGACTGAGTTATTCAGTGACTCTTAACGGTCCGTTATTCATTGACCGAGTTTTTGCGTTCATTTGAAAAATAATTCATTACAAAAAAACAAACAACAATATAAAACCAGTTTTATAAAATATCTAGCAATCTGTTCTGAACTGCAACGTCAATTTTAAAATTAGAATTACGCTTGAAGCAGTCTTCTTTATTCTAATATGAATGTTCCGAGATAGAAACTATTTCAATGTCTTGCATAAAAAGTTAAAAATGCACTTCAAAAATAGTTAAATGATTTCAATCATGGACAAAATGAAGTGAATAATACGTTTTAATTTAATAAGAGTTTTCTCATTCAAATTAGACAATTGACCATTTGTTAACTTGTTAAGATGCCTTGTTAAGCCAAACCGTTCATTTTCTACAAAACATTTATAATGCACCTTTACTTTTGTACTAGCTATAATATAGATGGAGTTTCTAAATAAATTTAAATGTTTAGAGTTTATAATTACATTTTAAAATTATTTATTAAAATATTATAATTTTTAATAACCTTGTGAAATATTTTTCAACTAAACCGTAAACCCTTGAAAGATTTATAAATATAACTGGATTTGTTTAATCTTGCATGATAAAAGCTTGCCTGATGTAAATTCATTAAAAATATTTCTTTTCTTTAAATTACATTTCTTTCATTCAATTCTTAATAATTGTGAAGGGCTTCTGTCTAAAAATTATTTAATTTCTTAGCTGTTCATTAAAAATTTTACAAAATATTTGAAATATTATTTTTCCATTGGTTAAAAACAATATTAAGGAATCATTAATTTGAGTCTCTGCAGAGTTTTACTACTTCATGAATGTAGACAAATAGAAAAAAGAACAAAAAGAAACAACAGTCTACTTTAGGACCACCCGAACATTTTACACATTTTATAGTTTTACGTATTTTTGTACATAATTAAATATTGATACCTTGTTATTTGTGCACAATGTTGTTAATTCTGTGAATATTATTTTTCAAATGGGTGGAGCTAATTGTTGCTTCCTGGTACCATAGGAACTAATCTCAAAATTATAGTCTATTATTTTCTACTCGAAATATATAATGATCTTTACGAGTAATATGTTTACTTATTAAGGATATATCATTTGATTAAATCTTTTTTAATATAAAATGATAATATTATGCAAGTTTTTTAAATTGAATTAAATCAATTAAAATATATTACCGCAGTTAACATTTATCAAAACAGTAAAAAAGTGAAAAATAATAAACAACGCTTTCTTTGAAAAAATATTTATATATTTTCATAAGGCTAAACTTTCTTTCCTGATGAATAAATCTAAAAGTTTTTTAATAATTTTTTTTATTTATTTTTTATCAGAAATAATCCTTATAATAATTATTATATTCTTGCGATTTTGCACAATGGTTTAGGCCACTAAATTTCACTAAAATTAAAAAGAAATTTATAAAGTCGATTACACGAAATTTGATGGTTTTTTAAATTTAATACATTTTTATGTATGCAAATCTTGGATTTTCGTTTTAACTTTATTTATATTATTTTTAAATCGTTTGGTATCATCTCAGGTGCACACATTGTGTGCCAATTAGAGCCATGTTCCACTAGATCTTTGTCCTACTGAAATCTTTCCATCACTGAGGGCCTGGGACCAACAAGAACCTTATATCTGTGAAAACCTTGATTACTGACAAACTTTAGTGTATTGTTATTTAATCTTTTGTATATTTATTTTATAAAATATTAATTCATAAACAACTGTAAACTATTAACTGATATAGAAGCATTATTAGTTTTGTTTAATCTATTTTATGGTTTAAGTATGTTTAAGAATTTTAATAGTTTTATTAATAACGTTTAATTATATTAATAACGTATTATTATACGTATATATATATATATATATATATATATATATATATATGTGTGTGTGTGTTAATATTTACATATGTTCTAAATATTCTCCAGGATTGAATTAATGAAAATTTTATAAATTTTGATGTTGGCAAAGGAGTTTTAATTAGAAAAGATAAATTATAAACCAGGATAATAATTGTGTTTAGTTAATTATGTGTATTTAAGAAAAGAAGAATTGCAATAAGAGTGTAAGTATTTGTAATATATTTAATATTAAGAAAAATCTACAAAGACTTTAATACCAGCCTTTTTGTAGAAATATATTTTGCAGGCAATCTGCGTAATTAGATTTGGACAATTTAATTATACTGTATTAACTTGTTAGTGATACTACTGGTGTGGTGTCAAATATAAACACAGAGTTTTATATTACAACTTACGGTTGCAAAATATCAGGATGAAGTTAAGCCATGCAGGTGTAAACACAAATTTTATGTTGACAATATGTGTTTATACACACGTGGGAAAATATTACTATAAATTCAAGTAAATAATTATCGTGATGATTTTCTATTACATACCTGTATCTAAGATTAAAATTAAGGTTGACAGAAATAAGATCTCTAAAACAGCCACTTGATTTTCTAGACACTCAGCAATGAGTTCAAATCTGTCTGTTGTTTCTTAGTTTGCACTCTTAGTTTGTCAGTTGTTTTATTAGTCTCTTCAATCAAAATACTCCAAATAATTCCAGTTTAATTTAATTTCAATCTCTAAGCAGTAACAGTTGTAAGTTAAGCCTTTATTTCTTAATTATTTATTTTCATTTTAGTTTCCAACATTTTGTTCGCTAGTCTATGTTGGTGTAATTCACTTTTCTCTTGATATTGGAGTTGATTCAACCCGTCTTGTATTTTTTTTAAATTTTCACAAATATCTTTAAATAATTGGTTAAACTGTATCAATTATATGATATTACAGTTTAGATAGATACAAATCAATGCTATAAATAATGACATGATTTTAATACAAACAGGCAATTAATTATGTTTATGTGATTAGGGATTGTAAAGTTAATGGGATTATTAATGGCAGAGTGAACTTCATTGAATGCACAATACATCTTCAGCTCCCTCGATACCAGTCGTGTATTGGGAGCGATAAATTCAATAGAGGTGTGGTCTGAAGCTGACCTGGTAAATAATGGGTAGAAATTAAATAAAAAATGCTTATTTAGCAATGGAAAGAAATTGGTTTAGGTCGGTACTTTTCGAACAGAAATAGTACAAATGGATTTGCATTGTATCAAACGAATGGAATGACAAATATCATTTTTCAACAGTAAGTCAATCAACTTCAACAAAAAACTGAGAGGATAATTAACATGCTATACTAATGTATAATATTATGTGTTCAAATATTTTAATTTCGCATTCATAATCTCTTTTTGTGGTTTTAGGTTATACTTATAGTTAAATATTGATAAATAATAATGGCTGCCGCTATGATTCTGTATACCTCT
>OY740778.1:521294-784147 GCA_963513935.1 Aphrophora alni | reverse complement strand
ATTTCGATACTTATTCCTCTAAAACCTAAACGTGTAGAATGAGTAATGTCAGTGCAATTTATCGCCTGTCTTCAAGCGGTGGTTTGTAATCAATCCTTCAGTCGCTTCTTGCTGCTGTGAATATCTATTTAAGGAATGTTTTACTTTTAAATTGATATGGATAACCAAAATCAATTTAATGTAACGTCATACATTTATTTAGTATATAAGTTATATAAAACTGGATTAAAATATACAGAGGAACTTTGAGGTATTCGCAACGACTAGCAATAGATGTTTTTGTTGAGAATTCTAAGGTGATGTGTGTTAGTTTTTAAAAAAAAGGGTAGAAGATTTTGCCATTTTTGTTGGACTGTAATTATTTAATTTGGTTCTGAAATTACTTAAAATTTAAATCAATCTGTATGGAAATATCGGGGAAATACCTTCAAGTAAATGTTATAACTGTCCTACTGTGTCGGGACCTTACACACTTGGCCCCTTCGTTGTTGCACTAAAATCTCTCCAAAAATTGTTTGTGATCTGTATATTGTTTGATTTAACAAACTATATGATGAGAATGTGTAATATTATAATATACGTGTCTTTTTCTTTGAAAAAGGATTTGAGGACCTCGGATTGTGTTATAAAATTTTAGATCTTAAAATAATTTCATTCGAAATATAAGGCCGTTTTTAAGGTAATAAATTTTAGAACTAAGATTAGATATTTTAACCTTTTAAACAAATATCTCCTAATTATTCTATTAGACAACATTTGTATGTCTTGAATGAATTGCACTTTGTTTTGTGTTAATGTACGAAATCTTGTAGAATATGTTTTGCATTCTGAAATATCGAGTGTACATCTAAGAACATTTATGGCTTCGTATCTTCTTCAATTTACCAAAGCCTCTACAGCGCCAAGGCTTTAGTTTATAGCGTGGGATTTCTAAAACATAAACCATATTCATCGTAAAGAAGGACATTGAATTGCTTTTATCTCAGACGGAGTCAAGAACAATGGCTGCAATACCTCAGAAAGCCATTATCGTCATTACTTTCACTTTATTTATTGTTACAGGGAATCCACAAAATCATGTCAGGAAATATGTCAAAGGGAACTTAAAATACAAAATAAGATTAGGGTGAGTAGTTTGTTAAAGATAATTTGTTACTAGTATCGTTTAAAATATACGGTACAAAAATATTGCACAAATTTTCTCTCCCTCATCTCCTAAACCAAATAAAAACCAAGATGATAGATATGATGTAAAGAAATCGACGTATATGTAATCAATTTACATTTATATAATATAAGAATCTGATAAGATTGCATGAACTAGTTTCTTCCTAATATTTCGCAATTGTAAGCTGTGATATAGAACTGTATGTGTTTGTATTTACCTTTACCAGAAAAACATTATTACATGTAATTAGTATCACTGTCAAATTAATGTAATTTAAGCATCCAAATTTAATTACACACATTGTTTGTAGACTTTATTTGTACAAAATTACCGCCGGTAAAGGTATATTTTTCTATGGAAATGGTTATAGTTAAAATGTTGTATTTTTCTTTAAATACAACTAAGAAAGTGAGCACTCTTCATTTGTTTCAACATTTTATTTCTCGTTTTCAAGGAAAACTAATTTTACGAAATGGATTTCTGATATAAAAACAAAATATCAGTAAGCTGGATCTTGTGACAAAATTCAATGTGACGTCAAACCAATCTAAGATATTATTTCTCTCGCCTCCTCTGGGAGTAGAACTCTTATCTTGTTCTGTTGTGTAAATGCAGTCTGTTCCAGAAAGATTGTAATTCAGACTGACCCAAACCATTAATGTTTTATTTTACTATTTATTTAAACGTATATCGATAATTTAAAATAATAATATTAAAAAATAAAAATAAATATAGTGGAACCGCAAGTAAAATACACAATTTTGACAATATAAAACGCCTATAATGATTGCAATGAAATTTTGACACATTTTATGTTCTGAATACTAAACGTTAGCATCAAATTAAAATTTCTGTTTAAGAAATATCTGTTAAAAGAATAGAATTAACGATGAAAGTATAAGGCAGCTTATCTCGAAATCTGTAACCTATTTACATAATGTTTAGGACCCATACATTGCGAATAATTTAGAAATTTGTTAAACATTTTAGTATCTCCTTTTCCCCTAAGAATTACAAAAGAATTTGTAATCAAGAAATTATTACATAATGACACAATATTTTACTAATATAATTCCGCAAATTACAACTATAAAATTGTAGCTTAGAAAAAAGTTTACTTTTCCTAAGCCTGTAAATAAGAAATTAATTTTTACCTAATAAAGCGTACACAAACATTGCACAAACTTTATCACAAAACCAAGTACTAATCAAGAGCAAGATTGTGTGGGGTAGTTACAAGAATAATAAAATTTTTACACAATTTTATTCTATTGTTTAATATTGATAAACAATTTTAGTTATCGTCATCAATAAGTTGATAAGAACTTTGTGATGATGTAAATCTTATGGTCTTACAATGGTATATTAATTGCGTAGTTAGAATGGAAGTATAATTTATGCGGTTAATTGATTTAGGGTGAGTTAGGAATCTCGAGGGTTGTGAATATATTACTTGAGAGATTATCAGTTTGATATTTGAAGAACCTTGAAATATAATTCAAAGTTTCTTCAAATTACAAAGAAGGTTTCTATCAAGTGACTTATTGACAAATTATGAAGCCTACATGGTGTTAAGTGCTGCTTCATTCAATATTATCCCAGATATATTGCATTTTCTTACATATAGAAATATAGAATTGTTTATATTTGAATTGAACATTTTTACGTGAGGATTTCAACAAACAAAGAAAACGTTTGTGTCATAATGGTCCAGTTGATGTAGAAACACATTAAATACATATTTTAAATTTATATTTTTCTCTTATAATTAATTACAAATGATACACACAATATAAACTAATTAACTAAATTTTCCATAATAAATTTAAAAAAACTTTGTCAGATTTAAATATTAATTTAATAACTCTTTATAATGTAGCTGATATGAGAAAAAGACGTAATTATCATAATCCGCTCTAAAGATTTCGATTAAACTTTGCTCAAAGGAATCCTCTAAGGACAAAAAATAATGTATTCGTCTCCAACTCTTCAATAACGACTTTTCGTCAGTTATCGGTAAGAAACCACGAAAAAGGCTGTGGGTTTTTATAAAATATTTAATTTCTCAAAGTCAGATCCACAGATTACGTTGAAATTTTATTTTTAAGTAAAGATTAATGAGTCAAAATTGTGTGAACAATAGTATTTTCAAAAGATAACTATAGTTTATAAATCATTGGCAAACAATAAAAATTAAGCTTGACTGCTGTCATTAGAAGCTAAATTGCGATCAAATTCAATGTAAGCTGAGGTCGTATTTATGGAACAATTTACTCAATTTTAGGCCTTTATTTAATAATTAAATATTTTTTTAAAGCGACATAAACTACTGAAATAACATGTTTTATGACGATTAGTTCGGTTGTTTTTAATTGTTTTTGAGGATGAATGAGTGGAAGAGTTACTGCAGTGTCTTTGTACATTTAGGTCACTTTATGTAACATAAGTATCATAAATATATCTAAAGCAAAAAACTAAAATATTCAAATATTATTCACCATGTAGATGCAAAATAAAAATGAGATTAAAAAAATATATATAACATGTATATTTCAAAGAATTGTCTTCTTTTGGGGTGAATTATAATCCTGGTTCATTTTTACGTTTTCAGGTTAACTAATCGTATAAATAATAATAGTTAATAAATAAATAGTTAATAATAAATAATTAACATATTTATTGCTGTATTTACTTTGTTAATTTTCAATCAAAACAATCGTCTATTAATAAAACAAACTTTCAGGTTTTGACTTTTGTGGTATGTCATCACCAGGTCCTAGGTTTCAATCAATCCTGTCTATACGTTTTTATGAAATATTATAATTGTATGGGATCTGTAAATTGTACGGTATAACAAATTACTTGATGGCAATACTATATTTTACTCGTGATTTGTTTTAAAAGGATTTGTGACATTAAATTTGGTTATAGAATGTTACATTTTCAAATAATTTGATCGAAATGTGTACGGCCGTTTTTGAGGTATTAAATTTATAGACCAAAATTCGTTATTTTATTTTTTTCCACGACTATAATTGGATGAGATTACAATGGATATTTTTGATTGGTTTTATGTTAGTGTGTTTCATTGCTATAATGTTTTTGCAGTCTTTGAAATATCGAGTATCATTTATGGCTTCGTATCTTCTTCAATTTACCAAAGTCTCTACAGCGTCAAGGCTTTAGTTTATAGCGTGGGATTTCTAAAACATAAACCATATTTATCGTAAAGAAGGACATTGAATTGCTTTTATCTCAGACGGAGTCAAGAACAATGGCTGCCATACCTCAGAAAGCCATTATCATCATTACTTTCACTTTATTTATTGTTACAGGGAATCCACGAAATCACGTCATGAAATATGTCAAAGTGAACATAAAATGCAAAAATAAGATTCGAGTGTGTAGTTTGTTAATAAATATGTTATCAGTAACAAAGTTATTCAAAATAAACAGGTTAAAATTTTTGGACAAACATTTTATATCCATCTCCTAAACCAAACAGTAATCGTAGTCAAAAATGTCAGTTATGATAAATGTATGTTAAAAGGGGAAATGAATCATGGAAGATGTATCTGAAGAAAATATTAATTTTCATAAATATGATCTTGCTTTGCGTAAATCAATTGATTAAAATCGAGCTTTTAATAGGCCCTAACGCTTTTAATAGGCCCTTTTTTAAATATATTCAGCAAAGCATGGTAAATATTCTTAAAGGAATTAAGTAATTAACATATCTGTGACAGTTAGAACTTCATAATCTTCAAATTTATTGTACTCTTCGACTCGGCAAGATGCCTTTTATGTGAAGAGACATCAGAAACAACGAAAACATTAATAGCTATCCTAAAAACCAGAAGATATCTTTAGCCGCCAGAGGGACAAGACCAGAAACCAAACTTTGAATTATTTAGAGAAGACAAAATGAAAAATTTTTGAGACTATAATTTCAACAATTATTATTAATATATTAAAATCAATGTTAACATAAATAACTTTGAGTGGTTTGAAAGTATAATTTTGACTAGATATTTTCAGTCTTGTTAGTAGGTTAAATTATTATAACCTAAAAAACCTGGTCTAGATATTAAAATTTTTTAAAAGGTATTAAAAAAAACAATACCGTTACAATTATGTATAAGATCAGAATTTGTATAACTAAATAAAATTGAGAGAAATTATTGTTTCAAAGGAAATATAAATAATAATCAAAGTCGTTTAATAACTAAAAAATAAAATTTTAATTTTAATGAAACATATAACCTTGTTGATTTTGTTTGAGTTTTAAATTAATTAAAACTAATTTCGAATCAAAATTAGGTTTAATTGTCAAAATCTATATGAATATTAAAGAAAGAAGTTAGGTAAAATGTTTGATCTGGAAAATGAATACAGTCAAGGCGAAATTCCTCCAAATTAACAGGACTCAAAAGTAAAGTCTCTGAAAATGTAATTAAATTTAAAATTGAGATAATAAAATAAGAATCTAACGTAAAAGGGAAAGAGAAAGTTAGAAGATCGATTTTTAAACATTTTTTTTTTGTCTCTGATTCTTGGAAGTGAGTAAATACGTTTTGGTAAAATGTGTATAATGGATTACGTGAGGAGGTGTTTTGATTTAATTTAATTCAATTGAGATATAGGTGTCGTTACTCCCATAACTTAGTCACTCATGTTTTAAAAATGTAAAATTCTCGATGAGGTGAGAAAAATTACAAAAATGAAGTTCAATTCCGTTGAGCCAATTCGAAAAATTGCCCGTTAAAATAAACTATATAACAGAGCTGTACAAAATATGAGATGCAGAGCAGCTTTCAACATACGAATTATTTATAGTTAATACTCCTTTACAACGTACAGTGGTACTTTGGGCGCTGCGTTAACACTGTGTAATTCTTTACGAGAAAAGTTTTATTTTAATATTTAAGGCTGTATATATTTTGTTCGATATAAACCACTTAAGTACGTTTCAAAGAATTTCAATGTCTGGTGTAGATGTTGTGAAATACTGTTTTATTTTATCGCTTGTAGAAAACCACTAACAATCATTTGCAATTTAACTTTTAATGAGTTTTAATTTAAACTCAGGTTTAAAGTGGCAATTCCAAGTAAAACTGCAATTTATAATTTGTATAAAAAGAAAATCATTACGATCCTATCACCTGGTCTATTTCATTGAGTAACCACACGTGTACGTGTGGCAATTCCCAGGTATCCTAGCTGGATTTACACCTTTCGTTATCTTCTCTTGGGTTATATCTTACAGTTCTTAAGGAGTCTCTCTTGAAAACCTCTTGTTTACTTCCAACAATGATGATATTATAACCTATGTAATCTTACTAATACCACAATGTAAGGGTTACGTGGTCTTTTTCACAACAATAGAAGTTATACATATAATTATTGAATATAATATATTGAAATATATCATATGCTTCACCCAGCACTCCAATGAAACTTAAATGTTAAGGAAGCTCGGTTCATTGATAACAATTATGATGACGGATTGACTAAAAACATGTAAAAACAAGTTTTTCGCACGTGAATCTGATAAATGTTTTCGATAAAAGTAAAATTGTCTGTCCGATGTGTATTAAGCTATATAGAAATCCAATTACAATTTTATACAATGAAAACAATACAGTTATTCATTGCTTCCATTTCACTGACTGAGTTATTCGATGACTCTTAACGGTCCGTTATTCATTGACCGAGTTTTTGCGTTCATTTGAAAAATAATTCATTACAAAAAAACAAAAAAAGAACAATATAAAAGCAGTTTTTTTAAAATATCTAGCAATCTGTTCTGAACTACAACTTCAATTTTTAAATTAGCATTACGCTTGAAGCAGTCTTCTTTATGCTAATATAAATGTTCCGAGATAGAAACTATTTCAATGTCTTGCATAAAAAGTTAAAACTGCACTTCAAAAATAGTTAAATGATTTCAATCATGGACAAAATGAAGTGAATAATACGTTTTAATTTAATAAGAGTTTTCTTATTCAAATTAGACAATTGACCATTTGTTAATTTGTTAAGATGCCTTGTTAAGCAAAACCGTTACTTTTCTACAAAACATATAATGCACTTTTACTTTTGTACTAGCTATAGTCAGGATGGAGTTTCTAAATAAATTTAAATGTTTAGAGTTTATAATTACATTTTAAAATTATTTATTAAAATATTATAATTTTTAATAACCTTGTGAAATATTTTTCAACTAAACCGTAAACCCTTGAAAGCTTTATAAATATAACTGGATTTGTTTAATCTTGCATGATAAAAGCTTGCCTGATGTAAATTCATTAAAAATATTTCTTTTCTTTAAATTACATTTCTTTCATTCAATTCTTAATAATTGTGAAGGGCTTCTGTCTAAAAATTATTTAATTTCTTAGCTGTTCATTAAAAATTTTACAAAATATTAGAAATATTATTTTTCCATTGGTTAAAAACAATATTAAGGAATCATTAATTTGAGTCTCTGCAGAGTTTTACTACTTCATGAATGTAGACAAATAGAAAAAAGAACAAAAAGAAACAACAGTCTACTTTAGGACCACCCGAACATTTTACACATTTTATAGTTTTACGTATTTTTGTACATAATTAAATATTGATACCTTGTTATTTGTGCACAATGTTGTTAATTCTGTGAATATTATTTTTCAAATGGGTGGAGCTAATTGTTGCCTCCTGGTACCATAGGAACTAATCTCAAAATTATAGTCTATTATTTTCTACTCGAAATATATAATGATCTTTACGAGTAATATGTTTACTTATTAAGGATATATCATTTGATTAAATCTTTTTTAATATAAAATGATAATATTATGCAAGTTTTTTAAATTGAATTAAATCAATTAAAATATATTACCGCAGTTAACATTTATCAAAACAGTAAAAAACTGAAAAATAATAAACAACGCTTTCTTTGAAAAAATATTTATATATTTTCATAAGGCTAAACTTTCTTTCCTGATGAATAAATCTAAAAGTTTTTTAATTATTTTTTTTATTTATTTTTTATCAGAAATAATCCTTATAATAATTATTATATTCTTGCGATTTTGCACAATGGTTTAGGCCACTAAATTTCACTAAAATTAAAAAGAAATTTATAAAGTCGATATTACACGAAATTTGATGGTTTTTTAAATTTAATACATTTTTATGTATGCAAATCTTGGATTTTCGTTTTAACTTTATTTATATTATTTTTAAATCGTTTGGTATCATCTCAGGTGCACACATTGTGTGCCAATTAGAGCCATGTTCCACTAGATCTTTGTCCTACTGAAATCTTTCCATCACTGAGGGCCTGGGACCAACAAGAACCTTATATCTGTGAAAACCTTGATTACTGACAAACTTTAGTGTATTGTTATTTAATCTTTTGTATATTTATTTTATAAAATATTAATTCATAAACAACTGTAAACTATTAACTGATATAGAAGCATTATTAGTTTTGTTTAATCTATTTTATGGTTTAAGTATGTTTAAGAATTTTAATAGTTTTATTAATAACGTTTAATTATATTAATAACGTATTATTATACGTATATATATATATATATATATATATATATATATGTGTGTGTGTGTTAATATTTACATATGTTCTAAATATTCTCCAGGATTGAATTAATGAAAATTTTATAAATTTTGATGTTGGCAAAGGAGTTTTAATTAGAAAAGATAAATTATAAACCAGGATAATAATTGTGTTTAGTTAATTATGTGTATTTAAGAAAAGAAGAATTGCAATAAGAGTGTAAGTATTTGTAATATATTTAATATTAAGAAAAATCTACAAAGACTTTAATACCAGCCTTTTTGTAGAAATATATTTTGCAGGCAATCTGCGTAATTAGATTTGGACAATTTAATTATACTGTATTAACTTGTTAGTGATACTACTGGTGTGGTGTCAAATATAAACACAGAGTTTTATATTACAACTTACGGTTGCAAAATATCAGGATGAAGTTAAGCCATGCAGGTGTAAACACAAATTTTATGTTGACAATATGTGTTTATACACACGTGGGAAAATATTACTATAAATTCAAGTAAATAATTATCGTGATGATTTTCTATTACATACCTGTATCTAAGATTAAAATTAAGGTTGACAGAAATAAGATCTCTAAAACAGCCACTTGATTTTCTAGACACTCAGCAATGAGTTCAAATCTGTCTGTTGTTTCTTAGTTTGCACTCTTAGTTTGTCAGTTGTTTTATTAGTCTCTTCAATCAAAATACTCCAAATAATTCCAGTTTAATTTAATTTCAATCTCTAAGCAGTAACAGTTGTAAGTTAAGCCTTTATTTCTTAATTATTTATTTTCATTTTAGTTTCCAACATTTTGTTCCCTAGTCTATGTTGGTGTAATTCACTTTTCTCTTGATATTGGAGTTGATTCAACCCGTCTTGTATTTTTTTTAAATTTTCACAAATATCTTTAAATAATTGGTTAAACTGTATCAATTATATGAGACTACAGTTTAGATAGATACAAATCAATGCTATAAATAATGACATGATTTTAATACAAACAGGCAATTAATTATGTTTATGTGATTAGGGATTGTATGTGGCAGAGTTAATGGGATTATTAATGGCAGAGTGAACTTCATTGAATGCACAATACATCTTCAGCTCCCTCGATACCAGTCGTGTATTGGGAGCGATAAATTCAATAGAGGTGTGGTCTGAAGCTGACCTGGTAAATAATGGGTAGAAATTTAATAAAAATGCTTATTTAGCAATGGAAAGATATTGGTTTAGGTCGGTAATTTTCAAACAGAAATAGTACAAATGGATTTGCATTGTATCAAACGAATGGAATGACAAATATAATTTTTCAACAATAAGTCAATCAACTTCAACAAAAAACTGTGAGGATAATTTACATGCGATACTAATGTCTAATATTATGTGTTCATATATTTTAATTTCTCGTTCATATTCTCTTTATGTGGTTTTAGGTTATACTTATATTTAAATATTGATACATAATAATGGCTGCCGCTATCATTCTGTATACCTCTTTCTCTCTCTCTCTCTCTCTCTCTCTCTCTCTCTCTCTCTCTCTCTCTCTCTCTCTCTCTCTCTCTCTCTCTCTCTCTCTCTCTCTCTCTCTCTCTTTCTCTCATATATATATATATATATATATATATATATATATATATATATATCGGTCCCAAACTGTTTAATTTTGATACTCATTTTTATAAAGCAACTAAATTTACTAGATAAATACTTTCAAAAAAGATTGTATGTTTTTAATTTCCTAAAACTCTCTATACGAGACTAAAATTTCGTCACACTCTGTAATTAAATTCAGTTTAACATTTTCCAACGTCGAATCAAACGACTTGAAATAAGAAGTTGAGATAATAATTTATATGCAATACGTTTCACATATATATTCAAATATTTCAATTTCCCAGTAATAATATTCTCATTCAGTGGTTCTATCTTGGGTGTATATGGAAACTAATAACAATTTCAGCTGCTAACATTAGAGATATATCTCAAAACAGTTTAATTTCGATACTTATTCCTCTAAAACCTAAACGTGTAGAATGAGTAATGTCAGTGCAATTTATCGCCTGTCTTCAAGCGGTGGTTTGTAATCAATCCTTCAGTCGCTTCTTGCTGCTGTGAATATCTATTTAAGGAATGTTTTACTTTTAAATTGATATGGATAACTGTCCTCATGTGTCGGGACCTTCCAAACTTGGCCTCTTCGTCGTTGCACTAAAATCTCTCCAAAAATTGTTTGTGATCTGTATATTGTTTGATTTAACAAACTATATGATGAGAATGTGTAATATTATATTATACGTGTCTTTTTCTTTGAAAAAGGATTTGAGGACCTCGGATTGGGTTTTAAAACTTTAGATCTTAAAATAATTTCATTCGAAATATAAGGCCGTTTTTAAGGTAATCAATTTTAGTACTAAGATTAGATATTTTAACCTTTTAAACAAATATCTCCTAATTATTCTATTAGACAACATTTGTATGTCTTGAATGAATTGCACTTAGTTTTGTGTAAATGTACGAAATCTTGCACAATATGTTCTGCACTTTGAAATATCGAGTGTACATCTAAGAACATTTATGGCTTCGTATCTTCTTCAATTTTCCAAAGCCTCTACAGCGTCAAGGCTTTAGTTTATAGCGTGGGATTTCAAAAACATAAACCATATTTATCGTAAAGAAGGACATTGAATTGCTTTTATCTCAGACGGAGTCAAGAACAATGGCTGCCATATCTCAGAAAGCCATTATCGTCATTACTTTCACTTTATTTAATGTTACAGGGAATCCACAAAATCATGTCATGAAATATGTCAAAGGGAACTTAAAATACAAAATAAGATTA
Source organism: Aphrophora alni (assembly GCA_963513935.1). NCBI lineage: Eukaryota > Metazoa > Arthropoda > Insecta > Hemiptera > Aphrophoridae > Aphrophora > Aphrophora alni. The sequence goes on along the minus strand of OY740778.1, from coordinate 772,573 downwards.
GGGTGAGTAGTTTTTTAAAGATAATTTGTTACTATTATAGCGTGAGAATTATAAATATATCATTTAAAATATACGGTAAAAAAATATTGCACAAATTTTCTCTACCTCATCTCCTAAACCAAATAAAAACCAAGATGATAGATATGATGTAAAGAAATCGACGTATATGTAATCAATTTACATTTATATAATATAAGAATCTGATAAGATTGCATGAACTAGTTTCTTCCTAATATTTCGCAATTGTAAGCTGTGATATAGAACTGTATGTGTTTGTATTTACCTTTACCAGAAAAACATTATTACATGTAATTAGTATCACTGTCAAATTAATGTAATTTAAGCATCCAAATTTAATTACACACATTGTTTGTAGACTTTATTTGTACAAAATTACCGCCGGTAAAGGTATATTTTTCTATGGAAATGGTTATAGTTAAAATTTTGTATTTTTCTTTAAATACAACTAAGAATGTGAGCACTCTTCATTTGTTTCAACATTTTATTTCTCGTTTTCAAGGAAAACTAATTTTACGAAATGGATTTCTGATATAAAAACAAAATATCAGTAAGCTGGATCTTGTGACAAAATTCAATGTGACGTCAAACCAATCTAAGATATTATTTCTCTCGCCTCCTCTGGGAGTAGAACTCTTATCTTGTTCTGTTGTGTAAATGCAGTCTGTTCCAGAAAGATTGTAATTCAGACTGACCCAAACCATTAATGTTTTATTTTACTATTTATTTAAACGTATATCGATAATTTAAAATAATAATATTAAAAAATAAAAATAAATATAGTGGAACCGCAAGTAAAATACACAATTTTGACAATATAAAACGCCTATAATGATTGCAATGAAATTTTGACACATTTTATGTTCTGAATACTAAACGTTAGCATCAAATTAAAATTTCTGTTTAAGAAATATCTGTTAAAAGAATAGAATTAACGATGAAAGTATAAGGCAGCTTATCTCGAAATCTGTAACCTATTTACATAATGTTTAGGACCCATACATTGCGAATAATTTAGAAATTTGTTAAACATTTTAGTATCTCCTTTTCCCCTAAGAATTACAAAAGAATTTGTAATCAAGAAATTATTACATAATGACACAATATTTTACTAATATAATTCCGCAAATTACAACTATAAAATTGTAGCTTAGAAAAAAGTTTACTTTTCCTAAGCCTGTAAATAAGAAATTAATTTTTACCTAATAAAGCGTACACAAACATTGCACAAACTTTATCACAAAACCAAGTACTAATCAAGAGCAAGATTGTGTGGGGTAGTTACAAGAATAATAAAAATTTTACACAATTTTATTCTATTGTTTAATATTGATAAACAATTTTAGTTATCGCCATCAGAAGTTGATAAGAACTTTGTAATGATGTAAATCTTATGGTCTTACAATGGTATATTAATTGCGTAGTTAGAATGGAAGTATAATTGATGCGGTTAATTGATTTAGGGTGAGTTTGGAGTCTCGAGGGTGGTGAATATATTACTTGAGAGATCATCAGTTTGATATTTGAAGAACCTTGAAATATAATTCAAAGTTTCTTCAAATTACAAAGAGAGTTTCTCTCAAGTGACTTATTGACAAATTATGAAGCCTACATGGTGTTAAGTGCTGCTTCATTCAATATTATCCCAGATATATTGCATTTTCTATATAGAAATATAGAATTGTTTATATTTGAATTGAACATTTTTACGTGAGGATTTCAACAAACAAAGAAAACGTTTGTGTCATGATTGTCCAGTTGATGTAGAAACACATTAAATATATATTTAAAATTTATATTTTTTTCTTATAGTTAATTACAAATGATACACACAATATAAACTAATTAACTAAATTTTCCATAATAAATTTTAAAAAAAAACTTTGTCAGATTTAAATATTAATTTAATAACTACTTATAATGTAGCTGATATGAGAAAAAGACGTAATTATCATAATCCTCTCTAAAGATTTCGATTAAACTTTGCTTAAAGGAATCCTCTAAGTACAAACAAAGTATTCGTCTCCAACTCTTCAATAACGACTTTTCGTCAGTTATCGGTAAGAAACCACGAAAAAGGCTGTGGGTTTTTATAAAATATTTAATGTTTCAAAGTCAGATCTACAGATTACGTTGAAATTTTATTTTAAAGTAAAGATTAATGTGTCAAAATTTTGTGAACAATAGTATTTTCAAAAAGTAATTATAGTTTATAAATCATTGGCAAACAATAAAAATTAAGCTTGACTGATGTCATTAAAAGCTAAATTGCAATCAAATTCAATGTAAGCTGAGGTCGCATTTATGGAACAATTTACTCAACTTTAGGCCTTTATTTAATAATTAAATATTTTTTAAAAGCGACATAAACTACTGAAATAACATGTTTTATGACGATTAGTTTGGTTGGTTTTTAATTGCTTTTGAGGATGAATGAGTGGAAGAGTTACTGCAGTGTCTTTGTACATTTAGGTCACTTTATATAACATATAAGTATCATAAATATGTCTAAAGCAAAAATTAAAATATTCAAATATTATTCACCATGTAGATACAAAATAAAAATGAGATTTTATAAAAATAATATAGAATGTTTATTTCAAAGAGTTTTCTTCTTTTGGGGTGAATTGTAATCCTGGTTCATTTTTACGTTTTCCAGTTAAATAAACGTATAAATAATTAATAAATATTAATAGTTAATAAATAAATAGTTAATAATAAATAATTAACTTTATATTGCTGTATTTACTTTGTTAATTTTCAATTAAAACAATCGTCTATTAATAAAACAAACTTTCAGGTTTTGACTTTTGTGGTATGTCATCATTAGGTCCTAGGTTTCAATCAATCCTGTCTATACGTTTTTATGAAATATTATAATTGTATGGGATCTGTAAATTGTACGGTATAACAAATTACTTGATAGCAATACTATATTTTACTCGTGATTTGTTTTAAAAGGATTTGTGACATTAAATTTGGTAATAGAATTTTACATTTTCAAATAATTTGATTGAAATGTGTAAGGCCGATTTTGAGGTATTAAATTTATAGACCAAAATTCGTTATTTTATTTTTTTCCACGACTATAATTGGATGAGATCACAATGGATATTTTTGATTGGTTTTATATTAGTGTGTTTCATTGCTATAATGTTTTGCAGTCTCTGAAATATCGAGTATCATTTATGGCTTCGTATCTTCTTCAATTTACCAAAGTCTCTACAGCGTCAAGGCTTTAGTTTATAGCGAGGGATTTCTAAAACATAAACCATATATATCGTAAAGAAGGACATTGAATTGCTTTTATCTCAGACGGAGTCAAGAACAATGGCTGCCATACCTCAGAAAGCCATTATCATCGTTATTTTCACTTTATTTATTGTTACAGGGAATCCACAAAATCATGTCATGAAATATGTCAAAGTGAACATAAAATGCTAAATAAGATTCGAGTGTGTAGTTTGTTAATGTAATATGTTATCAGTATCGCGTTGCTATTATGAAACAAAGTTATTTAAAATAAACAGGTTTAAAATAGCAGACAAACATTTTTACATCCATCTCCTAAACCAAACAGTAATCGTGATCAAAAATGTCAATTATGATAAATGTATGTTAAAAGGGAAAATAAATCATGCAAGGTGTATCTGAAGAAAATATTAATTTTTATAAATATGATCTTGCTTTGCGTAAATCAATTGATTAAAATCGAGCTTTTAATAACGCTTGTTAAGTTTTTGTTTGTTTGCTTTGGCCAAATATTCTTGAACCTTAAAATATTACAACTTTCCATTTTTCAAACGAGTTTGCATCATTAGTTTTTTGCCTTCCATTAAAATTTCAACACATTCGGTATTTTGAAAAATTACGTCTATTATAATAAAAGCATTGTCGAACCGTCAATTTTTAAGAGATGACAACCAATTAGTGGTGTTTGTTGTTTAGAGGCTATAATGAGCAAAATTTGATTAAATAGTTATAGCTCAAAATAAACATTGAACAGGCATATAGATATCATTCAAAATACACATCTTTTATATTTAAAGTACGTTAAAACGTATATAAAAGTATAGTCAAAACATCTAGAAATATATGAATAGTAAGCAATGTAGAATCTATATGAATTTCAGAAATACTGAATTGAAAAAGATAAAATGCCGGTTGATATATTGTGTGTTATTCAATATATAATAAATTAGATATGATACAAACTTGCAGATTTTAATTCTACATTTCTACCCGACCTCTTTACTTGTAAAGACAGCCAAGCTTTGTCGAGCTTATATCTGTAATCTTAAATAATGATGTAATGATTTAATATTGTTGAATAGATGGTTTATGTTAGTATCTACATTGGTGGGGACATCAGAGAGGTGAGAGAGTTGCGATTACTCATGGACACTGAAAATGACAATTTAATTTTAGATCGGACTTTAAAAATGGTGTAGATTTGTAAATAATAACAGAATGTACAATATTATTTAAAATTAATAACGAATTAAATTAAACTTGTAAAGTAATAAGCCTTTAAGTATGTAGAGTTGAAAAACAAATTCGTTATATCAAAAACAAATAGGAAAGGAACTAGAAATAGAAATGTAACAAACCTTTGATGTTGAAAAGGGTAATTCAAAAGGTATCAGACAAGTCCAAATGACTTATCCCGAATGATACAGTTTATTTAGAGAGAGCAAGTTGAGAAACGTTAATGCCAGGGTAAGTAGGCCTACTTTGTGTGAACGTCGGCTGAACCGATGGCTATTGATCTGGAATGTGATATCTTTGTAACATTAGAGGAAGAAATGATAATATTATTGTCGCAATATGTTTTGAACAATATGTAAAGAAATTTCAGGTGGTGTATGTTCTTCAGGAATCAGCTTTTGTTAAGAAAGAGTTTGGTTATGTTTGTGATGGTTCATGTTTTACGAGAGGTTTGAAGTCAGTTAGGTTAAAACAACTTGCTTTAATAAAGAAGACTTTCTAAATGAAGATATCATATATGCCATATATATCTTATCTTTTCTGTCATAGTCTTTGATAAATCAATACCATAAACCCCACTTTCAACCTAAATGAACAAATATATCTTAACTCATCACCCTTATTGAACCCTTTTGTGTAACCTTTGTTTACTAAGATACACCCCCCCCCCTTTCCAACCCACAGATCACATCATTGTCCTTCCTGTCATAAATACTATAATTTTTCAACCCTTCTTACTCTAGCCTTTCATTTCCCTTACGATTTTGGTTATTTAGCCTTATTCTGTTTTTAATTTAGTATCTTGAAAATGCCTAACGGCGAAACATATGTCGCTCAATAAAGCTCTGTTGTAGAATTAATAAATTGTTTCATTATTTCCATTAATATTGAATTCCAAAAAGCACCGATTGTTATTACGTTAAATTAAATTAACTTCACTTATAACAACCGTGACTTTATTATTGTTTTACATTTTTTATGAAAAAAAATCATGGACTTGCCTCACCTGGGGCCTTACACAAGGTAGTGTCGAACTCTTATCGACCAAAACCTCTTCTCTCACCACAATCACTCTCCAGTAATTGTACTGGGTAATCAGCCGCTAAGCATTACTTTACATTGAAATTTGTTTAGCTTTTGAGATCTCTTCTTTATTGCTTAAAGTGTTCAGTTAAGTTTTTTTTTTTGCTTCCATTTCATAATGACAGTAATAAGTTCATCTATAATGCTTTACACCCCCTTTGATCATATCATAAATGTCACTATACTTTCGTGTAAAGATTATTTATTTTAACGTATTACTCCACCCTGTTCCTGTGAAAAGCGGCACACTCAAATAGAGTCTAGGGCATCATCTATTTTTCTATTTAAGAACTCGCAGGATTCATTTTGTACAACTGTACTTCTTTAATTATGATTTAAAACATCCATGGCTTGTAAGTACCTGTGTCAGGTAGAAGTTTACCTCTCTACTTGGTTTTTATACCCAGACTTCCAATATTGTTATACGTTATATCCATCTACCTTTTGTCTCCACATTCCATCTCTTCTGGCATTTCCCATTCGATTTCTTCTCAATTCCTTCTTTACGTCACGTCTCTAACGTTGGTTAAGGCTTAAGTATACTTCTTATTTTTCTTGGGCCAGAAAAGCGATTGGAGAGCAATCCATGCATCTCTGAATTGGGGCCACCTTCTTTTTGTAACACTACTTTTTAATGACCTCCGCCCACACGGATGTTGCAAACAATAACCTTGAGTGAAGTACTGTGGTCTTCTTTTTTTGCTCCACTTATAATAGGCAGTAACCTTGTAAAACTCGCGCAAGTACCAAGAATTTATTCATTTATATCTTATCTTTCCTTTAATAACACAAAGACAGATTCACAGTTAATCTATTGATTACAGTTGAGTCATTGAACACAACACAAGAACTGTCGTAATTACTATCCACATCTGGTATTGCATTACTATCAATATGACCAATAACATTTCCCTATACATGAATAATTCTCATAATATTCTAAATTCCATTATTTGATAAAATAATACACATTTTTGTTTATCTATTAGAATATGTTTTGTTACTAAATATTACATATGCTGACATATAGATGGCGCATTGATCACATCGTAAGATGGAATAATTATTCTAGGGACAAATGCGGTCAGTTTACATTGATCACATGTTTGATTTGCAATTCATGATGTATAGTGTGTACAAATTGGTCAGCTGTTTGCAATATCTAATGTATTCCTTCTCAATACAAATATCGTACATTTATTTATATTATACCGATCTTGAAATAGTCATCTATTCAATTTACATACTGATGATTTCTTTGCAATTAATCATTTTTCTTTGTTAAAGAAATTGATCTAACAGCAAATAGAACAAAACGTAGGTTTGCTATACTGACGTAGGTAACTATTATCCCCATTTCAAGTCGTATAAAAATAAACAGTTGCTACAATACATTAAACTGCTTCATATGTTATTACAACTCAGATAATGTTAAACTGTTTTAAAGTGACACTCCCAAAATTTTCTTTTATATTTATTTTAAATAATAAATAAACCGTGCAACATTATTGTACAAACTTTCTCACACACATATTTATAATTGATTGGCTATAAGTCAATGTATGACCAATAATGTCAGTACAAAGTGAAAATCAATCTTTGACTTCGACTTTACAGTTTACAGATTATTTTAAATTATATTTATATATTTTATAAAGTGCTTCACTTGTGTCGTATATTCTATTTAGGCATAAACTATGTAAAATAAAATCGAGTTTAAATTTTTTATTTTGGAAATTGTATATCTGAAAGGTAACTTTATGCTTTTTTCACATTGATTTTGGTCTATAACTTCCACATTGCACCAAAATTTCAATGAAATTGGTAAAGACGATTTTCAAAAATAAATAAATATATATTACAGCTCCATAGTTGTTTTATGTTGTTTTTACCGATAACATAGGAAACGGAAATTCCGGTGAGAAGGCGAACAATAGTAGGTTTTGGTACTTGGAGACAAATATTACTAAATTTTGATAAAAATCGTTTGAGCTTATTTTGAGAAAGTCGTAATTTTGTTATTTTGTCTTATCAGATTCCACTAATTTTGAATATTGTAAACCTAAAAAACCTCCCTAGATAAGGATAAAATATTTATTGTACGGGAAACTAATGGTCAACAAAATGTCATTTAGATGGTTATTAATCAAAAAATGAACAGACACCATGAACGCGGTCATAAAAAACAAATATATTCATACTTTTTTTAATAAGGACTTAAATTAGATTCCGTTGTGACATCTATGTGTGAACCAATGTAACAATCTGTCATTTAGTAATGAGCTTTTAAGTAAAAAAAAAAAAGTGAATTATATCAGTGGATAAATAAATTTAGGAAAATATGAGAATTTTCTCTGATTACAGTACCAGATGTGGAAAGTTCTGAAAATAGTTAGTTTATTGTGTTCAATGACTCAACTGTAATCTATAAATTAAAGAGTGAATACGTTTCTGCATTATTATGAGAAGTTTAATAGGTAAATGAATAGTCTTGGCGATTATAAATGGAGTACAATTTGTAAAGTATTGTAATATGAAAGGCTCAAAAGTGGAGAAATAAGATATCTGTGGGATCTTTGTTTGGAAATTTTTACTTACAAAGCGAAATATTTTGGACTAATTGGTTTCAAACAGATCACAAACATAACCTAACTCATTCTTTACAAACGATTATTCACAATGAACAAGTCTTAACAATTTCTTCAGAACGTTCTATGACAATACTATTGTTTTTTTCTTTCTCATTTTATTGTTTAATATTTTGAAATGATCACATTCCTAATCAAAATACATCGGTTCAAGCGACAGCGAATTAAAAGTAGTTGAACTGATGTTGAAGTGATCAAATTGATTACGTCATAATCTGTATTAGTAAAATTGGAGTTATCTGATTTTTTTTACATTTTAAAAAAAATGATAAATGTTTGTCACATTTCTGTTTATTTACGATTAATTTCCCCTTATTATGAACAGTTGTTTTCAAATCTGCATCCTTAACGGTTCATAACTTAAATGTTGACATTTTTTATTAAAAAAATAGATAAAAATGGGAAAACATTACAAATTTTGAAGTTTTATTGGTACAGCTCGACTCCAAATTTATTTCTGCTTCTATTAAAGTATGGAAACATTCAAAAATCAAAAATTCACTTTTCGCCTTTAAAAAAATATCAAGGGAGTATCCTTACGATTTTAGAAAGTTGGAAAATTGGCTGTTTTCTTGAATTAATTATTCAGAAACTATAAGAGATATTCTTGATTTGAGTATACCGCTCCATAGTTGTTTTATGTTATTTTTACCGATAAAATAGGAATCAGCAATTTTTAAGAGAAGGCGACCAAGGTACTTGGAAACAAAATATTACTAAATTTGGATAAAAATAGTTTGAGATTATTTTGAGAAAGTCGTAATTTTGTTTTTTGTCCTATATCAGATTCTACTAAATTTTGAATATCGTAAACCTAAAAAACTTCCCTAGATGAGGATAAAATATTTATTGTACGGGAAACTAATGGCCAACAAAATTATATTAGATGGTTATTAATCAAAAAATGAACAGACACCATTAACGCGGTCATAAAAAAACAAATATATTCATATATTTTTTAATAAGGACTTAAATTAGATTCCGTTGTGACATAAAAACACGTTCTTAGCGAGAGTCGTATTTGATTAAACCCTGGCGCTTACTGACGACTATCAAAGTTTATTTTTTATATATTCTAAATATTCCTCAACATTCCTTTGTTTAAGATTTCGAACATGGGTTTCGGTCATTAATTTTAATGTTCAAGAAATTTGACAAAAATCGATATACCCTATTTTGTAAATATACCAGTATTATAACACTCACCACCTGTATTATCTTATCGTATATAACAATCCCAATGGATATAAACGAAGCGAAATTCAGCAATATTATAGCTTTTAAAACTTAATAAGTAGATGGTTTGAATCAATGGGAAGGAAAGATTCAATGAATTTGTCTACTAGTAGCATTTCCCGACATGCTATCTATGTTCTTCTTTTGATTGTCCGGGTTTGTAATAAATGGTTTTAGTGGTGGAGAACCACTTTTAAATATGATTTCAATCATTTCAATGATTTTCTTAAAATTATAATTTCCTCCTTATGGATTCGTCATTGTTATTTGTATTTTTGCTAGTTCGTTTCTCAGTTCATACTAAAACTATCGTATTCGCTTTTCGTTTACTATTGTTATTTTGTCTTCAACAAGACTTCTCCCCTCTCAATAGACCTGTAGTTTATGTGGGGACTAATTTATAAATTATATTTGTTCCATATATTTAATTCCATTATTATTTTTTTAAATAAAGAACACCTGGTTTAATTATGTTTTAAAAAGGCAACTTAGTTAGGTTGTTAAACATAAAATTAACCGTAGCAAGTGTTTACAGAACCAATCGCCACTCTGCCGTTTAGTTTCCGGATCAATCAACTCTTATCTCGGAGGTAAATGTGAGCTTAGGTAGACCGGTTTTATCATTTAACTTAAATTTAAACATGCACAAATATATTCCATTTCATTTACTCAATAATTATTATAACTAGTAGTATTGATTCATTTTTAATTTTGTTCTTCCACTATTTATAACATGGTGCCGATATGCCCGAAACTCTACGCTAGCAGACATTGATTGTTTAAAACACTGCTTTATACTAGTAATTTATAGCACGGTTTTTTAGTCGCACGTCTCGGCATATTGACCAACATCATCAGCAACTAAATATGTGAGTGATCTAGTTGCTGCCCTCTTCTTTACTGCCTCTACAGCTTTAGATAGTGACAATACACAATAATATTCAAATTAGTACATGTGCCTCTCGTACTTGTTACATTTTACGGATTACCAAATATTTTATGTGAATTCGTCTTTAAGTTGAGTTCTGTATAGAAGGGAGAGGGTGGCTCTACGGATATTCTATCGACCAAACAAATGGTAAGCACTGTCGCGCTTATACCGGTAAACTAAATAATCTTTTGATTTATTGTTGGATAGAGGGTTTATATTTGCATCTATGTTAGTTAGTAGTGGGTGTTGATAGCAGTAATGCTGTAGGTTAGGTTAGGTTAGGTTAGGTTAGGTTAGGTTAGGTTAGGTTAGGTTAGGTTAGGTTAGGTTAGGTTACGTTAGGTTAGGTTAGGTTAGGTTAGGTTAGGTTAGTTTAGGTTAGGTTAGGTTAGGTTAGGTTAGGTTAGGTTAGGTTAGGTTAGGTTAGGTTAGGTTAGGTTAGGTTAGGTTAGTTAAGGTTAGGTTAGGTTAGGTTAGGTTAGGTTTGGATTCTGAAAATGACGCCTAGTTTAATTTTAGATCACGAAGAAATAGGACGTTAAAATGGGGTGTAGAGAATAACAAAATAAAACAATAAAATAAATGTTCTTATCAAGACCGATGATATGCACATCAAAAGATGCAGAATTGAAAAGAGAGTAAACCCTGAAAATATCACTTTGAAAACTCAAATGGATTACGAGAAATTGCAGTTTATAAGTTGACATTTCTAGAATCCAGTGACATGGGGATTAATAGACGTAGAATATAAAGTAGAACTAGGTTAGGTTAGGTTAGGTTAGGTTAGGTTAGGTTAGGTTAGGTTAGGTTAGGTTAGGTTAGGTTATTTTAGGTTAGGTTAGGTTAGGTTAGGTTAGGTTTAGGTTAGGTTAGGTTAGGTTAGGTTAGGTTAGGTTAGGTTAGGTTAGGTTAGGTTAGGTTAGGTTAGGTTAGGTTAGGTTAGGTTAGGTTAGGTTAGGTTAGGTTAGGTTTGGACATTGAAATGACACCTAGTTTAATTTTAGATCACGAAGAAATAGTACGTAAAAATGGTGTGTAGAGAATAACAAAAAAAAACCAATAAAATAAATGTTTTTAACAAGACCAATGATATGCACATCAAAATATGCAGATTTGAAATAGAGTAAACCCTGAAAATATCACTTTGAAAATATCAATTTGAAAAATGAGAAATTGTAGTCTATAAGTTGACATTTCTAGAATCCAGTGACATGGGGATCAATAGTTGTAGAATATAAAGAATAACTAGAGCCGAAAAATCACGTTTAAATCTCAAAAAGTTCCTAAGAAATCACAGTTAATTAGTGGAAATTTTTTTTATTTTTAACAAACCTAGTTTTGCTATTTGCAATTATTTTTTAAAACGTACAGCTCGTTAACTACCACTATAATGATATGAAACTTGCCATGAAGAAAGGAGAAAGTCCATATTGTCCTGTGGTTTTTTAAAATTAAAAATATCTGGTGTGGTATTTGAGAAATTAATTGTAGAAAACTGCCAATTTACAGGGTTTGTAAAATTGTAAGGGAGTAGGTAACCTTGATGTTTTTTAAGGCTAAAAAATACTTTTTTTCAATTTTGTATGGTTATACATCATAATAAGAGCAACATTAAATTTGGTATAGCGGTGAGATGTTAGAATTTCAAAAGTTTTAATAAATTTGTGACTTTTCATCCAGTTTTTAAAAAAAGTTTCTAAAATTGTACTTATCAGTGGTTTACGTACATCAAAAGTTGGATAATTAATAGGAGATTGATCTCTGAGAAAACTGTTATGAAATTTCGTAATATTTTGAAAAATGGTCGACATTTTTAGAATCCAATGACATGGGCATCAATAGACACAGAATTTAATGATTGTTGAGATGTATGTTAGGTACACTAAGGCACTTGGAGCTCAAAATGGCAGCTGTTTGAAACTTATTCTAATTTTTTAAGTAATATTCAACTAATAACCAATAATTGTTAATTTTCTGTATATTTGTGATGTTTACATTTTGATGAATTGATCATCAAAGATGTTGACACAAAAATAACGAATGAAATATTTTCCCTGAGTATTGACATTTATTTATAAATGAATGTATTACAAACCCATTAAGTATCTGATATATTAATTGCTTTTTAAAAGAATATACGCCTGCAAAAAATAATGACGCAAATTGCATGACAGACTGTATTGGAAGACAGTATCTACTACAAAAGCAGGCGCTTATATATTCACAGTCTGAAAATAACATGCAATAATATCACTAATTTTCTTTGAGGTTGTTTTTAAAAAAAAAATTTCGACACGATTAGTTTAAATATGGTTGTTACGTTATAATAAATTACAGGAAATTTTAAAATGGCAGAAATTTGAAAATTCTTTTTAATGTTTCAAGTATGAAATTTACAATAATAAATATAAAATTTTCCGCATCTTGATAATAACTAAATAACTAAATAAAACGAAAATAACTAAATAAATAATTCGCGTCCTACTCTGCGTATTGCTAGCGTATTATCTGAGTATCGACTTTCATAATTAAAACAACTCCCTACACTTAATAAATACCTGAAATGTAATTGATTAAGTTTCATTAGGTAGAATGTAATATAATACCAAAAAATTTAATTCACAACTAGTAGGCGGTATCACATAGAAAAATAGTCGCTTAGAATTTCTCCACTTGCAATCATTTTTTGAAACGTCTATAGCTCCATAACTCCTTATCATAATGATATGACCTTTTAGATTCGGAAAGAAGAAAATCAAAATTTTACTGTGGTTTTTTCAAATAAAAAATATCTCATATAGATTCTGAATAATTAATTCGAGAAAACATCCAATTTTCCAACTTTATAAAATCGTAAGGATACTCCCTTGATATTTTTTTAAAGGTGAAAAGTGAATTTTTGATTTTTGAATGTTTCCATACATTAATAGAAGAAGAAATAAATTTGCAGTTGAGCTGTACAAATAAAACTTTTAAATTTGTAATATTTTCCAATTTTTTTCTATTTTTTTATAAAAATGTCAACATTTAAGTTATAAGCCGTAATTATGCAGAGTTGAAAACAACTGTTCATAATAAGGGGAAAAAAATTAATCGTATATAAACAGAAATGTGACAAACATTTATCATTTAAAAAAAAATGTAAAAAGAATCAGAGAACTCCAAATTTACTAATGCAGAGCTATACAGATTATGTAGAGTAATCAATTTGAGCACTTCAACATCAGTGCAACTACTTTTAATTCGCTGTCGCTTGAACCGATGAATTTTGATTAGGAATGTGATCATTTCTAAATATTAAACAATAAAATGAGAAAAAAATACAATATTATTGTCATAGAACGTTCTGTAGCGATTGTAAAGACTTGTTAATTGTGTAGATGTCATTGTGAATAATCGTTTGTAAAGAATGAGTTAGGTTATGTTTGTGTTCTGTTTGAAACCAATTAGTCCAAAACATTTCGCTTTGTAAGTAAAAATTTCCAAACAAAGATCCCACAGATATCTTATTTCTCCACTTTTAAGCCTTTCATATTTCAATAGGCCTACTTTACAAATTGTACTCCACTTATAATCAACGAGACTATTCATTTATCTATTAAACTTCTCATAATAATGCAGAAACGTAATCGCTCTTTAATTTATAGATTACAGTTGAGTCATTGAACACAATAAACTAATTATTTTCAGAACATTCCACATCTGGTACTGTAATCAGATAAAATTCTCATAATTTCCTAAATTTATTTATCCACTGATATAATTCACTTTTTTTTTGCTTAAAAGCTCATTACTAAATGACAGATTGTTACATTTGTTCACAGATAGATGGCACATCGGTCATTTAACTGTCACACATGGTAAGATAGAATAATCATACTGGGGACATATGAGGTCTGTTTACATTCATTACATGTTTGCAATGCATGATGTATCGTGTGTATACACACGTCAGCTGTTTACAATACCTAATGTATTGCTTTTCATTACTAATTACTAAGCTACTGTTTTAGAGACAAGGCGACCAATGATTGTTTTGGGTACTTTGAAGCAAATCATTAACAAGTTTTAAAAAGTTGAAATTATATTTTGGGCCTTTTAACGGGTACCAATTAATTTTGAGCATTGAAAGCGCAGAAAACATCCCGTGATAAAACAATATATATATATATATATATATATATATATATATATATATATATATATATATATATATATATTACGGAAACTAATGGTGATGAAAATGTCATTTCGACAGTTGTCAAATGAAGAAGTGAAAAGAAACCATGGACGGGATAATAATAATTATATATATATATATATATATATATATATATATATATATATATATATATATATATATATATATATATATAATATGGGTTTGAATTTGCTTCGCTTGTGATATAAACACAACCTCAGCGAAAGTTGTATTTGATTAAAACCAAACGTTTAAATGACGAATATCATTTTTATTTTTGATATTTTCCAATTATATCAAAACGACAATATTTTTTGTAATATTTGGCATAAATGTTATTATTGTAAGAAGTTTAAAAGAAATCGGTAGATCCTCCTTTGAGAAAATACTTGTTTTAAATCAGTCTATGCATTGTTAAATGACAACACGTATTTTTATAGTATTTTGGAAATTATTGGTTTAATTTAATTTGAGTTTTTGAGATATATTTTTTCTTTACACTTACTTAACAGTTCACCAAAATTGTAAGAAATCGAGAATTTTGAAACATTTCGACTAACACTTTGTTCAGTTCTTGGAAACAATTCAATGGCAAAATTCATCAAAATTGTTAGAGTATACTTTGAGAAATTTATAATTTAACGTTTTTGTCTGAAATACCACTAATTTTAATTTATTGAAAAAAATGATACAATGTGTATCTATTAGGCCCATATATTGAAATTCCTTTAAAACATTCCACCCGTTTCTGCTGTAAAACACTGAACAGACAATGTACGATAGACAGCAGAGGACAGCAGAAGACAGACATGAATCCTAAAATCACTTATTGAGACTAATAGAATCTCAAAATAGATATAGTCACAAAAAACTTGACGTCAGTGTTTTTAACCATTACTTAACATACTCTTCAATACATCTATGTGAGGAAATGAAAATTCAAAGTTCAATCATGTTTGTCTATGATTGAACTTTTAGGACTTCGTCTAATTTCTTTCCTTCTGTTTTTTTTTTTTTTTTTTTTTTTTTTTGTCGATAATTTTAGAATATATCCTTTTTAGGTGTCTTGAGTTCAAAAGAGTAAATTTAAATTCATATCTACTAGGCGTCTGTCTTTTTCGCAGCGTTCTATATGGGCTGTCAGGTTTTAGTCAAATTTAGAAACAAATTATATTTGCTGCCATAAAAAACACAAAATACGATTCTGAAAATCAGTTTTTCTCAAACAAAATTCAATCTTGCTAATTCGTGAACTCATTGTAAAACAATCAATGTTCATAAATGTTGAATTTATATAAATGGAAAATAAAATTTCTCAAAATCATTTCTACCGATCGTTCAAATGTTTACCAAAATGTAAAGAATAATGACAATAATAATAAAAAAAAATAGCATGTAAAGGAAATCAAAAGTTTTGGATAAAAAATCCAAAACAAACTGTGACAGAACTCGACTCATCAAATCAGATTTATTATAAAAAATAATGTTATTCACAAGCAAATAAAATTTAAGCTTTCTATGAATACTTTTGTACAAATCTAAAACGTTTTCAATGCTTTGTGTTTCACCTTTTGAATGACAACTACCTAAGTGATATGATAAATTCGTTTGGTTTGTATTTGCTTTTGTTAAATTGGTACATGTGAATATTTGTGTAATGTTTTCGCACCATTTATTCATTTTTGTATAATGACTGCTTACTCCTAGGTATTTAGCTTCATTGATATTGTTCTTAATATTATACAAGGATTAGTAAAACAGAAATGTTTTTAATTAATACATACTGAAAGCAAGTCCTTGTTTTTAACATAAATATTATAGTTTTTTTAAATTATAACATTTACATATTAACTGGGAATACATACAAAATTGTCAAATAATAAAACTAATTGTCTAAGATTTAAACATAACCAAAACAATATTCCATTCGTATACTAAATAATTTTGATTTTTTTTTAACTATACTTCCAGTTAGTCAATCAATTTAAAACGTGCAACCTTCCTCACACCCCCAAATGAAATCCTGCCACAAACTCCACAACACCCACTTCTGTATCATAAATATACCTTGATAATTTAATTAGAAAATACTCATTTTCAAGCGTGCATTAATTTACCAAATGCGCAAACGTTAAATGTTAATTGGAATTGTAAAAAAATATGAAATAATAAAACTGATTCTCTTAGATTTATTAAAAACTAATACAACATTCCATATATATATATATATATATATATATATATATATATACAATTTAATACATTTATTTTTAAATTAAATTTATTATCAATTTAATACATTCAAAATTCCCTTTCCACCTACAAATAAAAACCTTTCACCACCTCCTCCTCTAAACTGCACCACTTCTTTATTATAAGTATAGACAAGTAAAGAAAGTGTAGATCATAAATATTGATTAAATCTACATGTGTCTATGGTCGATTGTTACTATTTGATTGATAATTTGATGACGAATACTTTGTGATTGTATCGTTAATAAATATTTAAATGTTTTTTTTTGGGATACGAGATAAAAATAATTATTAAAAAAAG
This sequence comes from Aphrophora alni, assembly GCA_963513935.1. Classification (NCBI taxonomy): domain Eukaryota; kingdom Metazoa; phylum Arthropoda; class Insecta; order Hemiptera; family Aphrophoridae; genus Aphrophora; species Aphrophora alni. The sequence continues at coordinate 755,414 of OY740778.1, read as the reverse complement.
CTTAATAATTAGTCTTGCGACATTTGCATTTGTATAATTGTACCAAGGGGAAAACAAACCCTAACGAATTGTCTTTACTTTAATTTAAAATAACGTCCAAAGTTTATATATTATCTCAGCCAAGGGAATTGTAACGTTTAAATTGGAAATGTCAATAATTACAGAGAAGGATTGTTAGCCAATACAAATATTGAATATAACCCAATTAGACAAGAAACTGCTATCCAAGTAATCTGAGATGAACTTAATGTGTTCCAACTATTGTTTACAGGTTAACTAAATTAAAAATGACAGTAATTAATTGCCTCAATAAACTAGGTTACGTTCTAGCCAGCATTTCATTGACGTTTGAGAAGCTCTAACGGTTTCTGAGATCTATAAATACATTTTATGTGATAAAACAAAACGAACATAATACTGCATGGATTATTTGTTGTAAATGTATTAGGCTCAATACCAGATGGTCTACTGACAATAAACAAACCTATTTTCTCATAATTTAACTTTATGAATATTCGATTGAACCGTTTATTTGTCTAGAAAATATGACGGAAAATTTCTTTTTTTTTTAAAGAAAATTATTCATTTTTATTGTGAACAATGTCACTTCACCCCCCCCCCCCCAATGCAGACTGAAATCAACCCCTACAATTGAGATTCACGTTACATAAAAGGATTCGTTTTCAAAACCATCTCAGTTTTGTTTTTCCGTATATACGTAGTACAAATAAGTTACGTGAAGAGTCAAAAAAACTAAAAAACATTTTTTGCTGAATATGCTATTTGAAGTCAACAGAGTAGAAAAAAACTGATTTGTGAAATGATGTCTATCTGTCATGTAGAGCTCTAACAGCCTAAATGTGTGTTTAGATTTTAATGAAATTGTGTGTGGGAATCTTTTAGGTATATCTCCGAAGTTTCGATTTTTATTATATTCTCTAAGGATTCAATTAAAGGTATTAATTATCCCATTTATGTAGATCTAGTTAAACCGACATCGTTTAAATTTGAGTAGCTTGGAAATTAATGACTCGAATCACAGTTTGTTAATAACTGGTAAAATACAAAAAGGAACATTGATCGCTGTTATTAAAATTTCGAGTTCAATAAATTGATATTTACCCAAAAGACGCACTTTTTTGGTACGTTTTAGACCAATTTAATAATTTTCAAGGTTTATTTACTCCTTCTGACTGATAACTACCAAACTTTGATTTTCGGTAACGAATAAGATTGGTTGATTTTATTTGGTTTTGGGATTTGTGAAGGAGAAACTTTGTGAAATATGTTTCCACCTTCTGTCCAGTTTGAAGCAAACTTTAAGAAACCCTTATTACACTATTTGCATAAATGTCCCTTTATTAAATAATAGAAATGACGACCTCCAATAGCACAATTTTGCTAAAAATCATGGACAAACTTTCCGAAGAGTTTTGTCCTCATATTACGTCGGTGTAAATCATTTACAGAAGCAATAAAGATTTATTTAATTGATAGTAACGTCACAAGAAGGGATAAATTTGGTAACAATGGGGACCATTATTCAGAAACCGCCCTTCCATGATCTGGAAATCTAATATGAAGATACTGTCGATAAGGTAGAGTATAGTAAAGAGGAACTCCTACTTGTTGGAATTCTAACTGGTCTGTTATGGCTAAACAATTTCTCAACTAAGTCAATAGTTTTAGAGAGGACAATACTGTACTCATGAACAATGGAAGGGATTTTAAGACATTGGATGCTTGGGATACCCATTTTATAAATAAAATCGAAAACACAACTAAATTGGTTATTATTACCAGAGGCAATTTTAAAGCAACTTGTTAGTTTAGGTTTTGTGTGTTTGTTTTTGGTTTTTTTATTGCTCTTTTCTCCGTCACCTGTTTATGTCCTTATGTGTGTAAGGAATGTCTTATATGTAATTTATATTTATATTTTCATTTTCATTTTGTTTTAATTGCTATTTTGTTTTCGAGTATTTGTTTTATTTTTCTTCGTTTTTTACTGTTTCTTATAAATGTTCATTATTTCTTATCAGTGGTTTTTTCCTTTTATTTTTGTTCTGTGTTTTTGCTTTGTCATTATTTTTATTATTATTCATAGTAATTATCTTTTTTAATTTATTTCATATGAACGTGTATGTAAATATATACATATTGATTTAATATAAGTAGGGCCTATAAAGGAAACAAATTCACTCCAGGTCCCAACTTCATTCACGTCAAAGTAATACAAATTATACAAATATTACTCGTATCTTCCCCCATTTGTAAAATCTTTCAGTAGGTCCCTATCCATTACCTATCCATTACATATCCATTACCTATCCATTACCTATCCAATACCTATCCGTTACTTATTCATTAATTATCCATTACCTATCCATTACCTATATATATGTTCTAGCCTACTAGAACATATCTTACAGTTGGAATCATAGTGATGTAATTTAATTCATACAATGTTGGCACAGAATCAAATTTATACAGTGTATATTCTAAAGGGGCCACAATAGGCAAATTAATAAAATAAACTATTTCATTAGAATCAATTTTACAATATACTTCTCATAATTTTTCTAATTCCCAAATATTCTTTATCTTGGGCTCTACGGGTAGTCTATCTTTATAGTACAATTTTATTTTACTAATTTCTTGAAATAACCCCTTTGTGGATATTATACTGTGGTGTAACGTTCCTAATATACAAAAGGTTAGTGAATGTTCAAAGTCTTGTAATAACGGTAACATAACATTATATACAATATTTAAGTGCTTCAGAATGCTTTGTACTTGTTCAATTTTAATTCGGTATTTAAGTTGTTTACTTAAAATTAACAATTTTTTTGTAATTCATCAAAATTACTATGTATAATTTTTACTGTTTTATTAAATTCCTCAACAATAACTGTATTTATAGAATACTGTGATTCAAATTGATTTATAATTTTATTTTGATTGTTTTTTAAATCTTCTAATATATTTTTTTCATATTTTTCCCCATCATAGGAGTTTTCCCCATCATTTAATTACTTATCATATTGTTATAAGTTTTAAAATTGGTCCTAGAATTTGATTAAACCTCTCTTATTCCTAGTTTGCTTAAAACTAAGTAATTCCAATTTTTCTTTTAAAACTAATCTAGTATGATTAATATAGGTACTTTAAGTAATTTATGATATCCCTTAGCTTGTTACCACTATCATTTAGCGATTCTATATTAACATATACAGTACTTATTAAAATAATTCAACAAATAATTGTAATAGTTTTAAACATTATTCACTCGATTAAATAAATTCTCTAACGTAAAATTATGAACAAAAGTATGATATGAAGTTTTTAATTTCGCTGGACCTAATTCTATTGGAATCATTCCTATGTTCTTTGAGATTTTCCTCATCTCAGTTCCTCTCACTACTATTATAATGTATGCGAGGTAACTGGAACATAAAGTAAAGGTATGGAATTAACATTTGGATTAGGATTAGGAATTTCCTGCCTTGGTCGTTTAATATTTGACAAGTGATTTTTTTTTCTTTTATATAATGATGCCTAGTTTAGATTTTTGTAGTATTTGTTTTCGAATTTACAGAACTAATTTCTTCTTTATTGGGTTTATTCTTTCGCTTTGTTTTTAACAGTTTTAACATATACATCTCGTGGAATTTCCGGCAGCGATTCTTTATTTAGGTTCCTTTTCTGTTGAAAAAACATCTTTTTGCAATTTACCTCTCTTACATGATCGTACAATTTCTTAGTTTTTTCTCTGAGAGAATTTACACTACAATTAGTAATCTTATTCTCCAAACTTATCTCTGAAATTGAACTATTTTTCATATGACCATACAAGATTTCATAGGTGTTAGTTTCGTAACTGAATGAATCGTGTTATCGTAAGCAATGACAGCGTACTTAACTTATTCAGCAATTGTCTCATTTTAAAATTTCGTCTGATTGTCTTAAATCTGTGTTCAGTAACCATGGAATTAACTTTTTCACATAATCAATTTGATTGAGAATGTTGCATGCTGATGCAGTGGATCCTATCAGTTCTCTTACTAAGCGGTTATTGAATTCAGTACAGCTGTCTGACGTAATGGTCTCTGGAACTCCGCGATTGATAAGTTTATCGCATATTTCTATTACTTGCTGACTAATATACATCTGAGCATATCTCAAGAATGTGTCGATGATGTTTAGAAACTTAGTTTTATCAAGTGTCACTGTGTCTATTGATAAAGCTTCCATTGGTATTGAGGCTGTAGGCGTAATAGATAACTCTGTTCTCAAAGGAACTCTTTCATATTTCGTTTGCAAACACACATCACAATTATCGATATATTCATGAATACTAACTCTTCGATTAGGCCAATATTCCTTTTAATTTAATTATATGTTTCAATAATCCCTCTGTGATTAGTTTACTATTGTGATAGTTTTCGATAATGTCCTGAATTTCATCGGAATCAAACAAATCCAATAGTTTTACATTGTTTTTTAATTAAATTCAGTTGTGAACTCCTAAAGGTATGAAATATACATTTTGTAAATCTCTCATGAAAATCATTTTCAAAATACAAATTATATCTAACATTGGGTTTGTTAGTGCTTAATGAAGTTTATTATGTCTTGTTTGAAATTGTTTTCCGAAATCTCTACTAACAATCTCATTTTAGAAATTCCAAATAATTTTTGGATTCATTGTTTTCTGGGTTGATATTTAACTAAAGAAAGCATAATTTATAGTACATTGTCCATGACTCTCTGAAAGGTGGGAGGGCTATTTTGTAGTCCCATGGGCATTCGTAAGAATTCGTAATGTCCATGTTCCGTGGAAAAGGCTGTTTTTCTATGCTACTTTCTTTCTACTTAGTGAAACTCAGTAGCTTAATCTAACGTCGTACAATATTGGGATCTATTCCCAGTTTATCTAAAATATCAGTTATGTTGGATAGTGGAAATATATCATCTATTGTTTTCGCATTTAATCCTCTAAAATCGATGACTAATCTAAACTTTTTCTTTCCATAATCATCTCGTTTTTTGGTACAATCCAAACGGGCGAATTCCAAGGTGATCTAGATGGTGAATTATTATTTTGTTTTAACTTATACTGAATCTGATTATTTATTTATTTTTTATAAATTTCAGGTAATCGATAGCTCCATGTATAAACTAGAATTTCATCTGTGGTCTTAATGGTGTGTTTAATTTGACTGGTTAAGGTTAAATCATTTCCTTCCATTTGAAATATATCGGAATATTCTTTTATTAACTTTATAATTTCTTTTTCCCCCCCGGAATACATATGATTTGTCCTGCCAAGCGATTTACACAGGAATACATGCAAATAAAAAAAACGAAAAATGCTAGTGAAATAATAATAAATCTAATAACAATAGACTAATAATAAAAATATACAAATAAACTAATAAAATCGGTGGAAAAGTAAAATTAATGAAAAACAATTATTAGTTACTTACAATTGTTTTTCATAAATTTTACTTTTCCATCGATCTTATTAGTTTATTTGTATATTTTTATTATATTTTATTATTATTTAACTAGCATTTTTCTTTTTTTTAGTTGCATGTATTCCTGTGTAATTATGTATATTGTTACAAACAAAAATTCCAGCTGTTTTGTTTAAATAAAATTACAACATCTCTTGGCAGTAGTAGCTAATTCAAGAGGTAAAGTTATTTAGAATAATTTATTATACATAAACCATATCCATACATTTATTAGAACCAAATCAAATATTTATATTATCACACACAATTACTAAAATTATCACTTATATTTAGTTTACAGAAAGTAGATACTATAAGACACAGATGAGCTTAAGTTATTTCAAAAACTCAAATATATGGAGCACTATTTTATCTCAAACAAATCTTTTGCTTCCCACAATTTAGAATATTTTAATCACTGAATTTCATTTTGTGGACTTCAACCTAAAAATAAAACTCAACACAAAAAAATAAATTCTCTCCTTATCACTCCCTTTCTCAGGTATTTGTTGATCTTATACTGCCTAACATCTCAAATCTCAGTCCTTTCATGTAGCGGGACATTCGACACTTGGCTCTTTTCCAAAAACAAGCCCTTTCGTTGCAACACAAAAATCTACTTTCTATATCTCCACGAAGAGACCGTCCCACTTGGCTGATCCCCCAGAAAAATACATTCTCTTTGTGAAACCTGTTTATTTAAAACCATCCCATTTCCTCTCCCCTTATGTGTCATTTTCAAAATATTGACTAAACTAGAAGGCGTTGTCAGAACTTCCACACTTTCTCGCTTTGTTCTACCAATTCACATAATTGGCCTATTTATATTATTAAACTATAAAACTATCTCTTGTTTAAATCCCTATTCTCCCAAATTAATATTACACCTAACTTATCTTTAACAATCTTTACACCTACGTTTCTTAACAATCCTTACACCTAACTTTCCTATCAAAATTAATATGTTAGTTTTATATTTATAATTGTTTTTGGTTGTTTTAGGTATTGGGAGTGGGAGAGAGAAGGAGAGGCGTTACGAGTTCCATTTTGTGATTAACAGGTATTTTATTAGGTTATGTTAATTTTGTGAATCTGTTCAAGGGATTGCATTATATATATCTGTGTAAAGCTTTGGCTTTACCAGTCACAGTCTAGTGTAGTCTAAGTAGTCCTTATAGCAACAGAGAATGAAAACACAGTAGTTATTGAAACATCGTCTTTTATTTGCCATTGCACAAATAAAGTGGTTTTAGTGGAAAATGGTGTTTTCATTCATTTGGTGATTGACGTTTTCACAAGTGTAGTTCATTACAGTTGATCGAGAATGCACTCAAGTCCAATGAGGTTAATAAGTTATACAAATTTAAAAGTAAAGTTAAGCTCGTTTAAGATGGTATTTGTTGTTCAGATAGATCTAAAATGTTCAATGTTTTTCGAAAATGTATAAAACTGTATGTTCTTATAACCAATTAGATTACTTGAAATTGCCACAGGGGTAGTTCACTGATTAGTTATTAAAGGACAAAGTTTTCGATTTTTAAACCATTACATCACGAACTACCATTTTGAAAGACATGGTAAATATACTTTTTGCTTAGATACTTAAAGGCTGTAATTAAGAAACAGTAATAAAAAATGTTTGAAGCAATTTATTAAAAAAAATTGAAACACTTCCACGGATATTGCATATATTAAAATCTGTCGACAAATTTGAATATAAAACACTGCATTGGCGAGATACATACACCACTATTGAGAGAAAAGAGCCACTATTTTGGACTCAAGTAGGCCTACATAAAAACAAAAATATACTCTCCATCGATTATTTGATCCATCACAAAACTTTCTCTATACCATGTATGTGTGAGAAAGTAAAATAAACAAATAAATACACAGTGATACCATATATGATAACACAAAACGTATAAAATAAACAATATTAAATAACTTTTACGTTATTACCTCAAAGTTATGTACCGTAATTACCAGAAAATAAGCGAGTTTGTAAACTTAGCATGTCTTTAGGAAGGGATATGTCAAGTAGATTAACAATAGAAAAACACTTGACATTATATAAAGACAAAACTTCAAAAAATATAAGAAACTCTTGAAAATGGAATGTATCCGAAACGTGTTGAAAAAGTTAAATCACTTATCTTGGGGAGATAGCGCTTTTGTTTATAGGAAGAGTGCTTAGAGGGACGAAAAGAAAAATGTTTATAAATATTGACATACTTATTTATTTCATTTTAATAATTTTTTAGGAAAATATCAGCTATGAATTGATGTCGATAAATAACAATTTTAACAATGATTTCTGTAGAAAAATACTATTTACAAAATTATGTACAGTTTAAGAGTTATAAAAATTGGTTAAACAGTAAAGAAAAAGGTTTAAATCACAAATAATTAAATTCATTATTATATTTTGTAGTTAAGCATAATGGATACGATTTATAAATCTTCACTATTTATCCAAATTTGATCTTAATATCAGGAACCGGTTTTAAAATATAATTAAGATATAAATCGTCCATTTCCCCTTACTTTAGTGATTACTATGGATATTGGATTCGTTACCCAATAAAATCTGAACTATCAGGTTTTGTCTTATAGCGGTTTACTGTACTTTATGTATTATTTTAATTAAAAACAAAATTAAAGAGTTTCGTGAATAATTTTGTATAACGAAAACACAACATAAATTGTTTGACCCATCACATACATTTCTCTATTCTCTCCGAATACTTGAGAGAATAAAAATAAGCCGAGATTGTTCCGTATTTTCACCTTATGTTATAGTAATATAATGCAGCAGAGAATCGTTTGTTTTTCAAGGATAGGTAATCAGGTACTATACATACAATTGCTTCCCTTAACAAGACTGTGTCCCAGAGTACTTGTAAACAATACTTCCCTAGTGAATTGTTACGTTTAATTTTATTTGTTAAAAAAAAAAAAATAAACCTTTCATAAATAATATTTACACACAAATCAAGTTAATAACATATCAGAATAAATAAATCTGTTTCTTTGGGCAGTACTTGAGATGTTAGTATCAAATAATGGAGGAAGATTTTGTTTAAAATTCTCCAGTATATTACTGTTTCGCTAACGGCCGTAATATATCCTTTGCATAGCTTCTAGTGGGAATAAAGTTACAAAGAATGAACAGTTGCCTCAGGTCAGGGTTCAACTACATTTTCTGGTTTCCTTTCACGTTGGTTAGATTGTTCCCTTAAGGATGATTTTTATGTATAGAGATTTCCATATGGATTTAATATCAGAAAGTCCTTAAAACTTTCCTTAGTTAAACCTTCAGTGACATATTCTATTCACAGTCGTGCCTTACAGATTCTTTGACGCCTAGAAGTAATTACATTTGTTAATATCCCAAAGCAAGGGCGTACCCAGGATCAAAACTAGGGGGGGGGCAAACCATGGTCATTCAATATACAATTGATTATTAAAATAGTTATTTCAAGAATTGTATTAAATTCCAGCAACAAAATGTATAATAAAGATTTTTTTTTGCTTTCAAGGGGGGGGGGGAGCTGTTCCCTTCCCCTAGCTGGGTACGCCCATATCCCAAGGTATATTTAAATATAATAAAACACAATTTTTATTTTGTAATATCCACTTTTAATTAGTCTAGCCGCCCAATGGTTTCGCCTGCTAAGGCATTGACGAGGCTGTATTACAGACTGTAGAAAAATGAAAAAAAGCAGAGAACCTTAAAGCTATTTTCATTTTCTTCAGTCTGTAATACAGCCTTGTCAATGCCTTAGCAGGCGAAACCATTGGTTGGCAAGACTAATAAAAAGTGGATATTACAAAATAAAAAATTGTGTTTTATTATCTTTAGACATGGAATTCCACCACGAACCTTTGGTCTAAACAGTATTGTAAACCAAGGCATATCACTAATTATCTTGGTGATTTCCTAAAAAGTTAATTTCCGCCATCGTGGTTCTAACCCAGCCCATGTAATACAATCAGATAACATAAGTGAAATACCTAAAAGTTGGTTTCTTGGGCCTTGAATGAAATATTAAAGTGGTAGATCAAGGGGTTTTATCCAGTAGGTGTTTATTTAAAACAGTTGTTACAAAGGTTTTCTGAACCTCGTAATTGTATATATGAGTACTTTTTGATGTCGGATAGGACCAGAATGGTCTCGTAGGTAGATAAATTTAAAACTCTGCACTCGTTTCAGTGTGGTCGTTTCAGCAGATGACGAAGGTGAGCTAATATAATATAGTTATAATATATAACTAATACACTGATGCTGGCGACTTTCTCCTTGAAACGCTTTTGATTAAGTAAACGTAATGTTTGTGAAATCTTGTGTTCGAGTTTTAGTCTATCTAATATTATCTCACAAGTCAAGCTCAATATTTATTTATAATAAGTCAAGTGTTTATAAAATATGTTGTAACAACTGTCAATGTTTTTACGTTGGACAAACAAGTAGAATACTTTAAAGAAGATTTGCCCAAAAACAATTTTCACGGCATTAAATCAAGTATTGCACAACATTTATTTAACAATAAACACTCTTATTCGAATTTGAAATCAATCCAACACCACTCCATATCTGTAAAAAGGGAAGATTTATGGATGCCATTGAATAATTTGAAATATACAAGGGATTTAAACAATCAGAAAATATACTATACGATAGTTTATCATTCTAACTCTTTATATGAAACTGTGAGATGTAACAAAATGATAAACTCTTAGCAAGCCTCACTGCAGTAACCAGTGTCTCACAGGACATGTAACAGTGCTCACTAATTTTTATTTTTTTTATTGTTTACACTGATGACCGACGGTACTTGATAGAATTCCAATTTAACAAATAAAACACAATTTTTCTTTTGTAAAATTCTATAATTTATTTGGTCTAGCCGACCATGGTTTCGACAGTTACGGCATTGACGAGGCTCTTACAAGACTAAATACAATTTACTAAATACAAATACTAAATTGTAAACAATTTAAAAAAATAGATACAATTAGTGAGCACTGTTACATGTCGTGTGAGACACTGGTTACTGCAATGAGGCTTGCTAAGAGTTTATCATTTTGTTGCATCTCACAGTTTCATATAAAGATTTAGAATGATAAATTATCGTATAGTATATTTTCATATTGTTTAAATCCCTTGTATATTTCAAATTATTCAATAGCATCCACAATTCTTCCCTTTTTACAGATATTGAGTCGTAAATTGTGTTTTATTTGTTTATTTTTTTAAATACGATAATATTAATACTCGTATATTAATTAATAATAACAATATAATATAATTAATTATAATAATATATTTTTAATTATTATAATTACCTTTTTTATAAAAAAACGCTTTGTTTTATTAATTTCGCAAAGGGTTTGTAGTTTAAAATAAAGCGAATGGGTTTAAAACGAGGGTAAGAAGAAGGAGTTTAATGTGGTTAAATGGCAAAAAGAGAAATACAAAGAATAACAATTCAGTTCAGTTTTCTTTTCTAGAAGATAAATTCCTTGTCTAAATCACATGTTAGGTAAAATAAAACAAAGGAACTCAGGATGTTCTATAATTTCGCCTACCTTATTGTTATGTTGTATCCTTGTAGCTCTCCTTAACAAGACCAAGTCCCGTGGTGATCGTAAATATATAAGGACTTCACAGAGTTGTTACATGTTTCACTGAACCAAGAAAAAGGGTTAAAGAAAAACAGCCAATTTTATTAGAGTGAAACAAAATACCCTATTTATTAAACATTTTATAATAGAGTAAACAACAAACTTATAGTATTATTAACAATAGAAAATATAACATTGGTCCAATTTTATTCTTTATTTATACAAATAATTAATGTAGTTATCTCTTTATGGGGTAAAATTATTGCTTTTGTGATTATACCGCTATATCCTAACTGTGTCTGATGAAATAGATTAGCCTTATATATTCAAAATACTTAGATTTTAAGTGTTATTATGATATAAACAATTTAAGAATTTTAGAATGTTATTATACGTTTACAAATATGTTGTAATACAAATGTTGTGTTTCTAATAACAATTGGTTACAAAATTGTATGATATTTGATCAAATTGATTTTATATAATATTTTGAATTATCATTTATAACAAATTTTCTAGGAAGGAGCAAATCGAAAATTTAAAAACCTGTCTTATTGATTTTAAAAACTTGAGTTTGTTTTAGTTTGGTACAGTTTCGTTTCCAGTATTGTATTTATTGTTGGGGTGGAGAGAATACTAATTTAAAATTATTAATATTATCTCAGAAATTAATTATACTCTCTACGGAAATATAATAAATTATAGAAAATAATAACAGATCTCTACGGAACTCATCCATTCCGAATTTTAGATTTTTAATAAATGTCCTATCGTTGAAATAAATTTACGTTTTTTAAGTTATTTTATATCTGGAGATTATTTAAAAAGCAGTTACAAGTACATTTTTTGTGTGTAGAAATCTGTATTATGTTTTTCCTAGCTCTAGGTTACCTATTTTTAAGGAATATTTTCAGTTTGTTGCTTCAGTTTTATTTAATCAGACTATATAAAAATAGTAAATTCAATAAATCAATTAAATATAAAACGGCACGTTTAGCATCTGTTATGGTTTTGGCATAGGGTATATATATATATATATATATATATATATATATATATATATATATATATGAAGTAAGGAAATTAAAGGACACATTTTAATATTAATATGTTTATAAAAGTTTTTCAATTAATAATATTTGTAACTCGTGATTTCGTTTAGTTTAGTTAATGTAGCTCCAAAACAACTATTACTACTAGAGTGTTTAATTTTGCTGCACACCCATATATACTGCAGAGTGTTTCAATCATTGCTTTTTTTTTGTTGTTGTTGTTTTATCTATTAATTTGTTAATCATTTCAAGAGGTTTGTTTTTCAATTACGCAGTTTACAGTATAGGATATGTTTAGTAATTGCGGAGATTTCAACCTCCGTGTTCAACTAATGTTCAGGAAATCGAGGATGCTATTTACGTAAATGCAGTCCGTCCGTACGTTATGACAAATAGGGAATTTGTTGTCATAAATGTAATTTAGAACACTGACCTCCCAAGAAAATGTGATATTCGTACAGTTTCGTGATCCAGGACCCAATCATCGTCCCGACGGTAGCAAATGATGGCCTCATTATATATGTAGAGTTTCGGGACCCACCAAGGGTGAGATACTGACACCAGCAAAGCGAGTGAGGAACCTTTTTAATGTATTCACATTTACAAGGCACGCTAGGACTTAATCACCGTCAAAAAGTAGTGTTACACAGAAATTAGTATTTTGAAGTCTGAAAACCAGTGTACCAACTGTTTTAAAGAAATATACCCAATTGGGTAAGATCTCTTAATCTATTAAACAATTTAATATTTCCTACAAGGCCCAAGAAAAAAACTTTAATGCGTTACATTAAGAGGATCTTTTTGAATTAGACTGTACGATATACCTGGGGAAGTACCACCTCGGTAAGTACCATCTGGGTAAGTATCATCTGGGTAAGTATCATCTGGGAGGTATCAACTTATTTTGAAAGGAAATAATTTGTATTTTAATTTTATATTGAATTATGCTGTTTTAGTGTTTAAAATAAAAGAGTAGTTAAAAAGTTGTAGTTCATGCTATGAAATGTTCATTGATCCTACAAATTGGACCAATTTGATGATGTTGCCTTACTCTCTCTCTCTCTCTCTCTCTCTCTCTCTCTCTCTCTCTCTCTCTCTCTCTCTCTCTCTCTCTCTCTCTCTCTCTCTCTCTCTCTCTCTCTCTCTCTCTCTCTCTCTCTCTCTCTCTCTCTCTCTCTCTCTCTCTCTCTCTCTCTCTCTCTCTCTCTCTCTCTCTCTCTCTCTCTCTCTCTCTCTCTCTCTCTATATATATATATATATATATATATATATATATATGATATACAGCCAAAACGTGTGGACTAATTTGAATGAAATTTGGTTTGTAAGTATATTTTGCCGATACTTTGGGTATTTTTTATTGATTTATTTAGTAACTTTAAATTCGAAGGTAGCTGCCGTAAATACAAATTGCCATTTTCTCAATATATGATGCATCGATTTTAATGCAATTTTTCGTTTGTATAACCTTTAACAACCCAAATACAAAGTATAAGTCACCATAAATCTAAAACTATCTATTCGTATATCCATAGTATATTTGGAGAAATCATCAAAACATTGTTTACAACTTAAACTGATAATCTTTTTAATTTGATATTTTTATAAGTTTTGATGGATCTTTTACGGAATTTCAACCTCACTTATTTTACTTTTCTTTTTTAAATTTAATCCTTTTAATTTGTTTTAAAACGATGCTCATAATTATAAATTAGACATAAAATACGGTTTTTAGCAAAATAATTAAAAATCTAAATATTGTTAATGATTCTATGGTTTACAAGAAATAAGATACTTGTATTTTGTTTAATTTGATTTCTTATCGTTATGGTTAGGTATAGAATGGATATTATAGAAAGTACAAAGTTGTTATGATAATGGTTAGGCACGTTATTTCCATATACACATAACGTAACCTAATTCTCACAATTCTTTCTAAAACACATTTTATGACAAATGAAAGTTATTCGAAAAAAAGAGGAAATATTTTTTCCTGGGGTTGATATTCCGAGAAAAAGTCTAATTTTATTTGACTAATAAATAACTATATTTGTCATAAACAATAAAATATAACAGAAAACCAGTTTAGTTTAAGTCGAACAAAATGAGCTATTATATTTCAAGAACGATTTAAATAAGAAAGGTCTTTTTTTGTAGCAATTAAATTCAACTATTAAAGAAACATGAATGCAAAATTTTACTAAAATAAACTGTACATAAAGATTTCACAAACATTCCTACTCCCTCATCTCCAAAATCAAATAAAAATTAACAAAAAGTAAACATTTAGTTTTCCGTGATAGCGATCAAGGTCTATTTTTTTGAGATTTTTTCCTCCACAGAAATTTTTTTATCTTACAATTTTCCACACGGGTTTGGCTCATTAGTGTTTTACATTTCACTAAAATTTGAACGATTTTGAGGAATAAGTCTTTTTTAACAGTCCATGGGTTTAGTTTAGGCTCTTTATAGATATCTCACGAACCGATAATTTTAGAGTTATAGTGACTTATACTTTGTATTTGGGTTGTTAAAGGTTATACAAACGAAAAATTACATTAAAATCGATGCATCATATATTGAGAAAATGGCAATTTGTATTTACGGCAGCTACCTTCGAATTTAAAGTTACTAAATAAATTAATAAAAAATACCCAAAGTATCGGCAAAATATATAGATACTACTACTCTTACAATATGTTTGGAACTCTAATCATTTGGTTATGCAATATAATAATTCCAGTGGTTTCTACGTTATATATGAATTTCTATCAGCTTTCTTTTTACATCAGTGGGATAATATGTGAAAGTCAAGTTATAGGAAGTAGATCAAGTAGATATACAAAAATAAAAAAAACTGCATAGAATTAAAATTGTTATGTCACAAATGAAATAATAATAAAACAATATTATTGTAAAAAGAATTATGTATAGATTAAATTTCATTACTTTTAAGTACTATGTAGCCTAAATATCTTTTAAAATATTTGAAACAAAATGTACAAAAACATTGCACAAACTATCTCTCACACTCACTCGCACGAGACCGCACCCGTGCAACACACACTCTCGCACATTTAATCAAAATCAAAATACTATCCAAAGAGAATCCATTCGTTGTCAAAAATATCATTTCCGTAAATGTCAGTAATAAAGTACCACGAGCGAAACCAGTTTAACGTAATATACTACACAGGATAATTGTAACACACAAAAGTTACGTTCTTCTGCAGGAAATGTTGTATAATTGGATAGATTCACAGATCCCAGGATAGCTGTTTAATGAACTGCAGTCAGCTACACTTGCAAAAACTTCAATAACCAAATGAATGAAAACATAATTAAGACAAGTTTTTAACGTATAAGTCATATTCAAGTGCTACAAGAACTCTACTAACAGTGGGCTGTGTGTTTATATGTTGCAAAATAAAGTGATTTTTTTATTTGGTATATTATGTTTTCTTTCATTTTGTCACTGTAAGTTTGTTTAAATCAGTTTTAACACGGGTTTTACTTGTTTATTTCCTAACATTGGATAGAATTTTTCAGACCTAGTAGCTGTGTGTACATAAACTCAAAGTCGTATCACAAAGTTCAGTATGGTGGGCCTCAAAACTATAATTATTTGAAGCTTCTATTCGCTACGCTCTTGCTTCTGACTCACCCTTACATGTTGAATAGGAAATGATTTTCAGTGTTCGATAATACAATTTATACATAACTTTTGTTTTGTGCAATAAACAAGTAAAATTGAAATATAAAAAAATTAATACTGTTGTAAGTTACAAATTGAAAAACAAGATATGAACTCTTAAAAATTAATACCATTTTATATTTTTATCAATTCCTATTTTACAATTCACTTTAGCTTCCACACACAAATATTAATTACAACAAAATGTGTAAAATACAAATACAACATATTACAAATAAACTAAATAAAAACATATACACATCGATAAAAATATATAAATTCTGTAGAGAAGTTACATGGATACAAAAAGGTAGTTAACACGTAATATCCACGCATCTAGTACGTGCGTGGACTTTATCTTAACTTCCTCATAATAATCAAACATACACAAGCACACCTTGTAACGGACAGAGTGTGTTTTAAATAATGATTTGAAAGAAACATGAATAACGATTAAGCCTTTTGGATGTATAGAAATTACCGGTACAGATTGCTCTAAGAAACAAAATCTGCACATAATAAATTGTTATCATAAACGAATGGTGGGGTTTGGAACATGATTGGAATGAAAACGGAATTACTTACAGCTGATGTTGTTTATTTATCTAAATCCTCGTTTGAAACAATTTTTTTTTTTTTTAATATTTTTTTTACACAAATAATAAATTTCGATATGTGCGCCATTAGTCACTGGGCAAATGTTCAATCGATAATCAAGTTCTGCCCACACGTTAGCTAACATGTCTTTGTTAGGTTGTCATTGCTTTATTAATCCTGTTCCTTAGGATTAGGAAATTTAGGTCACGAATTTATTTCGATAAACAATGTTTTTGATGTACCCCCACAAGAAGAAATCGCAAGGTGTCAGGTATGGACTCCTTGGAGGCCAGCCTATAGGTCCTTGCCGGCCTATTCCTTGATGTCCAAAATTTTCATTCAAAGTGTCTGTGACAAATGCACTAAATTGCTGGAGTGCGCCATCTTGTTGGAAATCAAATTGTTGATCGTTTTCGAGTTCATCCAGCTGAGGAAAACAATAATTGATTAACATATCGAGATACACAATTCCATTAATTGTTTTTTCAACAAAGAAAAAAGTCCCTATCAGACGATTTTTTATCACACCAACCCAACCATTAACTTTAGGCGAGTCGCGTATTTCTCAAAAAATGTCTCTGGGTTTTCAGATCCCTATATACGTGAATTGTGTCTGTTAACAGACTCATTGATATGGAATGTAGTTTCGTCTGAAAAAAAATTATATCACCTACAAATGATTGGTTTTCATCAATCTTGTTCAAAATTTCAACAGTGAAAATAAAACATTTTGTACCATCATCAGGTTTCAATTCCTGCAATAGCTGGATGTTATATGCGTGTAATTTCAATATTTTGTGTAAAACTTTGTGGATTGTTGTTTTTGGATACCTAACTCTAGGCTTCGTCGAAGTATTCACTTCTTCGGACTTCTGATTGCAGATTGTCCAATAAGTTCAACTTTTTCTTCTGATACATTTGGCGTGACAGATGATTTCTGTTTTTGAACTGATCCAGTTTCTTCGAATTGTTTAAACCAACGTCGTATGTTATTTTCACGTGGTGGAACTTTTCTATACTCGCGCCGAAATTACGTTTACTCATCGCAGAATTTTCTCTAAAAATTTATGGACTTTTCTCTACCAACATTTCTCTCTTACGACATACGTTTGTATAAAAGTCGTTAATTATTAAACTTTTGCCTTTTTTTCTCACCAAAACGCGGGGTACAAATTTTAGAAAAAAAATGGCGACGAATTAATTTTTGATTTTGTAAATGGTTAGAAAGTTAGTGTTGCGTTTATGTATACTTTTCCAGTAGTTGTTCTAAATTCAAGTTAAACGCTAGTAAACATTGCATCATCTATTTTGTTTAAAACTCAATAACTATCCAAGAATTAATTTTAAAATGTTAACGATATAAAAAAAAAAATTGACATTCATTCTACATATTATAACGCGAGACTAGTTATGAAATAAGCACCCTCGCCAGATCGTATTGGTTTCACCTTTCGTTAAACTTCGTGTAGCTTCGGGCATATTCGGCATAGACGCCTGGCATCATTGTAGGCGTCAGTATTATGAACGCTCGATGCGGGATTACATCTCCCTGACTTTCTCAGATAATTTAAACCGGTCCAGGAATGTAAAGTAATTAGTGAGAAATATTTTCCTTTGAGATTGGTCGCATTCCTCACTTTGTAATGATAATAGGAATTTCCCTAGTGCGAAGTAGGGATTCTTGTTAGCGCCCTGTGAAGAATTCAGTAATAGTTGCAGAACAGGGATGCAAAGCTGGATTTTCATCGATTGTGATTTTTCAGTCCGACAAACGACGAGTGTTCGTGTTGAAACCAAATATTTTGAAATTGTTGAAACAATGTGATGAATTTTAGAAGAATATTGTGTTTTACATTTAAAAGTGTTGTGGAAAATGTGTTTTGGATTTTCACTTTGAAACATCTGATTGGTTGATGGATTTTCGATAAAGAGGTAAGGTTAACTTATTTTCATTTAATAATTTCTTATTAGGAACAATTTTTGTAGTTTGTTTTAAATACTTTTAAGGTAGAATTTTGAATAGTATTAATTTTGATTTGGTTACAATGTAAGATATGTGATGAGTCAATAGAATTGGTGTCCAGGTTTTGACAGACAACCATTTGAGGATCTTTTGAGTTACACAAGTGTTTTTATTGATGTATGTTTGATGCCATCTCAACCGATTTTGATCAAATGTGACATTTAAGGTTTCCGCAATTATCTGGAAAAAGAATTGGTTTTATATCAACCATAAATCAATTATTTTTTCAAAATATAATTAGCCGATTTTGATGAAGTTTTAGTAACCAAAACCGATGTCCAATATTTGAAGTAAATTATATCTACAATTTTGAAATAATTATCAAAAAAATCTTTTTCATCGTGTTAAAAAACTTTAAGAATGTAGATTACACATGTGGCATATTTATCAGAATATATATTTTAAAAAGAAAAGTTATATAAGATTTCTCTTCGGAATTTCGGGTTTTGATTTTATTGCAGCTACCGTGAAATTTAAAGTTCACAAGATTTTTTTTAATTATCCAGAGATACGTTAAAATATGTCAGTATTCCTATTTGATATGTTATAAAAATCGTTCACCGGTTTATAAGAAATACCTCTTGTATAAAAGATAACTAAATATGTGTATTTCACTTTAATTATGAAATCACTAAAATTATTTAATTATAAAATGTCGTTTATAGTTTTAATATTATTTTAGAATTTCTTTATGTTAGACATATATATTTGTTGATGTATCTTTGTATGTTTGTTTTATAGATAGAGGTGATTAAAAATTACACAGAAATATATCTGGAACTAATTCTTAGGGGTGGAATAAATCCTGCATATAATAGAAAACATTTTCTAATTAAAGTGTGTGAAATACTTCGCTATGATTTCTGTTCCAAGTGTAAGAAAACTATATTGTAATCCATTCAGCCTAATTATGGAACAATTTTTTTATTTAATATGCTTTGTTTTATTCTGAAAAATTGAATAAAATAAGTTTCTGAACTGCATCCGGAAAAAATTTCGTGAAAACTAAAATAAAACACAAAAAAACACTGGACTAAAAACAAATTAACTTAGGTTTAGCAATAATCTTGTTAAATTGCTAATAAACACTAAATACAATACAGCTTTTAAACACACATTATTGAGAAATAAAACTTGTGAGAATTTATCTAAAATATAGTCAATACAAAACAATCCCAAGTTGCAGGAATTTAATAGCAGAAGAATATGTTCTTTCTGTTTTAAGTTGTCTCTTTTTGTTCTCTTTTGTTTTTAATAATATTGAAATTTCATCAACTTACATTTGCTTTAATTACAACAAAGATCTTAGAATGAAATTGTTTACAATTTTTCTTCAAGTGATTTATTCTTTTATTAGCCATTTAACACAGTTATCTCAAGCCAACTATAAAAATAGTTTTTTCGGCTCTATTTAATTTTTTTTAAATTTTACACCAGTTTAAAAATAATATTTTAGATACAGTTTTCGAAGTTATTTATTTAATATTTCTATTTAAAAACTACACAAAATGAGCAATTTTCTTCCTTAATTTATATGCAATGAAATAACGTATGTGATTCATTTCATTACTGAAGCTAAAATCAGGAAGAAATAATTCGTTATCTGTAACTGGAAAACGAAGTCTTTTTTTGGTACTTTGTGTATTATATTTTACTAGAATGAGTTCCCTGCAGTTTATAATAACGCTGAATATTTATTATTTTTGTCGTTTATTAACAATTAATTGTGGTTATTACTCCCTCATTATCCAGAGTAGGATCACAGAAAACATTTTTTAAATCATATAAGCCTAAATCAAAATTATTTTTTTCTCTAAAATATTTTATTCTGGTTTCGTTTTGTTTTTGTGTCTTGTTTCGTTGTTGTTTTTTAATGAAGTCTATCTACGGGAAAAACGAGTCAACCAATTTAAATAAAATTTGAAACCTATGTATATTTTGGAGGTTGTTGTCAAAGGAACCAAACAAATAGGTCCGACGTTCTAAAAAAATGGTTTTTATAACGACCCAAACAAAACGAATAAGTCATGGTATTCCTAAAGTGCTCGGGATTTATTAGTTGAAAAGGGGAAATGACCCGAGAACACCGTCATGAAAGTAATAATTCGAAATCGACACAATCGATATATACAAAATTTTTGGTGGAAATGAGAAATTACTCAAATAGAAAAATAAAATACAATTATTATACAAGAATAAATGATAAAATAAAAAATGAGCTTTGAACGTAACAGTTTTGGTGTCGTAATGTTAAACATTTTATTAATGTTAGATACGGAACAGCTTAATGTCGTCACCTAAAGATATTTAGAATTATTACCATTGCGTTCGTTATTTATTTCCGATTTTTATCGATCATGCCCGAACAGATATTAATTGAAGAAACGGGGAAAAAATACTAAATATATTTAGTAAGTAGCCTTCGTTAAAAAAAAATTGATTTCAAAATTTGCATTCTAATAAAACTCTGAATTTTAAGTGTTGGTTTTATAATGTTACTATCAAATATTTAGAAGGTATTTAATGGGATTACAGTATTTTGTTTAATATATTTTATAATGTTTTGTTACACATCTAAAAGCTTATAAAAAACTAAATACAAGTTTAACATTTCACGACGTATCTGGTTTGTATGTGTTCGCGTAACAGAGTATCAGTATCATTGATTTTATTTCCAAATAAACATCGTCCAACATATTCAACCATACAAAGCAATGAACGGATAAAACCACGAATTCACTAAAATAATCACAAGTGGTCGCTACAGACAGGTTGTTAACATCTAACCATTGGGTCGAAACAAATATTCGTGTAAAACAATGCCTTTGGTTTTTGTAAATAACAGAACTGTACACAGCCCACAATGAGCCTGTGGTTTTATTTTATCTGATCTATCTTTCGTCACTCCACATTTCCAACAAAGCGGTTGCACTGACAGTAAATAACACGTGTTTCTACCCCTTCTCGTCATTCATCATGGAGTACAGTAACCACCAGATGCACTAACTTTCCCGAGTAACATCCGCTTTGATATGGTTTTTACTTTGTAACTTATACATAGTCTAGAGAAAGATTTGTTAAAAATTAATATGATTTTATATTTAAAACTCATTGTTTGTATCCAAGTCACTCTTTTTTATATAATAAAGAACAATAATGTCCGTCTATGTGACTTTTTAAATAATAAAGTAGTTACTTACTTTATAATCATATGACGCGTTTCGGAACTCGTTCCATCTTCAGAATATCGCTCTGCTGAGGTCGTTAAAACATTAAAATAAATTACACATATACACATACACGCGCACATAAACACAGACAATATCAACGCGTGTGCACACCATTGAATACGTTTAATATACTGATCCCTAATCTGCAGTACCGTGTTTGTGTTTCTTATCTATTCCTCTAGCAAAGTCGTACATCAAGTTGGACTTATATATATATATAAATATATAAAGCGCAGTTAAATAGTCCAGAACATATGTTGAATGACCAATTGAATTTTAAGTCCAACTTAAAGCAGAGCGATATTCTGAGGATGGAACGAGTTCCGATACGCGTCATATGATTATAAAGTAAGTAACTACTTTATTATTAAGAAAGTCACATAGACGGACATTATTGTTCTTTAATATATAAATTATATGTTCAGATTTTAGTGAAATAAATAAATAAATTGTTTATTCTGTCAATAAAAACTGTAAAAAAAAAAAAAAAATCAAGGGGAAAACAAAAAATCCATTACATTAAAACTTTAAAATAAAACAATCAGTGGTGGGAAATCGTTGAACGAAATTACTCATTCCCCATTTCTAAAATAAATCATAAACAAGGAATACTGTTCAACTGACAAAAGTAAAAATGGACATGAACTCCGTTGTAAAAAAGGGGAAACATATATATATATATATATATATATATATATATATATATATATATATATCCCCAAGTCTTTGAATAATCTAAAACATTTCTTTTAGTTTAGAGATTTTTCTAAAATATTCGAAATTTCATTAAAATCGGCTTACTCGTTTATGCTGTAGAACAATGGACAAACGACAGATATTCTAAAAACCACTTTTTCTTTGAAGAAGTGGGCCTCGAAACGGATATATCAGCAAAAACTCTAATTTGTTTACTAACTTATTTATAACTTTCTCTTATTGAATAGGAAACGGAAGAAAATTGTAGATATTTCCTAACATAAACCTCAAAAAAGCATTAATCTGATTAACTTAAGTTTACGTCTTTTTCTGGGATTTACACACCCTCCCCCCCGTTTTAAACCTCAAATTTTCAAAGTAACTTTTGTGAAATTACAACCATTATATTAATTGCATACCGTCATTACACAATTCAATAAATTATCTTTCATAATAAATCACATTGTGGTTCATAATATAATTAATTTAGTAATTTAAATTAATTTATTCATTGGAATAAATTATCAACAATTATATTGGCCAGTGTCGGGAATAGGTCTGTTCACTGATAATATATCTAATAAATTGTGGAAAAACATTGGATGAACATTCTCATTTATCCTTTACGAAAATCAAATAAAAACTAAGCAAAGCAAATCAATAACAAAATTGTCAATCAAAGAACGCTGTAGTTAAATAATAAAACCCTAAGCTTCTGTCCCTTGTGCCATAAACACTTCCTCAATGTAAGTCTGATTCAATTAAAATCAATCTATTTTTGATGTTGTTAATTTTTCCGCTTATACGTTTTTCCTAGCAATTGTTGAATATACAATACTATTTAAAGTGAAAAATATACGACCTAGACTGGGAATCGAACCCAGGGCCTTTGGCTTTACGCGTCAATGCTCTACCAACTGAGCTATCCTAGTCGCTTCCTATCCAAAAGTTCCTGGCTTCGATTCCCTAGGTCGTATATTTTTCACTTGAAATATTATTGTAAAATGAAGCTAATTATGTTATTGTTAATTTTTCCTGGACGGTAATTATTTTACTTGTAATTTTGCCCCGGGTTTGGGTTATTTTTTTTTTTTTACTTTTCACTAAAATGTGATAATACGACCTTCCTTGACCTGTAGTTCTTTAACTTGGTCTGGTTACCAAATGACATCTAGTGTAACAGTTCTTAAAACAGACCTATTTTCGCGGATGTACAAAAACATAGATTTGTACATTTGACATAAAATAGATGTTACGAAAACGTAAATAACCTCAAAATACCATTAAAACGTAATTTTGAATCGCAGTTTTTCGACAGAAGTAATGGATTTCAGTCATTCAAAAGTGAAATGCGTTGTAAAGGAGTAACGAAATGTTGGTAAGAAAGGTATTTGGAAGACGAATCGCTTTATTTTGCGATAAAATCGCAACGATAGGTACAATACATATTTACCTTAGATTTTATCTTATGCCATTCGAGGCCTCACATATAATAAATACACCTAGGCTGTTAGTCTATACCTGTTATCTCGGAATTATATCCTCTTTTTCATCTTTCCTAATTTGTCTCTCTTGACCAACTCTTGTTTTCTTCCGACTTATGATATTTGAGGATTATCGGGTCTTTTTTATGTATATTTTTTACTATTATTAGAAGGTGAGATTTTTGTTTTTTATATTTTAACTATTCCTACAAATTTTAAATCTGCTATACATTTAGTTTAGTTTGTGCACCATTTAAATTAGAACCGTGACTATTTAAATAACAATATTGACTGGACTTTTGTCAATAACTAAACTGGGTGCTTCCAAACGTGCCGTGTTTGCTATTCAATGTATTCGTCACCCGTTGTTTATCAACAGTGCAGTTGATGAAATGTCAGCAAATATTATGTGTTATTTGTACTGCCTCCCCTTCTCCCACTTCATTATACTGGACATTCACCTCATGTTAGGACAAGTTTTGTGTGTATGGAACAAATCAACTACAGAAGCGAAGCGAATGAATGGAAAGAACAACAAACCTTAGGAACAATTACACACCAATTACCTTACACCAACTTATCTCCATTAGGAACTACAACGAAAAAATTGGTTTATTAAAATTTTTGTTTTTTAAACATACTAAGTCCGAACGTAATTAAAAAATTACAAAAAAGAGATTTTCTTTTTGAGAGAGGAGGGGAGGAGATGAGGGAAGAAAGTGAAATCTGATTAAAAGCGCCGTACGAATTATACAAGCTGTACAAAACTGATTACTAATTTACTATGAAATTATTTGTAGGACTTATTCACGATTTTAAAAATAAAATGGTGGACGTAGACTAGGCTGAGAACATTCCTGATATGTAATTATACAATTAGCGTTTAATGTCCATTGATTGGAAGTTATTAAGTAGACATTTGCTCTAAAGAAAAGAATAATAATTTATTTTTATTAATGTAATATATGAATATAAATAATACAATAATATGAAAACCAAAACCACTTTTTTTTAATTCAGAGCAGAGATATTTCTTGGATGATATCCATTCACTCAGGATGTTAAATTCACTCAGAATTTTTACTCATAGATAAACGTTCGTCAATAGCTAAGATATATAAGAATTAAAAACAAATTAAACAGATAATATTTCTAACTTTATTGATCATAAAAATAACTTAATTTCAACAAATTTTTTAAACCGATTTCTGTCTAATGTGCTGATTAATGATCAAAACCAACATGGAAAATAATAAATAAAATAAAATTATCGTTTAGATTAGAAAAGCAAATACCGTCTTTAACACAGTCATTTTTAATTTTGTTTTCATAAAAAATAAGTAAGCTATAGAGATAATTACAGAAACGGAGATTGTATTAGTAACATCTTTCAGATTTAATCAAAACAACAAATGTCTATATAAGTGGAGTCTTTTACATCAAATAATATTTCTCCATTACTTTTGCGAAAAAGTTAGTCATGAATAAAAATACTTTTTTTTTAATTTGACAGCTTCTATTGTGAAATCATAAAGGAAAGTCCAAAAACGGTTTTTTGTAATTTGAAAAGGGAACAAAATGAAAGTGAATGTGGTTTCGAAATACATCGGAAAACAAATATTTTTTTAAGAGCTTGATATTTTGTTCTGCTTCCAAACAGTTGGTAACGTTCAAATTATTCGATAAATTAATTTTAAAAAAATCTAACGAAATAGATCGTTCTCAAAAAATGGTCAACCGTTTAAATATAATTAATTTATTTAATGAAATGTAGAACGCTGACCTCAAATTTACCCTGAAATTTGTTGTAGGAATTATTAATCTCCTTTTAACACAATTTTCAACTATATAGGTTGTCAAATTTGTAAACAATTGTCTGAAAACCCACGTAAATGGGTTCACTCTTCACGTTTAAATGAAAAACACGTTCAGAAAGACTTTTTAATATAATAACAAATTTATTTAATTTCAATATATTTTACATAAATTTGATAAGGAAACTTCTTTACTAACGTATCTCACTACACAAAAAGAAGTAGGAAAACTCAGTAATGGAGAAATTGCCTTTATTTTTCTCTCCCTCTTGTAATTATTAAAGAGATATAGTCTACCGCTCACAAGATGGCACTGAATAACGTTGTGGTTAATATTTAAGTGGGAATTAAGGATACGAGGAAAACTTAAGTGATGCAAGTGTTTACAGTAAATAAGTAGAATCAATATTTCTCTTATTTTCTAGTGAACGTTTACTATATCAAATAACTGTAGTAGAAGGAATTGTTAAGAACTGCTCCAAGTATTTGAGAATATACCAGTTTTAAGGTCCAACCAGTCTTGTCTGTCGCCTGTGTTTTGCTGTTTTTCATTTTAACTCTAATATTTCGTGGTAGCTAATATGCAAAAACAATTTTATCGAAATGGGCTCTAAATATTTTGATGAAATTCCTCTCAATTTTAAGATCAAAGGACCTGTAAAAAACGTATGACACCATTTCTGTGCTATAAAGTCGTAATTTTTCAAATTTGGATCTTTTAATTTCGTTAAAGTTTTAGTGGCGAATTAAGATTTAAATCAAATTTTGTGAAATCGCAAACGTATTTTGTATTTCCCTTAATTGGTCTGTATAAAATAATCCTTACTGGACTTTTATTTTCTACGACCGTTTCGTCTGCAAAGAGACATCATCAGGCTTCGCACTGATGACAACTTAATAATATTCAGTTAAATGATTGAGAACAAAATAGTAGGATGTACACAGGTCCAAAACCCACATTGGTTGTTACTAAAGTAGCCAAGTTGGTGGATTTATATTGCATTTTGTGATTAAATGTTCGTGTATTTATCGTGTGTAATTTTATAATTATTTGAAGTGCGAAGCCTGATGATGTCCCTTTGCAGACGAAACGGGCTTAGCTAATCAACAATCGAGTAAGGCTTATTTCAGACTGAGCCATTAACGTAATAATAAAATATATTTAAAATAAACAATCCAGATGTTTGAAACAAAATAAGTTATAGAATTCACAAATAAAAAATACATACCGTTTTAGAAATAGCCTAATTGGCAACAACAACAAAAAATCAACAACAGCAATAATTTACAGTCATCTTAATCTTGTTTTTAATGCAATACGAATTATGTGAAGGTTTCATTTATGGTAAAAGCAAAGCATTTTTAGGTCCTGTTATGTATTGTTTGAAATGCGTCCAATAGTTAATTTTATCTTCATGACTAACTACTACCGGACTAAAGGCTTTCAGTTGGTTTTTATTTAATTTTGTGCATATTTGAGTAAGATAATTTATGTAATTTGTTTACACTTTTATAGTTACTTTCTACCTAGATCATGTAACAGCTTACAATACCTTATTCTATGCAGGATTGTGTACTGAATAAATTAATATGAAGACCGAACTGAACTTATAACAAAGTAATATAGCTTCCTGTCCCATATCAGCTGTTCACTGAGTGTTCATGTAATATTGATAGTGCTATTAAGATACTCTACCGCAATATAACTCAGTAACTGAGTTATCGGAAACACTATCATGTCTTCAAACGTCTCAATATGCATTTTGGAATAACAAATATTCATGAATATCACCGATTCTTATGATATTTAATGAGATGGGAGCTTTATACCAAATCACCACGAATAACGT
Organism: Aphrophora alni; assembly: GCA_963513935.1. NCBI lineage: Eukaryota > Metazoa > Arthropoda > Insecta > Hemiptera > Aphrophoridae > Aphrophora > Aphrophora alni. The sequence goes on along the minus strand of OY740778.1, from coordinate 727,830 downwards.
TACGGATACATACACTCATGTGGGAAATTAAAAAATATCTTAAATTTTTCTGTTTAACGTGATACAAAAACAATGTTTGATTTTGGTAGATACTAGGGAAGACTCGTAAGGCAGAAGGAGACTTTGCTGTGCTCACAAATAGTAATAATTATACATTCATTTTGCAGAAAAACATAAAGAAATTGATAATTACTTATAAATTTAATGGACATTAACTGTGTATCATTTTTTTTTTATTTAAGTCTTCTCAAAAAACAAATAAAATATAACTAAAACTATTCTTTACCAAAAATTGCAATTTGCAGTTGTCAGTTTAATATTTATAATTGACAATGGACATCGTCGTTAAAAATATCTTTAATGGCGATGTTCAAGATTTATTTTTGTCAATAATCATGAAAGTCATTTTTTACTTGTAATATTACACACTGATTTGTGTTGTATATCACTCTAATATATCAACTAAATCAGGACCACCCATTTAACCGAATGCCTTGTTTTCCTTCTCCTTTTCTTTTTTCTTATAGCAGCTTTCCAATAATTTCGAGATTTACTTTTTCATCATTTTCTTTTCAACATCATATTTTTCTCCGTCTTCTTCTTCACTAGCTTTCCCCATATTATGAGTTTTTCTTCTTTTTCTAGGTCTTCTTCTAATAGATTTCTCAAAATTTCGAGATTTCCCTCTTCTTATTTTTCATTTCAAAATCCTAATTATCTCCCTCTTCTTCTTCTTTTTATAGCAGCTTTCTCATAATTTCGAGATTTCCTTCTTCTTTTTTTTTTCTTTTCAACATCATATTTTTCTCCGTCTTCTTCTTCACTAGCTTTCCCGATATTATGAGTGTTTCTTTTTTTTCCTACGTCTTCTTAATCTTCTAACAGTTTCTCAAAATTTCGAGATTTCCTTCTTCTTATTTTTCTTTTCAAAATCCTAATTTCCTCCCTCTTCTTCTTCTTTTTATAGCAGCTTTCCCAAAATTTTTAATTTTTCCTTCTTCTTATTTTTCTTTCAACATATTTTTTTTTTCGCTTTCTGCTTATTATAGCAGCTTTCCAAAATTTTGAGTTTTACATCTTATTTTTCTTTTTAAGATCTTACTTTTATGCTACCTTTTCTTCTTCTCACAACATCTTTCCCCAAATTTGGAGTTAGTTATATATATATTTTTTAAATATAAAAAGGTCCTTATATTTGTGACCAAAAAAAATGCCAAATTATTGAAATCGATTAAATTCAAATTGATTCAAAATTGATTAAAATCAGTCAATACATTTGGGCTGGAGACGACATTATCCCCCAAAACCACTCTTTTATAAACCAAGGGACATCATAACAGATATAGCCCTTAAATGGTGATATATTTTTGTACCACTTGCATACTGTACTACATAAACACGTTTAATTTTGTTTTGTTTTTTAATATAAGTGTTTGTGAGAAGTAGAAAAAGGCGTTATAAATTACTTTATTAAATTAATGCTTAGAATATTCTGTTAAAAATGTGTCTAGACGTTTCTGAATGTTACGCTTTAAGTACTTATATATTTATAAAGTGCTAAGGATGTGTTGTTTGGACAAGAGGGGAGGCGTGTCCGCCTCTACAGGCCTCCTGGGAAATGCCAGGGCTAGAAGTGTCATATCAACCACTTCACTCTAATATCAACAGGAATACTAATATACAAAGTGACCATTATATTGTAAGCACAACCTTAAGTTATCGATCCTATGAAAAGTTTAAATGAAGGATCTTCGTGCCCTTTTAGTCTCCTCCACTTGAAAAATGGTAGTTAACTCTACATTCCTTATTTTTGTTTATTATTTTATTTATTTTTTATTTGACCCCTATTTTTTACGATGTTTAAGGATTTTATAAAATATTTATATTAGTCTAGGGTAGAATTTGCTTATTTTTGATCTTCTCTTATTGACTTAAAAAACAAATTTTTAGAAGAGATAAATCTAGCTCAAATATACTTTAATTTCAAACGTAAATCAGGTATTAAATAGCCAGAGAAAATAATATTTTATACATTTAAAATACAATTTAAATACTACTTATAATTACAGTAAAATAGTTCTTAAATGTTCATCAAATTAGGCCTAATTAATTAAATTTTAGTTCTGAGTTGTAATTTCCAATTACTAGTGTAAACCTCATTAAAGTTTAAAGTTGATGCAAAAATGGGAATGTACGAAAGATAAACTTTCACTTTTTACCTTTAAAAGTGTGGGTTTATTAAAAATAAACACAATTAAAAAGTCTTAAAACTGAATGTAAAATAAATAGAAATTTTCATAAGATATTGTAAAATATCTTACTCTCATATTCTAAAAGGGGGGCGATATTTCAAAATTTGGATATCATTTTAAAATCCTAACAACCTAACGAAAGTCCCCAAATTAACAATAGTTCATGACAGACCAACTATTTGTAGCTCTCACGATAAAATGATGAGCTTGTGCAATGTAAGTTTATAACATAGAATTTCAAAGTTTTTAAATATAGTTTACTTATATATACTTCATACATTAAAGTAAATTATTTTTCTCATTTTAGAAATTAATAGCATGTTACTAAAATACCCAACATTTGGTTTTAACATTGATTATATCGACGGTTATCGAAGAATGAAGTCAATCACAGAAACAATTATATATTTAAATAGCTGTGATTGGGGTTTCATCCAGCTGGAAGTAGGTAGAATATTTATTAGCCTGACATTTTCCCATTAACTTTCTGAACAAACGTAAAATATTGAAAGTTTTTCTATAAACAACATTAAATGAACGATGTAATCAAAATTCCCAAACAACCACATGAATGGAAGTGGTACACGCACGTTCCATCAAATTAACAATATAATAATTATTGCATTCCCCCCCTTTCCCCTTTTTTTGTTACTCCCGAGTTGCATCTCACTGCGGAATTAAAATTTAACCACTTTTAACAATTTTAAATAGCGTTTTAATTACGTACTAACTTTGAAATTAATAGAATCTATGTGTTTTGACGGAATTATATAAAAAAAGACCAAAATCTGACCTGATAATATACGAATTTAGGAATTAAAATTGCACAAAAATCTAATCGGCTCTTTATTAGTTGACAACTAACAGATAGAGGGGCGTTACACTTTATAAATAAAAAATGGAGAGAGTGCGAGAAGTTTTTTAATTTGTGTATTGTGATCTATGAATTGTTTGAGAAAGGATGAGTCTGGTTTATAAAGGAAACAAGGAGGGAGGGGAAGTATTACAAATTATAGGTACTTTTTTTTTAAATAAATAAGGTAATTATATAGTAAAATTATGACAAAAAACGGTTATAACAGATACCAACATTCCTATTCATGTATGTTCTAGGGTAAACGTCAAAAACTACGGTATAATATGGATTTTCTTCTAATTCCTTGTGAACAATTGTTAAAATTGGTAACTACTCCACTGATAAATAACTGTTATCAATTCCAATTACCATTTAAATCATGTTAGAAGTCTTCCACAAACAAAACATGTGTTATCAAAATGTGATGGAAAATTTTGGATTTATCTATTTCAGCATTAGAAAAATTTCTAGTTCTCGAAATTATTTGGGTGAAAAATCAAATCAAATTATTGTTCAAATCATCTGCTAACTGAAAGTTACAAATTTTATAGAAACGCGTAAAATAAGTTAAAATTTGTACAAAGAAAGGGTTTTGAAAATGTACCACTAAAATGGTGTTCTTTACCCTTAAACCATATCCCTGGAACTAAGAAACCTAAAGATATGAATTTTTGTAACATGGGGAAGGACTGTAGAAGCGTACTAAGTAAGAAAGGGTTTTGAAAATGTACCACTCAAAGGGTGTTTTTTTACCCCTAAATCAAGTATCATAACTTCTTTATTTATTGGTCGATTTTGATCAAAATTGGTGCGTTGCTCTATTTGGGTATAATTATTTTCCATAGCACCACCATTAGGGTTATGCTACAAAAATTATTTCTTTATAAAACTATCTCAACTATCTCCAAGTGAAACTGGGGCCATTAGTAGTATATGCATAAAACCAACTACAAAAATCCAATATCGTTATAAAATTTTAAACATTCGTTCTTAATATAAACAACGTTAAAATGGTTTCCAACCTTCAAGAAACATGCAGTTTAGTTGAAGTTCTAATAGACTTAATGTATTAGATATTTATCATCCCTTCATCACGAATTGGAATTGGAACTATGAGCAAAACATTTCTGGTGTAATAGTTCCCCTATACATTTATAATTAAAATATCTACCACTACTTCATCTCTCTATAATAAAAGATTACAAAATAAATTACAAACCTGCCCCCACTATTAATACTCCTACCATTGTCTAAATCGTTTTCATAAACCATTGCAAAGGGTGAAAACAACCCCACCTTTATGGAGTACAAATATTGCTATCGCATACGTTTTGATGTTATGGTGAACTGAGTGGCTTTTAGACCGTCTCCTTACGTGGAATACATTTAACGACACAAAATTTGGCTTAAAAGTATAAAATGTGGTATTTTGATGTTCATCGTTCCGAGATAATACAATTGAAAAATAAAAGATTTTTATATATATTTTTGTCATAGGGGGAAGTTTTAAAGGGTTGAAGTGTTACAATTAACCAAAATTATTTTATATATAAGATGAGAATTAAATTGGTTGTGATATAAATGCACCACAAAAACGTTAGAACCTGTTAAACGATTTAAAAAAAAAAATTTTTTAAAGGGGTGATTTTTAAGAATTTTCAAGGGTTTAGAATTCGCACAATAGCCATGTAATTAAAAATATTAAAATTGCATAATTTAACATAATTAAAATTCAAAAAATGCTCTAATATTATTTTTTTCATTTTGTTTCAATAAGGGGTGGTTTTCACCCCTTAAAAATAAAAAAGCTCACCTAGCGCGTATATAAATTTTAAAGAGGGGGGGGGGGGTAAGATAAGCCAAATTTAAATTTTTAGCAAAATCTATTCAGTTATAAAACATTTAGAGGTATTGACCTGTTTTCTTCCACAGTGACTTGACTAATAAGAAACCCGGAAACAGCTGATTCGTGACATGTTAAGGCGATAGTTTTATTTCCTGTTTCATCTTATTTACCAAACGGAATCATTGATCAAATAATTGATGTCGAGTTTTTAGGAGATACATTCGTTTTTAGTTCTTGATGGAAGTTTGTATGTGGGTGTAATTTAGTCAATATTAAAAAAAAAAAAATTAATCAAAATTTGAAAGAGATTGCAATGAGAAAAAAATCAAATTTACAAACTTATCACAATAGTCTCTAATAACGTTAGTACATTTTTGCTGGAATGTAGCCTCTTGAACCCAAACTAAAGTTATTGGTTGTCATCACTCTAAGAATATCAATTTAGATATCAATTTAGTTAACGTTAGGAGGAAAATAATCGTTATTGAACCTTTAAAAAAGACATAATGTATTAAAATCAGTTCTACCAACTACAGCATGTTTAAATTTTGACGAAATGAAAAGAATCTTGTCATATACCAAACTGATGTACAAGAAAAAAAATAACCATGATAAATCATCTGATTTAAGGTTCAGAAGTAACTGGCAAAACAAATTGAAAATTAATAATGAAATTTTTATCACATGATAAACAGATGTACTAGGCGGGGATTTGTTCATAAACTTTCAAACTGTAATTTGTAGATACACACACTTTAATATAATTATATTTATTTGTGAACGAGAGGGAATACATTTCTTTAAACTGAAGTAATTGAAATTATCCGTTATGGTTGTCTGTATCCTACGAATTATAAACTAAAGTTTTGTTTCCAAATTTGTCTACACGTACCTAAAGTTAAAAGTAAGGTTATCAGAGATAAAGTGCTTGCAAAAGATGTTCTAGATTTGGAGCGTCAAGTCGTTTTGTAGTCTAATCAGTTTGATAGCTCTCAACTTTAAACAACGACCAAATTATAGCGTCTTCACAATCTCTAAAACCGTGTTTTGATAAAGAAAATGTTTATCTAAACAAAAAGACAAATAATATAAAAAGGACAGTCCTATAATCTCAAAACTCAACCCTCCATTTACAGTCGCTTCTGTTGTAAACCGCGTTGTGTCCTCCCCTTGTAACATCTCCCTAAGGGTTGTTTGTAGTTGACCACTTTATTTCAGTTACTGAAGAGACATAAAATTATTTTATCTTGCAACGGTTCTTGAATAATCCTGTCATGTTTTTTTATTTAGTATGTTGAGCATTAAAAGAAATTTTATACAGAAAGTATATATTGATATATAAAAATGTTTAAAATGTCCTGCGATATACTGAAATATTATGAGAGGCCGGTTCTCTTGTGTAGCTTAAAGTACAGAAAATTGTACAGATACCACGCATCATTCTAAAATCTACTTTTTTAAAATCAGAATTTTTTAAACCGAATATATTTTCTGGGAAATTTCTTAGATTTTTTGTACCTATCACATAACTTCTCTAAGAAGTAAAAACATAAATACCGATTCCCCTCCTACATATCAGTGTATCAGCAAAGTATTTGTTGTTCCATTAATTACAGTCATTTTTACTCTTTACTGTCCAATTCTATTTCTTCATTAAAAATACGTCACGTTAAACTTCAAACTTTATAAATAAAATTATTAATGCTTTGTTATTTTACAAAGACTTTAAAACTCTATAAATTTAATAACAATTCAGTTAAAAGCATTTCATGAAATGAAACTAAAATTTAAAAAGTATAAAACCTTGTGTCTTTGTATTTGAAATTAGTTTCCTGTAGAGAATTTCACAAATATAAGGCTGATTAGATTTTCATTTGAGCGTTCTTTTGTTTTAATTTTTTTTATTGTTTGCTTTATTTTTGTTTAAGTTTAAACCGTAATTGGAAAAAACAAAACAGCGTTTTCTATTCAAGTTTTATTTATTTAAGTTTTGTAACATTTATTAAAGATTCTTTTTTGCAAAATTCTTTTCAGATATAAAACGTTGTAATATCTAACTCTTTAACTACCATTTATATTTCTCTAGATGACACCATTTTTTTATGTTTTTAAAAGCATATTTTCATAAATTTAGCATAAATTTGGAAGACATGAAAATTATTAAAAAAATGTTGTAAGCTAAGATTGTTGGTGTCATCAAATAAAACTGGATATTGATTTTTTTTTAATTATTAGATTTTCCTAAACTGTGTATAAGTATGGAAAAAACCCCGAATTAAAAATAACAAGCAGACAATTTAAAAGGTAAAACAAACTAACTGGTCTAAGCTACAAAATTAATTAACTAATTTAACTCCAAGTCATATTTAGTCCAATTTTACCAACGGCCACGCAGTATTGAAACTAATTGCTTCATTAAAAGGGGACAGAATATACGTACGCAATGTGCAATTAATGTAAATATTTGCCTTCACATGTCAAAGTTTACTTATGCTTTAAATTTAACTCATGTGTTGTAATGATAGTCCGAATATTTGTTTTACCTATCCACTCTCTCTACAATGAGATTAATATTACCGTGAAAACATACAAGCTCTATTTCGCAAGTTTAGGTAAACGTTTGTTACCAATTGAAACCTATAACGTAAAATAAAACATACTATTAAAGGACTCCATTGGAAACTTAACATATAAACTGTTCAAAAATATTTTATACAAGATTAATGTAATTATATCTGCTAGGATATTAATAATTTGTTTGAGTACAATTTTCTAACAGTCCTAGCATTGCCTCATTACTTATCTTTGTCTAAAAGTTTTGGAGTTGTTATTCTTCGATATTTATATTAGCCCTACCACCAATTTCTGTCTCCTGTGTTAGTTGCATAGGAGGATTTGCTAACTCTTTTCTTTTCTTGAAATCTATATAAAACAAAAGTTCGGTCAAAAAGTGAAAATGTATTATTTCAGATCCTTCCGATGATGATAACTGGGGTACCGAAACTTTATGGAACTTTAATAACATAAGTCAAATAAATATTTGATTTTTGTTTATTGTTGTGTGTTTTATTGTACCGAACTTGTGGTAGAGGTTTCAGTGTTTTATATTGTGTACATTCACCACTGTGCTTTTTAAAAATCTAGATCTACTGTCTTTAAATAATATTATTTTTCGTAAAAAATATAACACAAATACGTTTATTAATTCAAATACATTTCAACGAAAATGTCATTTTCCGCGAGGATGTCACTACAATAATGTCATTACATGAGTCAAAATAATAAACCTGTATAGTAACTCACTTAACTGTATAGTACAGCTATAACTATATAGTATGAATTTAGTGATCACTGTTTATCGCTTTACAAGTAACTAAACAATAATAGCTATTTTATAATCACTGTGAGAGGATTATAGTTCAATGAATCGCCCACCGTTGTTACAAGTTCAAGAGATGTCCTTCATCTCTGGTAATTCGGGCTGTTCGTGAATGAGACAAACACATGAACACATGAAGTGTCCCTAACATAAATTCAGTATAAGCAGAGGGTAGGGATATTTTTTAACTGACAATTACAAAATGTCAATAATAAATAATCCTAATTATAGATTACATTGTAAACCCACGTAATTGAATATCATGTTAACTAAATCGCTACCGGTAATCATTGTTTTCAATACAACATGGATTTAACGTTTTTGAAACTCATTAATCAGAACATAGATTAATTTTTTATCTGTTCGTTATTTTTATTTCATACTTCACAATTGTGACGACAATATTTTCTTTGTATTTTGTCAGTCGTTATATTACTTGCGGAATATATATCGCAACGAGGGCACAAGTTATATTTTTGTTGATAATAATTACACTAGCACTAAACTTTTTATTCGTACAACCAAAGACACGACATGGCCATGTTAAATATTCTACGCTTATTCTTGAGTTGACCAATACCCGCTAGGTCGCTCTGCTAGAGAATCTGAAGTTGATGTGACTGGCGCTAGGTGGTTCTACGGTCAAACAATGTTTCAGGCGGGTAAGAGAAAACGCACTGATGCCACATATGGGACCAGAGATGCGAGGGAAGGTCGAGAATCGCTTATCTCAGCGCACGAACTGACAACACTGACTATGCTGACGGAAGTAAGTGAGAAGGTTTGTGAGAGAGAGGTCAACAGTTGTACAGTCTCAACCAAGTGGGATGCGTACAGTCAAGCACCTGCTGCTAGCACTTTCTGATAGCTGTGTGTCAAACTTGTGACGAACAGCACCCGTAAAGCGTAGACTATTTCCCTATCCTATGTCGTGTCTTATAGTATTTATGTAGTCATTGGTACAACTAAAAACTGTTGTACTGTGATATATCAATGGATCGAAATCATACTTGATTTTCGTCTCAGTGAATTGACAGATGGAGGGGAGTTCTGGAATAACCATCTTGTGGGTGCAAGCTTGCAAGCTAGTTAGGGAAATTAGGTAGAATTCCCCGGCACTTACATAAACTAGCCGTTCTAAAAACATTGACCATCGTCTTCTTGCCGGGTTTGTTCGATCCTACTGAGTAATTTATTTCAAGTATCTTGTTTAAAAAAATATATTATTTCACTGGTTTTATATGGATTTAAATTTTTTAGTAGTTCACAGGTAGGTATATCATTACGACATTCCATTTCAATATGACATAAATTTTAACGTACTATTCGTTTAATCTGAAGCATAACTATATTAAATAGCTTAAATGGTCTGATTTAATTAGATCCAATTCAACCGTTCTAGAACTGACAGCTCATGTTTTTATACTGTTATTGAATAAAACAAATTATTTATTACCACTTGATTATTATTGATTCCCGCTGTTTTCATTTGTAAAGCAAGAGTAGTAACCACTACACTCACTAGGGTCTGGCTGCAGAACTTTAATTGACATACATTGTCTTGTTATCGATCGTAATAAAACCGCCATTTTGTTCCAAAAACGTACAATAAATTTATAATTTCTAGTGGAAATAGCAGTCATATTTTTGAATAAGAAATGAATCATCAAAACTACATCTAAAAATGGAATATTAGATCCTACCAACTCTATTACTTAAGATTTTTACAGGACAATTGCGACTGTAAGAAAAAAGTGGCCTAAACAAAATCAGTTCCACAGATAAATAAATTACATCTAATTAACGTATCTTATTTCTAATTCAATTCTCAAATATCATTATCTAATCAATTTAAAATTTCGTTAACAAAAATAATACAAATGAATTCACTTGAAATGAGCATCATTTGTAGAAAATGCAATCACCATATGAAATAAAAATAAAATTTCAACAATAAACGCTTCATCAAAACTACGTATTTAATGGATAAGGTAATATGTAAAAAACTAAAATAAAAGCTAAACGTTTGCGTACATGTTATGTATTGTGAAAAATTCTATTTTTTTTTTCATTTTGATGAAACAATCTGACACTTCAATATTTTTTTATAATTCTACACGCTGAATGTACTCATGTTTTTATTTTATTATTGTTATCAGTTGATCATCATAATAATCCTAAACTAACAATAGTTAAAATTGAGATGTAATCTTATCTGATTTATTAAATCAATAAGTGTATTAAATATGTTATGGAAGTTGAAATTTATTTAACAACAATGTTACAGGTAATTTTTGACAATAAACATGATAATATAAATCAATGTCAAATTTAGTAGGATTACAAAACCATATCTACAACCTAAAATGTGTTTCTTAATGATTCATTGAGAGATCAACTTCTTTTAAAAATAACGCAACGAAAATATAATTTTAAGATGAAACAAAATAACGACATGATGCTCTAATTTATGTATCCAGAAAACCATTATTAGGTAAAGATACGTATGAATGATTTACTTGGATAAAATGTTATGCACTGTCTTATTGTACATTGAGATTATGTAAGATTGATTAAAAGGAAATGTGTAAATGTGAGTAATATGAGTGTTTAAAATGAAAGATATTTAGTTGGGGAAAGGGCTTTTTTATTTGTTGGTAACTGTTAAACCCAGCAATTATATTTATTTCGCTTTGAGTCAAATGTTTCATAAAACCTTGTGACTGTTTATTACTGTTACTATATTTAATACCAACAATTGTTGTAATCATTATGTTTTATTTGTTAATCAGGTTTTTTTTTTAATTCAGAAGGGGAAATTATATTTATAGACGATACTTATATTTTAAGTAGTTCGTTTTTTGAAACTGGATAGCTACTGATTTTTAATATTATTAGTTATTTAAATTTTTTTTCCATACGCTTCCTCTCTAGAAATTTAACTTTTTAATTATATTTATGTACCCACCAAAAACAAGTTCCTACATCGAGCCAAGAAGAAAATGTTTCTATTTATCTGTAAATTTGATTTTTATTTATTATGTGTTATTTTGCAGAAGGAATTATGTAAGAATTCAATTAAATTACATTTAATTTTTTACATATGAAAACATTTCTTTTCATGTCAGACAGAACTATGCAACTGCAAAGTTTTGAAGAAAATTCATATTGAAATTACATACGACAACATGTGATTTCAACTATTCAACTCTAAATTAGTATTTACTTCCTGTTTTTTACATACATGTTATCGTTACTATTGAAGTTAAGATTTTTGTTTTCTCCAAACGAAATTTGGATGTTTATTCAAATTCCCGCCTATGATTAGTTTATTTTTTACATTTAAGAAAGTTGTAAGATTAATGTCACCTTTGTGGATCATTTGTATTTCAAACCAATAGAAATATCACTAACAAATTTAACATTTCTGAATATTTAGAGTACCCGCGTTTATAGAAAGATCTGATAACGATAATTTAAGTTGCACTGCTCTATTTTTTGTAAAACCAAAATGAATCGTTTCTTATACTGACCAATTTTCTGTTGCAGGTGTTCGATATACAATAAAACAGGAGGAACTGAAAGGCAGCTGATCATCAAGATTGAGAAAAAATAACTGCTACATCAAACATGTCTGTGGAAGAATTCTCTTATTTTTGATTGCTATGAAAAAGACGTTCAGTAAAAAAGGTTTGACAATCGTTAAAAGCAATTCACTATAATGAAAATTATATATTGTTGGACAACCAATGAGAAAAAATATATTACCAGAAGTTACATTTGGGTTATTATTGTTAACATGTAGTAACTTTCATTTATTCAAACAATCTAAAAAAGATTAAGTGTCAAATATTGTGATAAATTGTAGCAATAATATGTAGGATAAAATGAAATAAGGTATTTTTTTATTATTGATAATAATGTTTTTTTGGGCCGTGTTTTTCTTCACATTCAGGATAATCAGTGCATGTCCTACGTCCTGTGTTTGTCGATGGAAAGGTGGAAAACAAACAGTAGAATGTGTTGATAAAGGTTTAATAACAATCCCTGACGGTATGGATCAAGGAACACAAGTGTTAGATTTCACTGGAAACAATTTAAACGAATTACCGCGTGAAAGATTTCAACGTATGGGTATAACAAATTTACAGAAGATTTATCTACCGAGATGTAAAATTTCACAAATAGATGACAGAGCATTCCGCGGGTTGACAAATCTAGTCGAGTTGGATTTATCAGAAAATCTAATCAGTACAGTACCAACAGAAACTTTTCTTGATTTTAAATCACTCATGAGACTAACTCTGAGCAGAAATCCAATACGTCACCTTAAAAGTTCGTCATTTAAACCATTAGGTTTTTTAACATCACTCGAACTTAGTCATTGCCAAATGGAAAGAATCGACGATGAAGCTTTTACAGGTCTAGAAAAACTTGAATGGTTAAAACTAGACAATAACCGATTACAAAACATCAAAGGTTCCAACATTCTACCGGATAAACTGCACGAGTTAGATCTACAAAACAATCCATGGATTTGTGATTGTAAAATGATCGACCTGAGAAACTGGTTGACAAAATATAATGTACCACAATCTAGTGAGCCTAAATGTACAGGTCCTTCTAGAGTTCGAGGTTACGGTATAAGTACTTTGGAGGTTAATGATTTAGCTTGTCTACCGGATGTAACACCCACAACCTTGTATCTTGAAATTGCTGAAGGAAAGAATGTTTCACTCTTATGTAGAGTAACTGCAATACCGGAAGCTAAAGTAACATGGTGGTTTCAAGGTAATATATTACAAAATGATTCACTGGTTGCTCCTGGGCTTCATTTGTATTATTATATCGAAGAAGGCACAGTTGAAAAACGAAGCGAACTTTTTATTTTTAATACAAACGTAGAAGACAATGGTACGTTTCTTTGTATTGCTGAAAATCCAGCAGGAAAATCACAGTCAAATTATACTATTAGAATTGTACTTAAAGAAGAAACACTTGTTGGGTTAGCTGTTATCCCTTATGAATACGTTATACTCATCTCTGGTGGTGTTTCCATTGTTGCATTGTTTCTAGTTTTGTTTATAGTATTGTGCATTGTAAGGTGTAGAAAACAAAGACGAAGGAAAAAGAAGAAAGACAGAAGTAAAGCGATAGCTCTTCAAAATCAGCAGAGTTTCTCAAAAGCTGGATTAAACACGTCGGATCATATGACGCGGATTGGTACAACACCGGTTGTACCTAAAGTGAACGGCTCTGTAGAAAGAGAACAAGCAATGTTGTATACCACAGGAACAACTGTTTTAGTTGTACCTAATAATCTGCAATTGCAAAATTATGAAAGCCAAAATAGTTTGAGGAATTACGTCGAACAAAATCCGGATTTGTTGAACGATATGGAAAACGGAAAAGAGAAAAGATCTCTTGCGTTGGATGTTTATGATAATATTGGTTTGATAAATTATCATGACGCGATGAATAATGTTTTGAACGAATTGGAAAATAAACAATCCATGCAAGTTCCTCAACAATGGTTGGGGAGTCATGAGTTGTATCAAGGAAATGCAGAGTGTCATGGGTCTCCCAGAAAATATATTGGGAAAGATGGATATCCATTAGATTATGGACTGCCTAAAATATCAATCCCTGTAATGCCATCAGGTGGATTTTATCGTACTCTTCCGCACAAAAGACAAAACGCTGCAAATCCAAGCAGTAGATACTCGAGAGAAGCTGAGTTCTTGTCTAAATCAATACAACCCGCTTCATACGAACATTACAATTCTTCCGATGTACGATACACAGTTGAAGGATATCCACGACAACATTCTGAACTTGTTGTATCCTTTGATAACTTCCTAGTTCCTTCGCCTCCAGCACCCTACACAGATAAACTACCGAAAGATGCATCAGCTCAGTGGCCGGAAACAATTCCTGAGAGTGATCCTCTGGGCATGTCACAGTGTAGCGTCGGAGCGCAAACTACAAGTGATGTTCTATGTAAGAACTCCTTCCCTTCTAATCCTTTACATCATTTACAACCAGTTTTAACTGAAAGCCCTGATGAAGGCTACGAAGGCGAAACCACTGATGCTACTGAAATTTGATAAAGTGAGTAAAACATTGTGCAAAGTGAGACAGGGTATAATAAGTGATGGACAACTGAAGTCGTGCGCTATAAATGCTCAAACTTTTAAAAGATATAAACTGTAATTTTGTTACCAATAGAGATGTTAATTTTATTGTAACAATATTGTTATAAATATTTAAGAGAAATGGAAAACTCTTTTTCTATAATTAGGTTTCTGAAAATATCTTATAGATAATGTTAGAGTTATTTTATAAATATTATATATTAATGAATAAAGGAATTGAAATTTCAGTCAACAAATTTTGTATTACGAATCTAAACACATATTGTAAAAACACAGGAAATCTTACTTCTACACATTGCCGGTTAAACGTGACCGATGTAATTAACATAATTTATTCAGACATCTCCAATCGTTTGTGTATTTAAAAAACTAATATATAACATTTCAAGGGTCTGAATCAACTCATATGATCAATTGTTTTCAACTACAACTACAGCTATTAATTTAAGAAAGCAATTCAGAGCTAAAGTTAGGCCGGTCAATAAAAATAACTAAGACCTATTATGTATGTTAAACTTAAACACCCCATCAGGAAAACCACAAGTCATATAAGTGTACAACACAAGAAAACAAACATCAGTTGAATAGAGACTATACACTAGTAAACTGAATATAAAAGGTTGTACGCCCTCAGTGCAGTTACCAGATGATTTTAGTGTAAAAAAATGTTATCCCCTCTTTCACCAGTTTAATAAATGACCTTGTGATTAGTACTAGTGTAGTAAAAAAATTCAATTTTAATGTAGTAGTATTTTTCTATTTTATTATTTTTTGTATGGAAAAAATAATTACTCTATTTCTTCACCAGTTTAGCCGAATGTCCTTCAACTTTATATATGACATTTCAATTATTTTTGATTTTATAAGTTAATTTCCCGTTGGTTCGAAATAAATATAAGATTTTCCGACAATATATGTTCAGCTATTTTGAAGTTACCTACTAGACTTAATTGCGTGTTTATTTTTGTTCCTAATTACTATTTAGATGTATTTTTTCTTGGTGGCCTTCTGGGTCTTACTATAGTGTGTACCGACGTGGCAATCGCCAAGGAACCTCGTTGTATCCTACACTTTTGTTTATGTAGTATTTTGTTTAATGCCTTTTTTTCATCTATTGTACCTAGTCTCTCTTTACCAACTCTTGTTCTTATTCGACCCTGATGTTATTTGAATATTAGAGAGATGGGAATCTTTATTTTAAGCTCTTTTCATACTTTCTTTTACATAAAGCCATGAAAAGATTTTGTGCTTTAAAAAAAACAACAAAAAATACTACTTTAATACTTTAATGTACTTCATATCATGTTACTATTTAATTTTGAGTTAGATTTTAGCGAGATGTAACATGACAGAGTTTTGATTATTAGAATATGTTGTATTTTATATTTCCTAGTAATGAGCCACAGTTTTTCTGTATATAAATATACTTTTATTTAAAAGTATTTAAATTTTAAATGGAGATAAATTGTGGCCACCTTATGGCATATTTATGAAAGACAACATTAAATTTAAACTTAGAAATCTAAGACCATTGATAAAAACAGAGCTGAACAAATAACGTGGTGTATTTATCAGTTATAAATAGTATACAAAATGTAAAATCTCTAAAACAATTCAAACAAACAATCGATCAAAGAGATTAAATGAAAACAAAACAATTAGATGAATGGCTAACAAATATGTATTGATCACCTTATGAGAAAAGTTAGATCATGAATGAGACTTCAAGCCACCTGAATACTCCTACAGGGTCGAGAGAGAATATGAGTTGGCACAAAAGAGACCTAATGGGAATAACCCAAAACTACACTACACAAAATATATAGATCCTGCTCTGATCCCTCACGATTGATATGCTAGTACTTCTATAGTGAACCTCAGAGTGCTTAGACAAAATGTCGCTTTGATCAGTTATTTGTAACTTCAACAATAAGTCTAAATAATTGTGAACAAAATTTACATCACTGAAAAAGGCGATTATGTTGATGAAACGACTTTTAATAGTTAAATTTTATTTCGTAAAAAAATAATTTTATTTATAAATATTTTAAAAGAAATTACATAAATAAAATAAAGTATTAATAATTAGTTATACTGTACACGTTTTTCATAATTCAGTGATTATTTTATAATTTAAAAAAAAAATCACTGATTGACTTCGTTTTAAATCTCAAAAAAGAAAATATAACTGTGACTTTGCATAGTTTATGCAAACGTATGTCATCATTTGTGTGTATCTATTATAAAACATAACAGTCGGTATCAATTATTATAATTTGAGATATTTAAAAATTATAAAAATATTGTAGAACTAAAATTAGTAATCTAAATTAGAAACGCAAAACAAGGAATTGTAAACATCCAAACCTAAACAGGTTATGATATTATAAGACTGAAGACATGTCATATTATATTAAATTACCTAATGCGTCAGCTATGAATTTATAATATTAAACGTGTTAACTTCTAACAAAGACCTAACCTGTTAGTTACTTTTATATTTTAAATATTTCACTTGATAAAGAGAGTTGATTCATATTCTCGAAATGTCGTTTTTGTAAACAATTAATAATTAATATCCACATAGATTGTACCATTAATATAAACAATCCATTGCTATACGATAACTTAAAAAGTAGAACTAAACACAATAAGGTAAAATAAACCAACATTCAGACTGTATTGTTCTTATAATTTAAACCATTGTACTTGTTATTTGTTAAATACTGTACTTATTGTTAGGTAAAGTAAAACCTTCGTTTTATAATGGAAAACACAAAATGTCATCGATTAGTAATATTGAAACAAGATTAACTTTAATTTTATTCCCGAATATAGTTGACTATTGACCAGTTTGTCCAACCACTATTAAAATTGGTTTAATCTTACGATTAGTTTAAATGTTAACAATTCAATAATTTTCTATCTGATTCCCAACAATTATTACTAATTTAGATTTTCGTTATTTAACATTTAGTTTAGACAGTCATACCTTTTCTTGCTATATTATTGCTTGAATTGTACAAATGCAAGTCTCTTTTGCCTACTCTGTAAGACTGTAATTCTGATTATCACAATATCAAAGTTAACTTTAAAGTAGCAAAGAACTGTATTAGTGCTTTCTAATAATAATAAATATTAAACAAGTTCTAGATTAGAAACTTTGATAAACATTTTGATTTGATTTTTGTAATTGAAGTAATTTTGTTTTAAAACGTGTTTATGAAAGCTAGCAGAACTCACTTGACAGTGAAGAATTCATGCATAAAGCAGTGACTTTTCATACGAAAAAATAATATTTAAAATACGTTTGTCTAACGTTAAATACCTCAGGAAATGTTTATTGAAACACCAGTTGATGTCATAATTTCATTTGTCTTAATTGTGTTTTATTTGCTTTCTATTTAAATCCTCTTAAATTTTAGTAATTAAAAAAAAAGTTATTGAGTTCTCTTTTAGTTACATGTAAACTGATTTTTAAAACGTAAACTATTTTTAAACCTTCATACACTTTGCAGCCCAGATTTAATATATGTACCTAAGTAATTTTACTGTACATGTATCAAAAAGAAATATTAATTTCTCACTGAACAGGGTTATAAAGAAATATTTTGAACCAATATTTTATATCAATTTATTCAATTATTTGTATATGAAAGTAGAATAATACTATAAATAGAAACATTAGAAAAATACAGATAACAATTTAAAAGGGTGAGAAAATTTAAATGGTAAACATTTACTTAAGTATATTCTAGGAAATGACTACATAGTGAGATGTCGGGTAGATTGGAAATTAATACACATGAAACTATATGTTCCACATTTACATCACTTAGTCGGTAAGTTACACCTGTTTACGTCTACATAGTTGACAAAACACATACACAGTTTAGTATTACAATTTAATACAAGAATAATATTATCATTACTTTACAGCAAATCACCTTAAAGTCACATTTAAACACATTACAAATATTAATTCTCAAAATAATTGTCAACAAGTTTTATTTCTGATAAATATAGATAAAAATGATAATTAAACATTAAATTATGACAAAGTGTTTTGCCTAATTTTATATACAAAGTTATTTCTGCTGATAACAATATTTTGTTCTATCATAAAACGAAGCACATAAAATAATGTTTTAAAACGAAGCTTTAATTAGGATTACCTAATTGTTCAATAAAGACAACATCAGATATGCACCTAGTAATAACTTTTAATAATGGTAAGAAAATGTCTTTATTCCAGAAATATTAAATTCTTAACAATACGAATATTAATACTTGTAAAACAATCTCATGGTTTACGATCGTCTAATGTATTCTCATCCATTTTATGTTTTCTTTTATTATCACTTTAAAATAATTCATTTTATAGTGTCTGAATAAATGTACCTACTCTTTGATAGGAATTAAAAAAAAAAAAAAACTCTCAACAAATAAAAACAAATGTGTGTATTAAAAACGAAACATTTTTATGGTCTTCTTTTAAGAGGTAAATGTAATTGTCCTAACGAAATCAAGGCACGAAGTAAAGAATCTTAACCCTCGAATAAATTAAAACTGTCAGGATCGTAAGAAAACCAGATTTGGTCAAGATAGACCTGATAATAACGAAAAAAGAGAAGGATCTAAACTAACAGAACTTTTAAAAATATGTAGATCTGACCATAACTCAGGTTTGTCACCCGTAATAAAAATGAGCCCTTGAGGGGAAGCAGAACCCATAATTTGCCTATATTCGTAAAAATAAAAACACAGAGTAGACAGCTAATTTGAATACTCCGAGTTTTTGTTCCAAAATTACAAATAAATTCATTAAATAAACTATAACTATACTTTTTTTTTTACTTTTACAATAGCAAATGAACGTTATTCAATCTTTGAAATTTAAAGAGTTTTAAAACAAATTCAAACTTAAAGTTTCCATAACAAAGAAAATAAATCAAAGTTTGTTTTGCAACTAGAAGAAGACAACGATAGCCTATGTATATATTTACATTCTTAGCAGTGTTTAAGAAACTAGTACTAGAATCGTCCCATTTTACTTTTCTAAACGTGCACTTATAAATAAGATAGTATTTAATATTTAACTTATACTTAACTTAAATTAAATTATAACCTAAAACAGATTCCCTAAAGTTGAAGGCCACTAACGAATATGTTTAAACTTCGTCCGTCTAGTTAATTATTAGTAAATTATATTCTGTGAAAAACAGCAACAAATTGAATTTGTTAAATAGTTTACAAAAAAGTTGGACAAACTGGTACTAAAACTTTTGAAAGATTTCTTAAAACAATTGATAAATTGTCTTAGCAATAACTATGACGATAAATTGAGGTAAAACAGGAAGAGTAAATCTTGTATAGCGTAGTTATTTATTTATAAAACAGAATTAAACATATAGATATTATATAATGTTGTTTGAGATATGTACATAATATAGATTTTTCTATCACAAATTGTAAAACATGAAAATGTAGAATTAACCCATGTAAATGCACGAATTGTACATAGACCCGTTAATATATTTGTTATATTTGGTAAAATAAAATAAAAAAAAAACACTTCCCCAGTCAAAAGTTAAATAGAATTTTTCATTTGTTGAAATATTTTTTTTATAAATGTGTTTCTTTTTATTAACAACCTTAAAAAATATCACCCTATCGAATGCCTCAGCTTAGAAAATTTAGTTCAGTTGAAGTTTTCATAAAAGTGTGACAATGTGATACGGGAAGTAACATGTTGTTGGAAGTAGGAACAATTGTGGCATTGAGGTTTTAAAGCTCGTATCTTCTAAACTGGGAGAAAATCAGAGAAACGATACATGCCAGGCTCGAAGGTAAGGAAATATTGTTTACAGTTACAGTGATGGAGAGGTTTTTTTAGTTAGAGGAGTACACTACAATCATTCAATTAGAATTATATCAAATATTACATTCTCCACGGCTAACTAAATTCAGTGCAAAATGGTGTTAGTGAAGAGTTTCTCTTACAGTCTAGTCTAGCAATCTTAGGGTTGCAAACTTGATTCTGAATTTTGTGAATATATTGCTGCAAAGAGAAATAACGTCAGGTGTGAAAACGGAACTATTTTGGGGGTAGAAAGCAAAGGTAGAAGAAATTTATTATAATACAATTCCACATAGGATGAATATTATATCAATGGCTGCAAGCAGGACGCTACTTTGTGGTATTCCCTCGTAAGAGTACCAATGTAGTTAGGCTTTAAAGTAAGAGTTAGTGAGGGTTAGGTGTGAGAGTAAGAGTTAGTAAAGGTTACTAACTTAAGGTGCGTTACTTAAGAGTTAGTGAGAGTTAGTTAAGAGAGTTAGACCATTCACTTGTAAGAGTACCAATGTAGGCGTGAAAGTAAGAGTTAATGAGGGTTTAAGGGTGTTAGTTAAGAGATTTAAGGGTTTAAGGGTGTTAGTTAAGAGTTAGTAAGAGTTAGTTAAGAGAGTTAGACATTCACTTGTAAGAGTACTTATGTAGTTAGGCGTGAAAGTAAGAGTTAATCGAGGGTTTAAGGGTGTTAGTTAAGCGTTAGTGAGAGTTATTTAAGAGAGTTAGACATTCACTTGTAAGAGTACTTATGTAGTTAGGCGTGAAAGTAAGAGTTAATCGAGGGTTTAAGGGTGTTAGTTAAGCGTTAGTGAGAGTTATTTAAGAGAGTTAGACATTCACTTGTAAGAGTACTTATGTAGTTAGGCGTGAAAGTAAGAGTTAATCGAGGGTTTAAGGGTGTTAGTTAAGCGTTAGTGAGAGTTAGTTAAGAGAGTTAGACATTCACTTGTAAGAGTACTTATGTAGGCGTGAAAGTAAGAGTTAATCGAGGGTTTAAGGGTGTTAGTTAAGCGTTAGTGAGAGTTATTTAAGAGAGTTAGACATTCACTTGTAAGAGTAGCAATGTAGTTAGGCGTGAAAGTAAGAGTTAATCGAGGGTTTAAGGGTGTTAGTTAAGCGTTAGTGAGAGTTATTTAAGAGAGTTAGACATTCACTTGTAAGAGTACTTATGTAGTTAGGCGTGAAAGTAAGAGTTAATGAGCGTTTGAGGGTGTTAGTTAAGCGTTAGTGAGAGTTATTTAAGAGAGTTAGACATTCACTTGTAAGAGTACTTATGTAGTTAGGCGTGAAAGTAAGAGTTAATCGAGGGTTTAAGGGTGTTAGTTAAGCGTTAGTGAGAGTTATTTAAGAGAGTTAGACATTCACTTGTAAGAGTACTTATGTAGTTAGGCGTGAAAGTAAGAGTTAATGAGCGTTTGAGGGTTTTAGTTAAGAGTTATTTAGAGTTAGTTAACAGAGTTAGACATTCACTTGTAAGAGTACCAATGTAGTTGGCGTGAAAGTAAGAGTTAATGAGGGTTTAAAGGTGTTAAGTTAAGAGTTAGTTAAGAGAGTTAGACATTCACTTGTAAGAGTACCAATGTAGTTAGGCGTGAAAGTAAGAGTTAATCGAGGGTTTAGGGTGTTAGTTAAGCGTTAGTGAGAGTTATTTAAGAGAGTTAGACATCCACTTGTAAGAGTACTTATGTAGTTAGGCGTGAAAGTAAGAGTTAATCGAGGGTTTAAGGGTGTTAGTTAAGCGTTAGTGAGAGTTATTTAAGAGAGTTAGACATTCACTTGTAAGAGTACTTATGTAGTTAGGCGTGAAAGTAAGAGTTAATGAGGGTTTAAGGGTGTTAGTTAAGCGTTAGTGAGAGTTATTTAAGAGAGTTAGACATTCACTTGTAAGAGTACCAATGTAGTTAGGCGTAAAAGTAAGAGTTATTGAGGGTTTAAGGATGTTAGTTAAGCGTAAGTGAGAGTTATTTAAGAGAGTTAGACATTCACCTGTAAGAGTACTTATGTAGTTAGGCGTGAAAGTAAGAGTTAATGAGGGTTTAAGGGTGTTAGTTAAGCGTTAATGAGAGTTATTTAAGAGAGTTAGACATTCACTTGTAAGAGTACTTATGTAGTTAGGCGTGAAAGTAAGAGTTAATCGAGGGTTTAAGGGTGTTAGTTAAGCGTTAATGAGAGTTATTTAAGAGAGTTAGACATTCACTTGTAAGAGTACTTATGTAGTTAGGCGTGAAAGTAAGAGTTAATCGAGGGTTTAAGGGTGTTAGTTAAGCGTTAATGAGAGTTATTTAAGAGAGTTAGACATTCACTTGTAAGAGTACTTATGTAGTTAGGTGTGAAAGTGAGAGTTAATCGAGGGTTTAAGGGTGTTAGTTAAGCGTTAGTGAGAGTTATTTAAGAGAGTTAGACATTCACTTGTAAGAGTACTTATGTAGTAAGGCGTGAAAGTAAGAGTTAATCGAGGGTTTAAGGGTTTTAGTTAAGAGAGTTAGACATTCACTTGTAAGAGCACCAATGTAGTTAGGCGTGAAAGTAAGAGTTAATGAGGGTTTAAGGGTTTTAGTTAAGAGTTAGTTAAGAGAGTTGGACATTCACTTGTAAGAGTACCAATGTAGTTAGGCATGAAAGCAGGAGTTAATGAGGGTTTAAGGGTTTTAGTTAAGAGTTAGTGAGAGTTAGACATTCATTTGTAAGAGTACCAATGTAGTTAGGCGTAAAAGTAAGAGTTAATGAGGGTTTAAGGGTTTTAGTTAAGAGTTAGTGAGAGTTAGACATTCACTTGTAAGAGTAGCAATGTAGTTAGGCGTGAAAGTAAGAGTTAATGAGGGTTTAAGGGTGTTAGTTAAGAGTTAGTGAGAGTTAGTTAAGAGAGTTAGACATTCACTTGTAAGAGTACTTATGTAGTTAGGCGTGAAAGTAAGAGTTAATCGAGGGTTTAAGGGTGTTAGTTAAGCGTTAGTGAGAGTTATTTAAGAGAGTTAGACATTCACTTGTAAGAGTACTTATGTAGTTAGGCGTGAAAGTAAGAGTTAATCGAGGGTTTAAGTGTGTTAGTAAAGAGATTTAATGGTTTAAGGGTGTTAGTTAAGAGTTAGTGAGAGTTATTAAAGAGAGTTAGACATTCACTTGTAAGAGTACTTATGTAGTTAGGCGTGAAAGTAAGAGTTAATCGAGGGTTTAAGGGTGTTAGTTAAGCGTTAGTGAGAGTTATTTAAGAGAGTTAGACATTCACTTGTAAGAGTAGCAATGTAGTTAGAATGGTAAGAAGATCCGATGCGGCAATAGAAAGAGCTCCCTTATCATAGTGATAGTAAGTTAATTGATTAATGTTTCATGAACATATTTTTCTATAATACAGAAGAGGAATGACCTCGCTGTACAGATATTGTCTCGTCAAGTAGTTTAATAAAGGAGTGATCCAGTTAAAAGCGCATTCGGTGGAAGGTCTTGGAATTATAAGGACCTAGTTAGAATGGGACATCACATTAAAGGTAAAGTTTGCAAGGTTTCGGGTGAATGTTTGTGGAAGTATTACGATATAGGGGTATAATTGCTTGGTGTTTTTATCTACCAAAATATAAATAAGAAAAATAAGGATTACGTGGTATTTTGTCTTTTGAAAACCTTGACAATTTATTTCCATTTAAGATGGAGTGACGAATGGTACAATCTTGGTGTAATATAATAAATACTTCTACCACAAGTTTGGGGTTGCAGTAATTTATATTCTTCACATTCACCACAGTGCTCATTGAACATCTATTAATAAATAATTATCCATTTATTTTCTTTGTTCTCTGTCACCGTCCTACTAAAATGGAAGAAGAGAATATATAATAAAGACCTCTAAAAATTGAATACTCTAATAGCGCATATTCCATTATAAAACATTAATCTTTCATACAATCAATTGTTTTTTAATCACATGTAGATATTTATAACGATATTTGGAGTTTAGAATAATAACCCATTACAAATTCATTAAACGACTTTGTGTGTTATAGCTAACAGAAAATTGTATTCATAATAGACTTTATAGGCGATGATTTTAATGCACCAATAGTTTGCAATTAGGTCAACGAGATTGATTTTGTAAATAGTTTCAGTCATTGTTTATGCATGGCTTGAAGAGGTTTTCAATAACACAAAACGGGAAACAAATTAATTACATTTTCGACCTTACATACAGAACTAAAATAGAATAAATACAAATAAGCATTATTCATAAATGTGTTGGTGTTAGGCTAATTTTGATTGTTGTAGACAATAGCAAAGAAATTGAATTTTTTGTCGATAACTTGGTTATACTTTGACCTACAGAAAAATTAAAAAATCCACTTTGTTTGTCGTCAGGATAGAAAATATTTTATCACTTGTAAGTTTATTGTAAAGTTAATGTTTTTTTGAGATATCTTTCGTTAAATAAAATAAATAAATTTTAAATGGCCGCCATTTTGAAAATTATTAAAATAAAGTCTTGGTGTTTGGTAAACTTGTAAAACTTAACATAAAAAAATCTTATACTAAGTTTGAACTCAATAACTTTGCTATTTTTACAGTTATAATGTTTTGTTTTTGAGAAAACAAAATGACGGATAGACGGAAATGAAGAGGAATTCGACTATATGTTATTTGAAAATTTTTATTGGTTTTGATGTATATAATCTGAAAATGATTAACTAGTCCACCTTTTCCCCTGTTTGGGAACAAACACCACTATTGAAATTTTTCAGAAGTTGAAATTACCTCAGTCACTAAACTCAACCTCAACAGGAGTAACACCGCTGGGGTTACCACCTTCCTGCAAAAGTGGAGTAAAGGTACCATCGACCTCTGAAGATTTAAAGGACTTAAATGATTTTATATCCTATTTAATCCCACTATATTTTAATATAGAAATGACCAACTAACGTATCCTAGAGACACAAGATGACTTCCCCCACATTACTTTGACTGTGTTCTGGGCTGTACTTTCTATTCTAAGATCCTGGAAAGCGGACGCCAAGAAAATTCTGCAACGTCTCTCTCGGATTATATATATAGGTAAGATCTTATATTAAAATAATATTGGCCACATTCATAGGGTATTCAGATACAATTTTGTGGAGTTTTTCACCGTCAGGCAAGTCATCCATGCTCCAAGGGTACATTTTGCTCACCTTACTGTTTTATTATACTCCAGAAGTGTCTGAGTACCGATACCAGCAAGGATGTGTGTTTACGTAAAATATGCAGTCTGATAATGTTTTTCTTTTTACCAAAACTAATGATTGGGTGTTAAAATAAACAAATTGATTTTCACATTTAAATTATTTAATTTACACAACAAAAATTTGCTTATCATATCATTTTTGTAATACATATTTAGAAAAATAAAGTTTTAAATTCTCTGTATGTAGATTTTGACATTAACGTTTCTAAAGCTACTTTTCTAAATAAAATTATATTGTTAGAGGAAATTCATAATAACACACTCCCAAGTTAATTATATTTTGTATAAATGTCTATTTTAATTGGTTCCAATCACTTAACAATTTTTTTCAGATTTTTTAAACGTAAGAATTCTTCTATATTTTTTCTTGTCTCATAGAACAAATTAGAATAATGCATGACAATATTTTTCATTTTAGTAGTATAACGTTCAACCTGCCTTCTAACTAAATGAATTCCAAAATTAAAGAATGAGGTTAACTTTAATCAAACAGGTTGTTCACATTTCTACACTTCTACATTGTGAGGCTTAAACATATAGCGTCTGTAGTTTATCCTTTGTATTTCATCCTACAAAGGAAACACATTATTCAAGGACTGATTCTGTGACAACGCATTGTTACACTAAACTTATTTTTAATGTATATCTATCTGAAACAAACCTTGGAATATATACGTCTTCAAAAAATTTTAAAACGTTTCTTCTATTTTCCGTTAGAGAGCTCTGCTACAACCAACCAAGAAATGTGCATTGATCCTCAGATAGAGAAAAGTACTTTTTCGACTGTATATTTTGATGGTACGCTCCCGTTTTGTGTCACTTTAACACATTTCTTCCATTTGATTTGGGACCAATTACAGTGTATAACTTAACCAAACTTAATACCTCACGTTTATATAAGCTAGGCACTAACCTAATCTAGGCTAACGTAATCCAATGTCAACTCCTAGAACTAAGTTGTATGATGTTTAAAATTTAAAGACCTTTATTTTAAAGTTTTAACCTTCACATCATGTTAAACGAGTTGTTATATAATTAAAATACTTATTTTTGATGTTATATTTTAGCAAATATTGATGATTACCATTCAAAATTTATATATTTTATATTCTAGTAATAAATATCTCATTTTTGTCTTGTGAATTTCATTTGAGCATCGTTGGTTCTCTCTTTTAAAGCTGTATCGACAGAGAGGCATTATAACATCGGAAGTCTTAACATTAGAGAAGATTCTTGAATACCTTTAAAGTTAAGGTGGTAAGGTGTATTGTTCTTTTTACCTATCAAATTGCAATCACCTTAACGGGGCAGCTTTTTGTTTTACATTAGTCCACAAAACATTTTCACCAAGCTAATTTATTTTCCAACCGTTCTCTGTAAAAATGTGTATAATATTACTACCCCCTTAAATACAAAATTTCAAAAATATTATATCATAGAAGCAGCCTCTCTCTACACATTCCACAATCCGAGGAAGAAGGTTGCCACAAACCGTAGTGAGTAATATTAAATAACAAAATTAAGGTGGTGGGGCAAGTAGCTCTGCATCCACTCTCTATATACAAAGAAAAGTGTTATGTAACATGGATTAGTTTTTCCTTTTTTAAAACAATTTGTAAAGTATTACAAAATAAACTGGATTTGAGAAACCAACTTTTGTTAAAGAGTTGCGTAGTAACTTGTTAGATTGATTACGACTCGAACACGAGATCTCAAAATATCACGTTTACTTAATGAAAAGCGTTTCAACGACAAAGTCGCCATCCTCAGTGATATAAGCTACAATAACTAAACTATAACTCAGTAAAAAAAGTAAACATATTTTGTGTGAAATCTTGTGTTCGAGTTTTAGTCTATCTAATATTATCTCACAAGTCAAGCTCAATATTTATTTATAGTAACTTGTTGTTAAGTGTAAATTAAAACTGTGTTTTCTATGATGTCATCATGTAGGCTATATTTGATATTAGAGCGAATAGAACTAACTTTGAGATGGTGGTACGCTGAAACCCATCAACTAGTAATAATAAGGCGTCAAGTAATGAAATCACTGCAAATTATTTATAAAATAAATAAAACTATCTTTTACAAAATATTTTGGCACGACTTATTTATTGGATTATATTATATTATAACATTTTTGTTGGAAGCTATGTTTTGATTATAATGCTAATAATTCTAGAGTTTTACTAATTTTGAAAAGTTGTAACATTTTTCACTTGAAAATTACTTTTTAACAATAATATTATTAAATTTATTATATACTTTTTATATAACTTCCAACAAAGCTTAGATTTTCTAAAAACAATTTGACTTTCAACTGAAAATTGTTTGATGTTAAACTGCAACAATTATAAATAATCTGATTGAAAATTAACGCTTGCAGAAACTTATAAATCTCTATGAATTTATTGTCAAATCAATTGAAACCACTGAATGGAATAAAACTAAACACAATCACTGAGAGTGATTTAAATTAGTTTCACAAACATAACACTGTTTAGATGTTCTATTGAGGCTTCCATTGTTTTCGTATTTATTTTAGCTTCTATTGCTTTTATGGAACGTAAAACTGTAATTGGTCGAAGAAAACAGTCATTACAGGAGTTTTGGTGTGTCCCACCACTTGTATATAACTGTAAGGAAGATCCACATTTCAAACGCGTTGTAAAGTATTTGTAAACACCTAAGATCTTGCCTTCTGTTTCCTTATTTTTTTCATTTTGTTTTAATATCAAAATTTGTTTTCTTTAATGAACAAACGGTGCAAGAAACACTGTGGGTTCAAATGTAGGAAGTTGGGTCATGAATCTAGCTGGATGTACAGTTTTGTTTCTTGTCTTGGTTTTGATCTCTTTCTTTCCACTCTTCTTATTGGTCTCTCGTTACCAACTCATGTTTTCTTCTAACCTATTTGCATATTCTAGGACTAGGGATCTATGTTTTTGTTAGTTTTTTACTTTTTTAAGAAAGCATTATGGCCGAGGGTTTATCGACAGAGAAAGTATATTATGTTTAACCCTTTCTATAAATGTTAATCTTACTATACATTTAGTTTACCGAATGGGAGAGTTTGTGCACTGTTTAATTTACAACTATAGGCATTTAAACATCAATACTGATTTGACTTTTGTCAATAATTGAACTGGACGCTTCCTTACTTGATGTGTTTGCTATAATATGTATACGTCAGTCGTTGAACTAACAATCCCAGTTGTGGTAATATCAGCAAATATGATGTGTTATTTGTTCTGCCCCTCCTACTCTATACATGTTAAGGGATAATGTATACTTTACATTCACCTCATGATTGGACCAGATATTTGTCCATTTTTCGTGTAACAAACCAATTACAGAAGTACATCGATCTATTGCAAAAGTCAATTTATCTAAATTACGAAAAATATTAATAAGATTACGTTTTTTAATTTGACTTGTTAACTTACTAAAACCACAACTACTCAGTAAAGTACAAAAAACTGAGATTTTCGATTTTGTGAGGGGAGCTTAATAACAAAAGTAGTTGTAGTGTGGTTACGACCTCACATTTTGTGTTGTGCTTTTGGAAAGTATGCAGCTCAAGGGTTATTCTCATTATTCCTTAAATTTATAACATAAGTTTCTAAAGGACAATGAATATGTTTAACTTTTTCAAAACGATTTGGTGTAATTCACTTGTTAAATGAATTACATTTTCGTTCTATTTTAAAATATATATTTAATCATAGTAATTAATCTCAAAAGTAGAAAAAATTGGAGCCTTCACCAATTTATATTAAATAATATTTGGAAAAAAGTCACTAAAGAATAAAATTACGTTCTTAAAATTGGAATGTAAGCAGGTTCTAAGCTAGAAGATACCAAGCGAAATCTAAGAAAGGTTTTTATTATTTTTATTTGTATGGATACTGGACAGAATGAAACGTGGAGGGCTAATGTGGTTACAAGCCTCATATGACATTCACCGGAAAACCAATTACTGATTTATGAGCTGAAAATTTCTGTTCTGCTTTTAAATAAGTAAGTAGTTTAATTATAATGTTAAAATTTTTGTGTAAATTTACAACGAAATGAGAGACGGACGCTAAATATTCATAACTTTTTCAAACAATTTTAATTAATTCAATTATTATCTGAGTGCTGATTACGAATTTCCAAATTTGAAACACAAATATACTAAAACAAACCATTATTTTTAATATTATTTGCAGTTGTAGATTGAATGCATACAAAGAATGAAACTACGATTTTTAAATAAACAATTACTACACAGATTTCCCAGAACTAACCAATATAATTGTTGTAAAGGTAATTAAATTTGTGGTTTATTATTTCTAACGTTTAAATGAACTAAATTAATTAGCCTATTTTATAAAACTCAATGGGTTGATATTATGTAAGATTACTATTTTATTTGGATAAATTCATGACTGTAATTAATATAATGGTTATGTTTTAAAATATATTTATAAATTTGAAATATCGCAGTTGCGAGATAGAAGATAAGGTCAAAAGTGAATGTTGGATATATTTGCGTAAATAAGTTGAATCGATTTATTTTGTATCTTTTAGTATATGTTGACTTTCTAAAATAGACGTAGAAAGTTATGTAATGATTTTAAAACTTGTCTAGGTTTTTAGAATACATTCATTTTGAGGTCCTCAAAATTCAAAACAATGGTGTTTTGGCATTATGTCTGTCTGGCGTCTGTGCAGGGCGCTATTTCTCAAACACTTGAACCGATTTTTAAAAAATGGTATGTACGTATCTCGGGGCAACTTTTAAATAATATCGACCTAAAAACGAATGGTAAAAATTCATTCTACATTGACTTGAAATTTAGTTAAGAAAATCGTCGAAATGTTTTACTACCTAACTTATTTTGAATCAGTTAGATCATAGTTGATGTCGCAAGGACTAAAATCCATTACTTAAGTATACAATAAGAAATATAAAAGTACTTTTTAAATTTTTGTTTTGTTTTGTGTTTTAAGGCGAAAAACCATTTCGGTCACTATCGCCTATGAAGTTACGAAATACAGGATTGGTTAGGTTAATACGAATACAAATTCAGCTCTGTTTGCGAATGACTACGTTCATCATGTTAGTGAATGTTTCATTGCTTGATGTTTGTTATTAAAACATATTTCTCATCGTAAAAATATTTGTTTTTGAATGTCTGGCTAGGTGACTAATTTAAAACAAATATTAAGATTCACTCACTTGACAAATGCTGTCATAAATATTAACATTCATAACCTGAACTGGTTTTCGTGCTTTTATATTTCTTATTTTTACTAAATGTATTTTGGTATTTCAAAAGTGTCTTCGGGCATCAAATATGGTCAATTGTTTAAAAATAACGTAGGCAGTAAATGATTTCGACAATTATCTTAACTAAATACCAGGTTTTAATGTTCATTGTTGGTGTCCAAGTCAATAATGATTAACAATTATTAAGTAGTAATAAATTACCTCATTTGTTCCGTCATGTGACTTAAATTTGTCTTGTTCTCAAGACGCGTTTCGGAGTCGGGACTCCATCTTCAGTTATACCTCTGTAGTAGAGGTCGTCAAAACATTAAAACATTTACGAAGACACAAATATATAATGTTGTCCGCGGACCATACAGCAGTGCGCACTATGAACATTATGTCAGTAAATATGTATACATGTGTATGTGCGTTTTGTGTGTGTGTAATATTATATATTTCTGTCTTCGTAAATGTTTTAATGTTTTGACGACCTCTACTACAGAGATATAACTGAAGATGGAGTCCCGACTCCGAAACGCGTCTTGAGAACAAGACAAATTTAAGTCACATGACGGAACAAATGAGGTAATTTATTACTACTTAATAATTGTTAAATACCAGGGCACGTTAGAATGTATAATTACCAAATAATTAATAAAATACCAGTTTTTTTTAAATATTACCATTTAGAAGTATGCTAATTGGCAAACAAGCAACAATCAATTCCCGTCATCAAAAGCTTCATTTGAATCAAATAAGATATACACTGAAGTCTCGTTTAAGGTAAAATCAAAGTAAGTCTAGATCCTATTAATTTTTTTTTTTTCAAAATTGTTCATTATTTTATTTTAACCTGATCGCCGTCACCTACCAAAGTGATATTTTCCTCGGAAATAGTTTAAGTTAGTTTTTATTTATTTCATTATCAGTTAATTTCTACTTAGATCATATAACAGCTTATAATTATTAATCGTATACAAAATGGGGATCAGAATAAAAAATAAAAATCAAACCGACCTTATAACAATCGCGCTTGCTGTTACTGAATATTATGGTTGCAATATTGATAGAGCTATTAAGGTACTCTACCGCAAAGCAGCTGAGTAACTAAATTATTGAAACACTTCCATGGCTTCAAACTGCTCATTATCCATATTCATGGATGCAAATGATGTTTAATTAGAGGTGGATGACTTCTTGCATAAACAACACAATCACCAAACTGAATCCATACAAAATTATTACGAATATGGTGATAAAGTAACAATTTTTGATTTTACAAGGTACAGGGGGTGACTCGTGAGGTGAAAGGAGACTTCACTGTGTTCACAAATATTAATAATTATGATTTTATTTCTCATAAAACTTACATACATAGATAAATATTTCTACGTTCAAAAAACAGTTCAAATTATACATTCATGAATCCCTAAAACCAAATAATTAATATTGTTTACACTGATGACCGACGGTACTTGATACAATTCCATTTTAACAAATAAAACACAATTTTTCTTTTGTAAAATTCTATAATTTATTATGGTCTAGCCGACCATGGTTTCGCCAGTTACGGCATTGACGAGGCTCTTACAAGACTAAATACAAAGCTCTTACAAGACTAAATACAAAGGAACGAAGGAAATAATACAAAGGAATACAAAGGACTAAATACAAGACAAATACTGGCGAAACCATGGTCGGCTAGACCATAATAAATTATAGAATTTTACTAAAGAAAAATTGTGTTTTATTTGCCAAATAATTAATATAACCGAAAATTATTCGTCATTAAAAATTTTAATTCCGTGATTTTCAGTTAAAAAATGAAAATTAACCATAAACACTGTCTTTGACAAAAAAATAAATAGGGGTTAAATTATATGTGTGTTATTTTGTGATATACACGTTTCATAAGCTTAAAAAGAATTTGGTTAACATCTTTTAATGAAGATGGTCCAAGTTTATATTTCTCAATCTCCTGATAGGCATTTCATCAACAGAAGAATATATTGGTTGCTGAGACGCTGATCTTCCCTGTCACTGTACAACAGTATGGATTTACACTACACAACTGTACAGTTGTGCCAACCAATATAAAAAAAATATCATTCAACGATTTAAAAGTAAAGTACTTTTGATATGGTTGATACTCCTTGGTACATCGGAAATGATAACTTAAAAACCTTGAGGTTCCAACTATTGTTTATGAAATCAGAAAGTCAACGTCAAAGTCGAGGCCCTCCGGCTGCTCAACAACGATGGTTCAGTTAGAAGGGTGAAAAGAATGAAACCATTTGAACTGTGTAGTTGTCAAATTTCATTATTTGAGAGACTATTCATTCAAGACTAAGGGATTATTAATAGATGGAACTTAGCGAAATATTGTATTAATTTAGGTTCGAATCGAATACGTTATTAGTGTTGTACTAGATTGCTGTTGTCAATACATTTTTTTAAATGATAAAAAATATATAACTTTCGCGGGTTTTACTAAATTATGAACTAAATCATCTCAACCGATTTAAAAAAAAAATATTTGTTTGAATTCTTCTTTTTTCTTCATATAGTAGAATTCCTCGAAATTTGAGTCGTAAATTTTTTGTAATTAAAAAACACTCTAGATGTGATCAAAATTGCCAATATATCCATCTGGAGATACGTTTGGACTGTAGACTGCAACATAGGCAATAGACAGATATAGATGTATAACTAAAAACCTAACTTCTGAAATGAAGGGACCTCAACTCGGATATATTCTAAATAAAATATAAGTAAATTAATGATCCATCACGCACCTTCCCTATATGACATGTACGTCAGAATGTACAAACAGCAACATAAATTAGCTTCCTATTAACAGACTTTATGAATGCATAGTATTTTATGTTATAAATATACATAACTGTGCGTAGACAGTTTTGCATGTTGTGCTTTATGTACTTATATATTTATTAATTGCTGAGGATGTGTTTACCCCCTGTCCAGGAAGTTCCATATATCAATGCGAATGTTAATGTACAACGTAATAATTTTATTGGAGGCATTATTGTTAACAAACTATTGATCCTATAAGAAACTTATATATGGAGGATTTAAAAATATGATATCCAAATTTCGAAAAGTCTTAACCATTTTCTAATATGGTATTTAACTTTAAAATTCCTTATAGAAACCTAATTTTTATGGCGTTTAAAGATTTTATATGTACTAAATTCATCTGTATATTTTATTTTTGTTTGCTTATATTTTCCTTAATAACAAAATGTAGAACAAATAAAACTAGCTCAAATGTACTGTAATTATACCCGTAAGTCAGGAATTAAATATACAGAGATTATAATATATTATACTGTACATTTAAATCAGGCTTAATTAGATTTTAATGCTGCTTGTAATTGCAGTAGATTGTAGCTAGTTTATAATTATTCATGAAATTAATTATTTCAGTTTTAGTAGTGCATTGCAATATCCACTTCCTAGACAATAATAAATTAACTTTTTAACTTGATGCAACAATGGGGCAGTACATACAACAACTGCTATACTATTGGGGTTTAAACAAACATTCCAAAAATCAAATAAAATGAGAAAACCATTATAAATATAAATGAGAACAATCCATGTATAGTTTTAATCTAATAGAGTCCAATAACAATAATGTTTGCTACAAAATGAATTACAGTTGATTTTGAGATATCATTTAGTAAATTATACGTCCTTTGATCTCATTTTCTTGTAAGTATGTGTAGAATAAAAATATATTATAGATTTTATTTTCAAGTATCAAATAAAATAAAGTTTTATAAAGTAAAGCACAGTAGGGTGACTCATACGGCTGGCTTGGGGGTAGGTCACCGGACAACCTAATCCTCTGCGCTTGTGTGAGTGAAGCAACCCTACGTTCAGCGGTGGCACGAAAAAAGCGTACAGCGAAAAATGCGTACAGCGAAATATGCGTACAAGGGGAAACAGTGGTATTTGACGAGGGTATAGGGTAAATATGATAAGCGAAAAATGCGTACAAACCACCACCCCGGCCATCCACCCCTAAATTAGGTTAGGTTAGGTTAGGTTAGGTTAGGTTAGTAAAAATAACTAAAAAGTAAAAAAAAAAAAAAAAAAAATGACGAGGCTACACGCTGATTTTAAACACGCCAAATTGATAGCGCAACATATCTCTATCATTTTGCCAGTCCACAGCCTGGGAAAAGTGTGATGGAAATCAGGTTTGTTTTCACTCTAAGCCATCGATATATAGTTCAATGGTTTTAAAAGATCCATTTACCCTAAATGTTGTACGCATTTTTCGCCTGTCTAAATGTTTTGACGTCATAGCTTACCCTCCTCAACTGTCAAAACTTGATCCTGTACGCATATTTCGCAAGATTCCTGGTGTACGCTTTTTTCGCTGTACGCTTTTTTCGTATATTCCGTTCAGCCGGATTCCCAGTTTGGTACTGTAATAGTATAACTTTGAAATAATAAAATGTATCTTGATTGAAGAAATGTTAACGAACTAAAATAGATAGAACGCAAAATCTGAACAGATAGTATGTTTATTTAAGAATGAAAACTGCATTAAAATCAAATCAGCTGTTTACGAGTTATACAGACATACAGAGGGATATTGCATTTTATAAATATTAGAAAGACGTCTGATATTTGTGATTGAAGAGTATTGTAGAGGAATAATGTAAGCTATGAATTTTGTGGAAAAGTGTTAGTCTTTTCTATAATGTGGAGAAGGCAGAAGGGGAACTACTGCAAATTATGTACATTGTGTTTCATGCACAAATACGTCGAATTAAATACTGTATAGCGAAATGATAATAATAAAGAGTCATAACAGTTACCAAACTTCCAAATTATGAAATGTATGTAGTAGCTGGTAACGTCAAAAATTACTTGATAATATGGATTTTACTCTAATTGCTAGTAAAATATTGTTATCACTTGGAAACTACAGCACTGGTTTAACAAACATCGTCAACTCCAATTAATCCTTTTAAATGAAATACTAATTCGGTCACAAACATGTGTTGTCCAAAAATATCTACAAATTAGAATTTACTGTTTTTCAGCAACAAACAATGGTTATATCCCCGATAATAATCAGTTACAACTAGTGTTAAAATCGTGTAACTTTGTCACTGAATATGATATTTCGTCGTGGACAATTTTATATAAATGAGTAAAATAAGTCGAACATTGTGATGTTCACATTAGTTGTGTAGGAAAATATTATTATAATTTGTTATTGAAACAACTTATACAAAAGAAAGACTTCAATATTACCTACAGAGAAAACAAAACTGCTTACAAATTTAATCAGCTGTTCTAAAGTTATAGATTTACAGCCATAAAAAAGTTTAATATACAGAAATTAATCTATATTAGAGAAACCACCTGGATATATTCTACTTTGCAAACAAACGTTAGATATTGAAATTGTCACTACTAGAAAATAGAGCTTAGAACTCGCTAGAATTAAACAAAGTGTAATGTCACATAGGTACACGTCACATCAAAGTGTGTTCTTAGTAAATGAAGAGTTCCTTTAACTGTTCTAAAGTAATATCTGTCGATTTTTTAAATAATATTCAAAACAAAATAACATCTGCCGAAAAATATCTGGATTTAGTTATTATATAATTATGGATTATTCATAGTTTATTATTATATATTTAGTCCCTTTCCAGTCACATGATCTGTTTTCGTATCATTACTTAAATATAAGTTTACCAGACCCCTATACATCCCAATGATATGTAATTGTATCATGGATTGATACGATAGTTTGTTAGTGTTATGTTGGCAACACGGGATAATCTTCATTTGGCTTGAAACCCTTCTTACAGTTAATTGTCCAAGTGTAAGGAATTTTTTTTTTTTTTAAATAATGCGGAATAAGTTGGGCTGGAAAGGGTTTTAACATAATATATAAGAACTACTGGACTCTAAAAATTTTACAGTGTTTAAATAGAAAGTGACAAGGATATATTGACGGACAGAAATATCTTTGATGTAGTAGAGAAATCAACAAGTATAAGAAATATTTTTATGAAAATCATAAATTTAATTTATCATGAGCTAAACCAGTGTAGAAATAAGGTCTTTTAATAATCTAAACTTAGTTGAAAATAAAAATTAGTCTACTCTAAATAAAGCCGAACATTTTCCGGTTAATTCACAGCAAGGCGTGAATAGAAGGTCTTGATAGGGGGGGGGGTTACAATATTACCACGTTAAAACCGGTAAATGATTAGTTATTTTTATTGAAGCTTTTGTTAGTAGCCTAGTAGATGATTATTTTTTCAATCGATAATACAATTTGAGCAACAATTATGAAAAGATGTATAATAATTAGTTGTTAAAAACATAAATGATGGAGTGTGTTGGAATAAATTCTATCATTAATACGTCAAAAAATATTTACTTAGAAGTCTCCAACACAGAAACTTGTGATTAATAAATACAAATAAATGATATTGCACACAATTTCTCAGTCCTATAACCAAACAAAATCCACAAAAAGAAATCACTTTTAAATTTACGAAATTCGTCGTTGCGGTAAAGAATATTAAAATCGTTTCAATTAGATTCATCGATGGATTTTCAAGGTTGTTAGTTATACAAAGAAAGTTATGTGATAACTGAAATATCTATTCAGAGGTCCCCTGAATGAAAACAAGTGTTAATGGAATGTAAAACTGTCGCGTGTGGATTTTAAATGATCTGTCTTTACAGTCCACACGTTCGGACAATTAAATCCATAATTCTGATTAAACTCGAATTTTACTCAAATTTAGCCCATAGTTACGGAAACAAAATCGTTACTATCCATTTTAAAAACGTCGGCCTATGAGCTATCGGTAAGAACAACAAAATCTGCAATGCGTTGTAATAATTGTTTTTTTCAAAAACATCCTCCATCGAAGAAGTTTAAATTTTGAAGAATTGTGAATAACAATAACGTAATTCAGTGTAGAAAATCTGATTTAATGAAAATTACTGTTTAAAAACAAATTTCAATAAACAAATATTAACCGCAATCAGCAACTACGTTTGTAATGCAATATGATTTGTGTAAAGCGAATTATATATTGCGTTTAACTTAAGACAGCTTTCATACACAGTTTTTAATCTAAAAACTTTTATTTTATTCAGATGACAGGAAATGTTTTTAGTTTGATTAGTTTAACAACATGTTTTTGAAACGTATATTAGTAAGTTTCCAAGGTAGTCCTTTAACACTAAGCTATATTCGAACTTTATATTATATTCTAAGTTTCACTTGAGAACGATAGTTGATCTAACTCCCGAAACTTGTTAATTAGTTTCTATATACAGAGATAATTTCCCTCAGAGTTAAAGCC
Source organism: Aphrophora alni (assembly GCA_963513935.1). Taxonomy (NCBI): domain Eukaryota; kingdom Metazoa; phylum Arthropoda; class Insecta; order Hemiptera; family Aphrophoridae; genus Aphrophora; species Aphrophora alni. Next base: position 689,649 of record OY740778.1, on the reverse strand, counting down.
TCCAAAATGCTCTTTAATATTATTCTAATTGTAAAGGTCGTCAAGTGGGTGGGTACTAAAACAAATATTCGGCCTATCATTACAACACATGAGTTCAGTGGAAAGTTAAGGCTCAAGTAAACTTTGACATGTGAAAGCAAATATTTACATTAATTGCGTACGTAACTTCCGTTTCCCTTTTAATGAAGCAATTAGTTTCAATACTGCGTGGCAGTTGGTAAAACTGGAGTAAGTATGATGTAGAAGTTAATTTGATTATTTAATTGTGTAGCCTAGCCATGTTAGAATTAGTTTTATTATTTTAAATTATGTGCCGCTTGTTTAAATTGGGTATTTTTATTTTCACACAGTTTGAGAAAGTCGATTGAAAATGAAAAAAAAAACCCAATTTTTAGTTTTCAAATACTCTGTGTCCGAAAATGTGGAATACCGGTCAATTGCGGACACGGACTATTGCGGACACATCATTAAAGCGGTCAATTGCGGACACTAGGGATTACTGCTACCTGACAAGGGTTTGACAGGTCTCTGCAAATATTTCAATACTGGAAAGTTGCGGACACTATCTCCTGGAAAAATAAAGAAGTAATGTGACTAATACAACAACAGCTTTGATAGACACAGGTTTTTAAGACTGATTTCCATCACACTTTACACAGGCTGTGGACTGACGATTTTCTATGATTTTTCTACAGTCCAAAATTTCATTTTATGGAATTTAAACTCGAAAATATACAAAAAGTATACTTCTATATACATAAATATTCAAAAATATACATATCTTTGACTTGCAAAACCTGTCTATGTTGCCAAAAACTCGGTCGATTTCCTATAATTCTTCTATCTTCCAAAACTCATCTAATTTCCTTATAACTGGCTCGTTTCCCGCTTACCAGCTCCTTCGCGCGGGAATAACAACGTTTAACAAATATAATCTCATTACAAATCTCTATTACATTATACTCTTTAGAAACCATGTGTTTCGTTCTTACAATCAATTGATAGTCAAAACGCTGCTTTGAACGGGAATTCTGTTTGTACCTGTTGTACCTGTAAAACCCTTGTCAGGTAGCAGTAGTCCCTGTTGTCCGCAATTGCCCGCTTTAATGATGTGTCCGCAATTGTCCGTGTCCGCAATTGACCGGACACCGAAAATGTGCATTAGGTGTGTTGAAAATAGTTTATTTATCCACCCAAGGAATTAATATTACGACACAATCTATATAGATAAATTGTGCAAAAATATTGCACACGTTCTCAGTCACGTATCCCCAAAACCAAATAAAACTAACTAAACTTCACAAAATAGTTTCATTATTGTCATTCAAAAAGTGGAAATCAACCATCGACAGTTAAACAAAACATATATGTATGTAAATAAATGCGTAAACGTTTAAATATTAATAATTTTGACGAAGATTTAGATCATTTTTCACTAAAATTTGAATGAAATCGGTAAAGCCGACTTTGAGAAATGACGTTTTTTATAACAGCCCTATAGTCGATTTTTGTTTTCTATTGTAACTAACGAAGTATTTTTGGAGAGATACGTTTTATTTTTAATACAGTTAAGAAAAATGTGATGAAAATTGTTAAAACCGATTTTTAGAGAATTCTAATTTTCTGTTATTGTTTTAGTTATTATAGTAAACCTGAAATTTTTCAGTTATATAAAATTTTATTTTAAAATCTTACCCTGGTCAAACTATAACGTCATTCAAAATTTGATTAAATCGATGCACACGTTTTTTCCACATACGTCATTTCCAAAACCACTTTTTCGGACTCGGTCACAATTAACTTTTGTGTTCTAGATATGAGAGAGTAAAATGTGGTTCTGAAGTTCTGTAAATATTAATAAATCGTAAAGTTTAATATATTTGAATTTTAAACTTTGTTTAAATATATTCTCACACCAAACGACCAGCGGTCAGACGGTTGTCTGCGTATTTGGTACACTGCTTTTAAACAAACAAAACATTGTTATATTTTATTATGTAAGTATATTTATTTTTCCTAACGTAACTAATTTCTTCCCCTCTCGATTAAAACCATGGAAGTATTTCTGTGAAATTAGCCTAAATTAAACTACAATAATGAAACTTTAATGTGGTGATATAATAAATAAATTACGCAACCAAAATAATTTCACAATTGAGAATAATATTTGCATGTCATCTGTATAACCCTCTACAGATCAGTATAGTTGACAAATTTTAAACACTTTGGTATAGTTGACATTTGGTCCTCTATGTTTGAAAGGTTTTTTCTTCTCAAAAGTTGGTATTACCTGCAATAGCCTAAAACCAAATGGAATTTAGATAAATCCATGACTCCTGAACCGGCCATAAATTGTTAACAATTAACATACTTATACTTTACTTTCTATATAAAAGAATTTGTCATATCTCAACAGGAGAAAATCATTTCAAATAGTTATAGAGAAATAGAGTAGAACAATTTACATTTTATTTACATCTGAACTAAGTTCTACATCACGATCCACTGAACAGATTTTGATAAAATTAAATACTATCTGTTTGACAATTCAAATGACCAGGGAAAAAATATTTTGGAAATCTGATAATTGTTCTTGAATCTTCCTTTATTCATAAGATGTAACATCTAACTCAAACAATAATAATGATTAACTAGTGTCATGCCACACAAAAAAAATTTTCTGTAAATTTGGGGTTCTCTTGCAGCCACAATTTTAAAATTAAAAATATAATAATGTAGCATATTTTATTTAGTTTTTGGAAACATATTTAAAAAATATAATAAAACGAAATGTTTAAATATTTATATCGAGTACAACATTTACCTTTCTTCATCTAATCTTGGTTTACATCCATCTCTATCATCTTTCCTATCATATTAAACATAATTTGAAATTTTTAAATATTTATAATGAGTACAGGCTTGGAAATCCCTCAGTATCACAACTTTCTTTATCTAACCTTGGTTTTAATCAGTTACCAAGGGACATCATTGATTAACTAACCAAACAGTTGTTCCAGTTAAAAATAAATAAATGATTGTACAATGATTGTGCGCATCTCCAGATAGCTTTAGACAAACGTTTCGGTGTTCCCAATCTATTTATCAAGGAAACTCGGCCACTCCCTTCTCATCCATTTGATCGCCTGCTTTATTTGACAAATGGTTATGGCGTACAATAAACAATAGGCATATATCGATTGTAAGTGAGGATCGATATCTGGCTAAGCTCGGTTGTATTTGTATTGTTATTTAGAGTTCAGTACCCTGGAACTTTATTTTATATGAACCATTCTTAAACCGTGCTTGCAATTGTTATAAAAAACCTCAAATATGGATTTAAATTTTGATTAAGGATGGTGGAATAAAAACCAGGGTGTAATATTGTAAATTACAATAACTATGATACGTAAAATAATTTATCTTTAGCGCAGTGGGTTTTGTAGTATTGTTTTTACAATTAGAGAATATTTAGTTAAAGATAATTATTTGTTATTATATACTTTATATTCAGAAATAATGCAATAAAATAGAAATACTGTTCAGAACATAAAAATATGTACTATTACTTTTTGTTATTTAAAAGTGTGAAAATAAAATTTCCTGTAAATTTGGGGTTCTCTAGCAGCCACAAATATAAAATTAAAAATATAATAATGTAGCATATATTTTATTTAGTTTTTGGAAACATATTTAAAAAATATAATAAAACGAAATGTTTAAATAATTATATCGAGTACATCTTTCCCCTTTCTTTATCCACTCTTGGGTTACATCCCTCTCTATCATCTTTCCAATTAGATGAAACATAATATGAAATTTTAAAATACTTGTAATTTTATTAGTACAGGCTTTGAAATCCTGAGGTATCACCAATGCTTCTACACGTTTCATTATCTAGTCTTGTGTTACATACATAAAATTTTTCCTTCCTATCAAATGAAATAATATTTGAAATTTTAAAATATTTATAATGATTACAGGCTTTGAAATCCTGAGGTACCAAAACTGTTTCTACATTTTCCATTATCTAGTATTGGGTTACAATCCTCTCTTTCATCCTTCCTATAGCACTCTCTTCCCCAACATTAGTTCTACTCCGATCCAGGCGCTATTAGAGAAATCGAGGGCTAACTAATATTTACTCAAAGCAATGACGATCGTTAGATTTTTTATTTTAAAACTTCAATAAAAAACAAGTTTATAGACGCCATAACGGTTCACATCTTCTGTGTTCTCCAATATACTCAATTATTAGTTACAGTTTATTAATTTGAAAGCTTGGGAAGGTATGGACCATGTAAATTATCTAAAATGAAATGGGGTTTCCGAGCTACTACCCACCAAGAAAACATCGACTCAAATAAAGATTAAACTTTATGACGTTGTTTTCCTGTATATACTAATTACAGTTTAATTACTTATGATAAAATTACTTGAAATTGGGTTTCCACTCTAATAGCCACCAAGAAAACATCGTCTCAAATAAAATTGAAATTTTATGAGTTTTGTTTTAAATCACATACAAATGAACAACTATAAAATTTTATGGATTAGTTTAGTACAGACCTTTAGTTTACCCAAATGGGACGACAACATAAATCACTGCTTTTAGGTGAGACAACTTCACTAGTATTCTGTCGAATGAAGGTTTCAAAGTCGCCTTAAATGTTATCGGCCTGTCACATAATATCTTCCAATTTTTCGCCATGCTTGCAATAATTTCCCCACTGTTTTTTACTCACCGCGTGAAAAGCTTCGTCTGTTATCGGCACAATCAGTTCTGTTTTTTTAACATTATGTTTGTATCAAAGTCAACAATGAATACAAAAATAATTATGTCTATCTGTGAGACTTTTTGTAATGTAAGTATTTTTCTTACTTTAAACGTCGCGTTTCGGAACTCGTCCCATCTTCAGATTGTCGCTCTATTGAGGTCGTTATTAACAATAAAATAAATTATAGTACAACATAACACATATAATAACACTGCGTGTGTACAGCATGGACTACATTTATCTACTTCTACTATTACTCTACTCTACTATTAGAGTAGAAGTAGATGATATAGTCGATGCTGTGCACACGCAGTGTTATTATATGAATTATGTTGTACTATAATTTATTTTATTGTTAATAACGACCTCAACAGAGCGACAATCTGAAGATAGAACGAGTTCCGAAAAGCGCCGTGTAAAGTGAGTAAAAATTTTAAAAAATCACATAGACGGATATAATTATTCTTTTAACAGTTGTTTCTATAAATTTATTATTGTGTTAGGCCACATGACTTTTAACTTGACTCCAAACAGTTTTTCCGAGTTTGTTATAAACTGATAACAAATCAGTCATACTTATGACGCCGATTGGTTTTATAATCTGTTTGCATACGACTTTTCATAGGTGTTACTAAATTCTCTTTGATCTATTCACTTAGAAAGCTATATATTGAACATTTATTTATTGCCGTAGCCTTACTGCTATCTCTTTCACAAAAACTCCCACTTTTATTTTGATTCCTCCTTTTAATATATTCATATACGTTTTTAACAGTTTTCCCTTTCTACCGTGAATCCATTGTACAATTCTACAACAAAAACTGCCGTTTGTTCGGACATTTGTCATCATTTGTGTGTAAGAAACAATCATAATAATATGTGAGTTACTTTTTTGTTTTTGACCGCTCAGGGTTTGTCCTGAGTGTTTTTTCATTAGGTTTAGTTTCTGAACGTAGGCCCAGACATCTAGGCGTGTGTTCTGTCTGTATGTTTTAGTTTGAAAGTTAAGCACTTGATAACGGGAGTTGATTTATACTCTAGAAACGTCGTGTATTATTCTTTATACACAAATGATGGCAAATGTCCGAACAAACAATAATATTATTATACATTTTTCGGACATTTGCCATCATTTGTGTGTTAAAAATCAAAACACGACGTTTCGGGAATAAGAACCAATTCTTATTATTATACAATAGGCCACTCCCCTAATAGTTTGTTACGCCTTCTGGACCATGTCACTTGTTGCTATATCTTTGATACAACAACACGCGTATTTGACGTTAGTTTTGTGTTACCGTGATTGTGTTTTTAGACTTCTCAGTTTTAGCTCTGAGATGCATGCTTAGATATTAAGGTTGGTGGTATTCTTATTTAATTTCACTTCTTACATACAATTTATACTACAATAATTAATTAAATTACACAGAACACTAGAATTAAAAATTACAACTATATTGACACTGCGCGACTAGAGTGCGTAATACAACCTATAGCACAGGAACCTAAGGTGTTACTGATTTTGTAACTTTATACATGAAAGTATCAAGCAATATAGACAATGATAAGAAACAATAACAAAGTTAAATGTTTAAAAACACAAACAGATTTATAACCTCTATCGTCGGTTGAAGTATATAACACAAAAAGATAAGGATCGATGAGTCAGACTGGTTTATGATTTATTTTATAACATCCTGAAATAGCAAGAAATATTTATACTTTGTTCTCCAGTAAGGTTGTTTTGTGAAATTTTAGAAATGTTTCCTCCCCCTATACGAGAGTTGCTGCATTAATTTGTCACATAATCAATGTACAAGAGGATTATTCATTTTTTTATTTGCTTCAAAAAATTTAACTTATAGTAATTATTATAATTGGTTCTGAAATTATTAGTACAATTGTATATTTTACTCATCTTATTTGGAATGAAACGTTGTAGTAATTAAGTCAACATTTTATTAATTACGTACAATATACACGTCATGTAATTTATTTTAAATGTATTTAATATAATAAGTAATTTCAACAAATATACATACGTCGTGTTTTTTATCCAAACTGATTATTGGATGTATTCATTTCAACTTTTAAGAAATATCCAATTTTATGTTCCTATCGTAATTTTTAGATGCTTAGGTACAGACAACAACGGTGAAGGAGGGACGGCATGTTGAAATCTACTTTATTCTGTTTTATGTTCAGACATGAAATGGTATTTCAAATTGTTTAAGACTTCGTAAACTGGGCAATTAAACCTCTAAATTAACCATAATCTCATCGTGTGAGTTTTGATCCATATCAATGGTTTAAAATGTTTCTTAAAAACATACAGGAGTTTATGTAAGTTACGTAGTTGATTTTAGCTTAGTAGTAAGTTAGTTCCTAGTATATCATTGTATTTAGCATAGTAAGCAAAGCCATTCTTTTATACCCAGGGCATTAAAAAGTCAGTGTTCAGATGCTCCTACAACGATACGCATCTCAATGTATATGAGAAGTTATTATAATTATATAATAAAGGTTTTAGTAAACGAAATATATTGTGTTTTAAATAAACAATTTTTTTTTTTTTAACCCAATCGTTACATCAAAAGATATAACTTGTATATACGGAGAAAATGAACATTAAGTGTGTAAAATGTAGGGAGGTCAAATACCAGAAATGTCTGTAGAGAGAAGTTTGATTTTATGCAAAATTTGTATAAAAATATTAAGTACGGTCTACAGGACAACCGTGACTCGGTGAAGAGGGTCGTATATTGTGAAGAGAATAAGGGAGTTAGGGTGTGGGGGAGAGGAGGGTACTTGTTTTTGTTGTTATGGCAACGATTGAGCTTTTGAAATAATGAAATGTTTTTGTATTACTTGTGTTGAAAATGATGAATTAATGGATTAGTCTATTATTAATGTAACCAGTTTTATGTTTTATCAGTTTAGATTTGTCTAAAGTAAACTCTCGTTATTCAACTCTCCCGAAACTATTACAAATAAACCTTTCAAAAATAACAAAATCTATACGTCAACAAAAACTTCAGGTCGGTAGTTGTTAGACAAAGAGTTAAAATTAATTAGGGGAGCTGTATTTGGAACACGCTGTATAAATAAGTCCCGGGACGGCTTAATATTTTCTTACCATTACAGATAGAGCTACAGAGCTTTGCACTGGACACTAAAACCTATTTTAGTACTTATTCTCAGTGGATCGCTACCTTTATAGGGGGACGGCCCACAAGGAGTAAGTAGGAAATCTTAGATGAGAGGATAGGTCGAGTTGTAAATAGAATTAAAGGCCTTTATGAGTAGAATACAATGCCGCAAACCCGACCTGAAAAGGTTCACCCTAGCTAAAATAGCGTGGGTTTAGTTTGCATTAGCTACAATGTCAGGTATGTTGGAAACAGTTTAATAATGTTTATAGGTAGATGTTATGAAATGAAAACTTTTCAAATCAATATCTGGCTTAAAAATATATTTTTTAGACTGCTCACTGGCTCTTTACCTCCAATGAGGGACGGCCCTCAAGGAGTCAAAAGGAAATCTTTTGTAAGCGTAGGTTGTTACGTACATCAAATTAAAGATCTAAGTAGAGTACAATGCCGCAACAACTAGATAAAGCAAGTATGTTTCCTGTTTGCGGGGAATCAACTTTCACAAAAACCAATTTATCTTTTAGTCATATCATGGTTAATCCATTTTTCTCGTTTGATTTCCAGGGAGCTCCTTGTGGGCCGTCTCCCTGTACAGGTAACCATCCACTGAATACCTAATAAAATAGGTATTGTTGTTAATTAATTAAAAACGTGCCAAGCTTTGTATCTCTATCTGCAATGGTTAAAAAAATATTAAGCCGTCCCGGGACTTAAACAACACGCCGTATATTTCATTTGTATCTAATACTTTATCGATTTATTGAAGTTTATTTAAACTTAGCAAGACTTTTCATAATTGTATAACTTTAAAAATATGAAATCGTTAAAAATAACAGTTTCTGCTTGACTGATGTGCTTCAAGTATTACCAATTGAAGAACTACAGAGAATATTTAAAGTTTTAAAGTTTATACTTTACTTATGATAAATAAAATGCTTACTTCCTTTTCTGCCTTGAAAAATAAAAATAAATAAATACAGCATTCTCGCCCCAAAACACACAGATATCAAAATAATATTATAATTAAAAATTATTAGTTTTTTTTATATATATATGGAGTTTTATATTAATTTTTTGTTAATATGTAATGTTTTCTTTTGAAAGAAACAGTTATAAAACTAACACCAGATAAGCCTCAATGAGTTAACTCCCCATCTAAATCCGATCCTCATCTCCTCTTTTAATTATATATTTTACGAACCTTGTATCATATCGGTTAAAATGGTCATGTGAGTTATTTAATTCCATGAATAAGGGATTTCATTCCACCACCATTGGTGATGTTATGCTATAGTTACATTTTAGTTTTGCACTAACAACTAACCAAGCCTGACAATAACTGCGACGTTTGATTTCTTGATTACGAATGTTTAATCTTTTAGTTATTTTGACAACTCTCATTCTATTAATCTATTATTTATCTGTCCCTTCTATTTCTCCTTATCTAAATGATAATATATACTTTTGGAAATATCGATTGTCAAAATATTATGAACGTCATAAATAAGAAACTTTTCGGCGAAACCATGAATTGATTAAAATCACATCACGACCACTCACAGGTGGAGAAGGAAATTACCAAGAAAACACAACATCCATCATTCATTTTTATTGAACTTAGACTACTCCCTGGAAATGATTAGGCATTTCACGACCTTATCAACTGGCGTATTCCTAACTATTGCGGTTTATTATATGTGCTGTCTATCTATATTATATCTGCTGACAACTTGTATTGCCGAGGACATTCTCCTCCCTGTTACAACCATTTCACATCTGCATATTTATTATAGAACGAAGTTTTCAACTTGACTGCAAAGTAAAGTTCAAATGGTACTAGAACGACATAAATAATATTCAGCACTATTTGCTTGAAATGTTCTTATTAATAATAACTACTTCACTCATATGCTTTTAACCATTTTATTATGGTTTTGTTATTTTCTATCAAATTTGGACATTATCAGGTGGAGGGTAAAAATCTGCACTAAATTAACTTTTTTTTAAAGTGTTGATCAACTTTTTTTCCCCGACAGTAGTATTCAAGGTCTAAGGGTGTCTTACACAATTACCAATTTAAACGAAATCTGTTTGTTACTAAAGTTTATTTTGCAGACAAAACAGAGCATTTTAACTGAACGCAACAAATTGCACGTCAGAGTAGAAGACCAAGACAGCTGTGATAGCTTTTACACAACGATATCGTAAAGTTTACAATTTGAGGGGTTTAAGATTTATCTCGTAATGATTTGTCTATTTCTGTTATTTATTTATAATTTGTTACGTTGATGATTAATTTTCTAATTTATAAATATCTTTTGCATACAAGCAACACCTTAGATACTTATATTTTGGCATGAAATGCCAGAGTGAACTTTTTAGAAATAAGTCTGGTTACATTTAAAAAAGAGATTTATTTTTCAATTGCATTTACAATATTTTAAAGTTTACAACATTATAAATATTATACAATCTATCACTTTAGTACATTCATTTTAAAATATAAATTTATGTTACTTCTAACTTAAGTCTAATAAATAAAACACAAAGACCAGATTGTGAAAGTTGTTTTATTACAGTCTTTTGTGTACCAGCTGTAAGAGAGTGTGTGTTGTGTGTTTATGTGTGTATGTGTATAGGTCGGTCCCACCTTTAGTTAGCTACCGGAATGTGGATGCCATCATATTTTTTTACGCGGTTGTTAACCCCCGTGGTTGTCCGACCTGACCGACAGATTAAACATTTTGATTATCGCGGCCGCTCATAACAATTAAAAAAGAAATTTAACCCTGGTTTAATTTAACCAGCAACCCTGGTTCCATGTTTTGTGTATCGGAATATAAACGCCTATAAAAACCATATAAATATCGAAAGCGGCTACACATACCTGGTGTGTATATACCGGGCATCCGGCGTTATATGGTGGTCTTATTCCACTTACCCTCACTAACATCAAGTGTTAACAACCCATAATGTTGCAAATGTAAGTCTTTCAGCCAGCCTCCTGAGGAGGATGAAAAGTGTGCGAGTGTTGGATTTAGAATGAGCTCTAACAATAGAAAATTATAATTTAGTAAATTCTGTAGCTATAGTAATGGTTAACAATATGAGATTTTTTAATTGTTGCAATTTAATTTTAAATTATTATCAATATTACCTATTTAATTGATGAATTTTAGGTTAAAACAGTTTGGCAAACATCAACAGTTTACCTTGACCTCCTTGATGATGTTAACAAATACGGTTTACATTGACGACGTGTTTATGGTACAAGCGAAGCCAGTTTTGATCCTTCTTGAAATTTAAAACTATTTTTTCATAGCCGTCGTCCATGGTACTTATTCAATTTTTTAAAATTGACAACTAACTGATATTTTAGTGACGATTAGGTTTTATTTGGTTTTGGGGATGTGAGATGACAAAGGCAATGATCTTTTACTATTATTGTATTATTTTAACTTCATTAACAATATTTTCAGCTTATTATTATTTTACACTCGTTTATAAATTTAATAATTAGCAGTACCGTCAATTATTTCTCTTTCAAAAACCTAATTTATTTATATGCATAACATTTATTGTCACAAATAATATCATAATTAATTATAAATGTTAAAAATTGAATAATGCTTCAGAATAGGTTATAAAAAAAAACATCAAACATCAACAGTTTACCTTGACCTCCTTGATGATGTTAACAAATACGGTTTACATTGAGGACGTGTTTATGGTACAAGCGAAGCCAGTTTTGATCCTTATTGAAATTTAAAACTATTTTTTTTCATAGCCGCCGTCCATGGTTCTTATTCAACTTTTTAAAATTGACATCTAACTGAAATTTTAAGTCACGATTTGTTTTTATTTGGTTTTGGGGATGTGAGATGACAAAGGCAATGATCTTTTACTATTATTGTATTATTTTAACGTCACTAACAATATTTTCAGCTTATTATTATTTTACACTCGTTCATATTAATAATTAGCAGTACCGTCAATAATTTCTCTTTCAAAAAAATAATTTATTTAGATGCATAACATTTATTGTCACAAATAATATCATAATTAATTATAAATGTTAAAAATTGAATAATGCTTCACAATAGGTTTTAAAAAAAAAGTCTATGTATAAAATATATTTAATCGTAATTCAATTATTCCAAAAAATTGGCTAGTGTCAAAATTAGTTTTGTAAAATGGACGAACGAAATAGTTACTGTAAACTTCAGACGTTTAAAAATGTAATATTCATAGTGTGTTAATCAATTTTAGATTAAAGACTACTTGAAAGTCAACTAAGTCTACAATGCAAACCCCAAACCCAGAGCAGTGTGTGTAAAAAGCAAGCCGTGAAATACAGAGAGAATTCAAAATATAATACAATTAAATAATAGTAATTAATTTTTTGGAATGTTTGTGTCATTGTTATTCTTATACAATGTATTTTTGACAGATTTATAATCGTTAACATGTTATCCAAAACTCGCTCCTCTTTTTAAAAAATGCTTTTCACTTCCACTCTGAATCCACGGACTACCTTAAACAAAAAGTATTTTCAACAAACCACTAAACTACTTAAACCAACAGCAATGCCCTCGTACATTGTAACAACTTTGAGGATTACGTCATTACTTATTGTTTGGTTAATTCTAGTTCAAGTAGTTCTAGTTTCGACTCGGGAATCTATTAAATAAACACCTGTCATTTAAATATAATTGTCTGTACGATACAGCCATTGAACTTGAAGAGAACTAAATTCAGATAAGATAAGAAACTCACGCAACAAATAGGCCTACTAGATGAAGGTTACTTTATTGTTAAATTCAATGTCACTCGTGTTAATTGAACTATTTTGTTCGCCCTCTCAATCGAGGATATGTTTATGTATGTACGTATTACGTGTTTGTGTTTAATGTGTAACGACCTCCAACGAAGTAAAGAAGAAACTGATGATGGGATTACGACCCCGAAACGCGTATTAATTTGATGATAACGAAGTCACAATACGGTTAACAAATTATAGGTAATTATAATATATAATTATATTTAGTGATTTGAAGTCACTTGGATACCAAAACATAGAATTTAAATTAATTTTTAGTTAATTATAATTGAAATTCCCACTTTTCATTATAACATTACCTCTATTTCTCTCTTATCATATTACTTTGACATTCATATACTTAATCAATTATTTCAGTGCAATTTATAATGACTTCAAGTAAACATGGCTTCTAAAAAGAAGAAAATAGACAATATGATATTAAAGTTTTAATTAAATTTGTGATTCTAACCCGTTAGTAATCAATGTTTTGACTGTAATCAAAGATGACCTACTTAATGTTACAATCCAAACTTTAGTGTACATGACATGTTCAGGAATGTTGATAACATCACCGCATAGAATTAAATTTATCTCCATGGCAACGTTCACACTAGTGGACGTCAGCTGTATGAAGACTGAGACAATGAGTATGGCATGTCTTGTGTGATGGTGCAACCAACCAAATATAAGCAACAAATCGAGGATTTAGTGATTTTCGATATGAAAAAAAGTATAAATTAATCCCTCATTTCACCAATTAAATTTAGTTTTTTACCGTAAGTAGCGTAAAAAAATCTATACTAGCAAAATCCACGTCTTCATTTAAAAAAAATTAAGAAAAAGAAATCCACACTACAGTAGTGGAAGCGTGCTGGACTCATAACCCAGAGGTCCATGGATTGTAACCACGCTCTGTTACAAATTTGCGGCGGTGCTTACCTATGTGTCACCAATTTCCTGACATGCTGTTACCCATAGTCAAACCTCACCACATTTCACTGGAATGTAACCAAATGATTTCATATGATTGTTCCATCTTTGGCCAAAAGACCATGTCGGACAAACCTTTAAACCTAAACAATATAACCCATTTCGTATAATCTCAATGAACTGATACTGAATACCAGCCAGCTTTTATGAGTTTATAAATGTATAATTATTTACAATAATTATTTGGTAAAAACTTAATCTAATTAGGATGTTAATCCAAGGTATTTGGGATTGTCCGATTCCGACAAAACGTTTAATTAACAACCAACAGTAAATTTATTCGTTGGTTGCAAAAACACGCCATTTCTCATGACCTCCCCCCAATTAATTAATTTTGCCTGCCATTATTTTAAACTGTTTGAGGATTTCAAATTTAAAAACAAAAAAAAAAAAAAACTAAAAAAGAAACTCACATGTGATTAGGAAACCACAATTCAAAGAGATCATGAACCGAGTTTATATTATTGTTTGTTCGGACGATTGCCATCAATTGTATAAGAAACAATACATGACATTTCGAGAGTATAAACTCCGTTCATGATCTCTTTAACTTGCGGTTTCCTGATCACATGTGAGTTTATTTTTAGTTTTTGACCGCTTAGGGTTTATCCTGGGTGTATTTTCATTAGGTTTAGTTTCTAAACATAGGCCTAGACATCTAGGCGTGTGTTCTATCTGTATGTTTTAGTTTGTAAGTTAAGCACTTGATAACGGGAGTTGATTTATACTCTCGAAACGTCGTGTATTGTATCTTATACACAAATGATGGCAAATGTCCGAAAAAACAAAAATATTAATACAATATCATTGTTTTTGGCATATCTCTAGAGGATGTTGTGTCTCGCATTTGTTTCTATAACGTAATATTTGTAAGTAACTGTCATAAATAAAAAATTTTGAGTATGGGTGTTGTGACAATATTACTGTGAATTTTGAGGTTAGATGTTTTGTTGTTGCATGTGTGGATGTGTTAAAACTGTACATTTAATTTCATATTAAATATAGTTTTATTGGTTGCCAAGAAAGAATCCAAACACAATAGACAAATATATTTTGTTAAGAGATAAACTACTCTGAGCCAAAGAATGTCTCATAACGAAAGAGATAAGTCTCTCAGAAAGTTTCATTATCTCCGGTGTAAAATTCAAACTTGTCAATTCATTAAGAACTTTGTTCATCAGCGAATTTCAAGTTTCACCGTATTTTTACTTTTAATTAAATCTGAAATGAAGCACATTGTAGTTTCACAAGATGTCAGAACTTGAAAACATTTGTTATTTTAAGCATCCTACAATTATTACAGAGCAATCATATACAGAATGTTCAATAAGTCACTGTATTCTACAAAAACGGTAGGGGTTTGAATGTAATGCCATATTTTTAGATTATAATGTTGGTAATGTTTGTAATAGATGGTTAAGTTGTTAATTTTTTTTATTTTGCTATGAACTGTTCTGTAGAAAGGTTGTTTTTAATGTTTATTAGTAATGATTTGAATTGTAACATGTTGGTTATTGAGAAACTTGGTTTTTGTGTTGTAAAGGAAAGACAAGTGTGGTAGATTTATGTTACGCTTTCATTGTAAAAGAAAGGCAAGATTATTGACCGACTTGTTATGTGTTACGGCACAGTTTGCAAGAAGGGTAACATAGTGTTAATTTGTAGGGGAAGAGGGTTGTGAAGATATTTAAACTACGCTATTTATTATAATGATTCGAATTTGCCCCTAACCACAATCACTAGAAACTTTAAAATAAAACACAATTATCTGATTAATTGTTTTTTATTAATTATTTCCACTAAATGCCCTTATGTACATTTGGATAACACGGTTATCATCATCGGAGGGTCTTACTTATAAACTAAATCTAACCTTACATATCTACTAATGAAATAAATTAAACCTAAAACTATGTAACCTGAGTGCAAGCTAAAATCCCTCCACAGATTAGTTGACCATTTTCACCACAGTGCTCAACAAGATTGTATCTAACACTATTTATTATTTTTATACCGAACGAAATGAAGTCACGTTTTAAAGTTTATGAATTATAACAGTTGATGTCATATGACCAGTAAGACTTTTACATTTTATAACAGTTATTTATAAAATTAACTTTCCAGTTACAAAGCACAAATATTGGTGATTGTCCTAGGAAGGAAGTAGAAGGGAAGTTTTAAATATTTCTTACACATAGAGATTTAATTAAAACAAAAGTTGTGTTTTCTTAATAAACGAGAACATCAAAAACATTGTAAGTTTATATTTCTTGATGAAGTTAATATTTTTAATTAGCTTGTTCAATTATAATTATCTAATAACATTAAAACAACCTTTCGTTAGAAAATTTTTATTTTTATGATAATCAGATAACCTCAAAATTATTTCACCCGTATAGTACTAGACAAATACATTATTGAAAAATAAAATAAAACACTTTCAAAAAATAATTCTTGTTATTAAACAATTTTGAAGGCAGTTTAAGCTAATTTCAAGTCTATTTTGTATGTTTACATGTTACGAATCGTTGACGCCATTTTTATTCCGGAATACTAACTATATTCCTAGACATATATTGTTTCTTTACACACGTCTATGTCAGTAACTGTTTCTAGGTAGCCGCAGTTTTTAAATAAAAAATAAAATAAAGTTTGTCAGTACAGTGATTATCCTAGTTGAAAAACATCTTATTTGTAAATTTAAAAATATTTGTAAACTGCCTAAATAAACCGTGCGGATACAATGGATATACATTCTCACATTCGTTCATAATTGAAATACTGACCAAATAAACTATTCGTCGCCAATAAAGTCAGTTCAGTAGTTATCACTAAAAACTTAACATTAACAATAGATTTTATAGATTATTTAAACAAGGTTTCATTTATAAGTTATAGTTTGATTGGTGTAGCTCGTGTATGACTGAGGAGGACGACCTTGTCGTTGAAACGCTTCTGATACTTAGGCGTATTTTTTATGAGAATTGTGTTCTGTGTGTTTGTTATACTGTATAATTTTTCTCATGTCAATCTCAACATTTAATAAGGTTTCATTTCTTTTATTTTTTTGGTTGTGGTTAATACAATTGCATACAACAAGTGTAAGGCAACACATTAATAATTTTTTTAAATACAAATAAGAATATCAGACAATGAATAAACGATAGAGAAATATTAAACAAAATAAATAACATTAAGAACAAATAACAAATGTTGCATGATTTATTAGAATAATTTATGTATCTTAATTAAAATTAAAGGCATTCCATGTATTAAAAATTACAAATCCTGTAAGTATAAAGTTTATAAAATAAATTGTTTTCCCAGCAAAAGACGTTTTAGTCATAAATGAAGCTCATAAAATATTTAGTGGGTAAGGTACTCCCCCACAGAGTGAAAATATTCAGACGTTAAAAGTTGTCTAAGGCTATTTTTAAAAGTTTAGGGATTTAAATTTTTTTTTAACGTTTAAAAGGTTTATTGAGATGGTATTGTTCCTATATTCGCCCAGCCTGTGCTGGTCCAATCGCAATAAAAACTCATTAATCGGGTGCCATAGTTATCCTCATCTCTATTCAGAACAATATAACACTTAAATTTTATAAATTAAATTATTTAAAAACATATAAATGGAAGTGTCAATATACCCAATTTCCGAAACCAATTCCCAGTTTTGATCAAATGTCCCAAAAGCATTGTGGTGATGATCACAATAGGAAAGCACCGAAACCAAAAAAACAAGAAAATAAAATTATAATAAATTTAGTACCGTACTAGTAAGTACCCTTATGTACATTTTGATGTTTGAAGACTGTCTAAATTGGCTTCTCTTGTGACATAAACTCGTCAAACTACATGTTATAAATGAATTCAAGGTTACATGACTGCCGCTAAAGTTCTATTTATTTTTTTTTGGTATTGAATAATAACATTCTGTTATTTATAATTTTGCACATTTGTGTGTGTGTTTATTATTCATATTTCACCAATATTCTAATGAAATGTATATAGTTAGTATAAGAGGTATGTGACCGATGTTTTTGCTTTTTATCCATAACTCTCGCACCAATATTTTGAATTGTATGTTTTCTGTGGGTTGTTAGAAGCTACATTTGAGCATAATTGTTATAAACGAAAATCACAATTTTGTGTTCTTTTCTTATATCAGGAATCCCCAAATTTTATATATTAAAAAAATAACTCCCTAGATATGACCCCATTATATGTACACACCAAATTTAATTGAAACTGGACCTAGCTTTGTTTTACAGAGCACTTCACAGAGAAACATCACTCTGAAAACTACTTTTGAGAACTCAGTGGATTTCAAAACTTTACAGCGATATTTTCATCTTTCTCAGGATTACGTATATTCAGACGAAATGTCAAATGACTTTTATCAAACAGGAGCTCGGACTGTTTAGACAATAAATAAATTTAGTTATTCATTCATTGTAAAAGTTAAACACACATTTCCTGTAATCCATCCTTAACAAAGCATACGCGTAATTCCAATAGAGTACGTTATTGTTGAACTATATTTACATTTTATCACTTTAAATTCCCATAAAATAATGAGACACAAAGGGATTATTATAAACTATTAGGTTGACATTTAGTCCCTGATGAAGGATATTCATGGTGCACTAATACAGAACCATGTTTTGACAAAATGAAAAGTTTTATTTTTCAGAGAACAGAGAAATAAGTGTCGAATTTTGCGGATATAGGAGGTCCCTTTACTCCAAAAGACTGTTTTGTTTTGGAATGGTATCTTTCTGGCCACTTTCGTTTCTTAGTAGCTTACAGTGTATACGCAAAAGCGTAGATGAAATTAAATTAAATTTGGTACGTCGGAATATTTTGATCATATTTTGAGAGTTTTTAAATATATTCATTTAATAATTCAAAATTTGGATGTAGCCAATATAACCAAAAAACACAAAATAACGATTTTAATCTAAATGGGTAATAATGGTTTTTAATAAATTTTTATCTAGAGCACACCTCTAAAGACCCAATTAAATCACATCAACAGTCATTTCTCCAAAAATATGCCGGTTTTTTCAGTTTATATAAAAATTTAAAGTTTATCATGGAGGTGTTATAAAAATTTATTTTCTAAAAATATTTCCTATAAATATTGTTGAAATGTGAAAACTAATTACGGTTCTGAGAAGACTATACTGAACGTTGTCTATCTCCGCATAAACACAGGCATTGGAGTAGTGGCACACTCTATACCTACTGTTAGATAGTAATAATAATTAAATGTTATCCTAGCTATTCCTTTGAAAAAAGTTGAACGATATATCAATCTCTCTTAACTAAAATGTATGACTTTTGAATGAATTATGCATAATGACGTCATAGAAGACAAAGTTTCAAATTACACTAAACAAACGTAGTTGCGATGCAAAGCTTTAACGAAAATTGGTTTCTCAAGTCCAGTTTACTTTAAAATTGTATTTTATAAACGGAAAACGTAATACATATTAAGTAGATATTTATTTTTAGTCAATTTATACAGTAAAGAGCAACCAATATTGTTGATAAAACTGAACGTTTTGTTATAAGAATAATTCATTTTGTCTTAGACACAGAGTTGTGATTATATGTATAAAGTTTTAAAAAGAGAAAACTCCATTACCAAATATTTATTTTTAGTCAATTTATACAGTAAAGAGCAACCAATATTGTAGACAAAACTGAACGTTTTGTTATAAGAATAATTCATTTTGTCTTAGACACAGAGTTGTGATTATATGTATAAAGTTTTAGAAAGAGAAAACTCCATTACCAAATATTTATTTTTAGAAGGATCTGTAATTTAAGATTTTATATACACGCAGACAGACAGAGGGATTGATATAAAGAGTGTCAGCTGTTTAACTTGCAATTTTTTTTTCATTTTTACCAAAAAGTCGATCACAACTATCCTGTACTTTTCATATTGTTTTTTTATGCGTTTTGAAATTTTTATACAATCACCAATTTCACCAAGATGACGGCTAACTTTAAATTTTCTTTTAAGTTCTACAAAAAATTTAAAGACTCTTTGATTCTTATTTATTTTTTAATATATCCAACTTTTTACGAGCTATAGTGGTTCAAAATAGTAAAAACTAAATTTTATTTGTTTTCATAGGCCTATTTTCAGTACTTCAAATAGTTGAACCGAGATTAAAATTGTCACGTAGATTCAGAATAATGTAATAAAAACTTCTAGAAATTTGAAAATTACATCTAAGACTTCTTGTAGAATAGTTGAATGCAGGCTTTAATGTATGATTCGCTGAATTGCAAAGCATTTGTTTTTTTTAAATTATATTTTATTACAACTAAGTTAAATAAAACCTAACAAGCAATTTATTCTGAATACATGGTTTTAACAATGATACTGTTCACCCAGCTCTAGTTCATTAAACAGAGTCCAGTAAATTACAAAGCAATGCCATACTTTGCATGGAATTAAATTATTAATAATTTAGAAACATAAATATTTGTATGTATACTATAAAATTAATAATACTATTATAGTACGATCTATTTTATAAGTATTATTACTACTATTATAGAAAAACATAAAATATAATAGACACAATGGATAAAAAAATTCTTTAAAATTAGTTTTACTTTAAAAATTAATAATTGTTCAATAAATAGAACCACTTACTAAACCTGGCACCTAACTTTTTATTATTCAAAATTTTAGTAGTTTTTTTACATTATAGTAGACTATATCTACGTACCCATTTTAATGTCATTTTACCTGTTTTAAGTACTTAAAATTTACCTCTGAAAATTATTTTCCTCAAAACCCTCTTTCATTCCTAAACAGTTAGACGTATACAAAAATACACAAGAATAAAAATGTCTTCTATTTATGTATAAAATCTTAAACCATCGTAAATAATACATGTCTGTAATTATTAAAGTTACCCGCCATATACATGAAAAATTGCTTATGGTATCAAAAGTTTAATGCCAACAAAAAAACCAGGGTTAAAAGTTTTGGAGAGTTGCTATTTGAATTTTTTTGATTATATCTAATACTCCTAATGCAAGTAAAACAGCTGATAGACTTATATCATTCATGTCATAACTATCACTAGAAAACAATGAGGAGCATAAAAACTTTCCGACTTACAATACGCTATTTAGGGAAACCTTAACATCATTGGGTTTTAATTATTTTGTAGCGTCGCAATAATCCAATTCCCATTCATGTCTTTAAAGAAGTTTCAGTAGAAAAAAGTGTTAATAGCTATAGTTAATATTTTAGTTAAGTTTAACAGAGTTTTAATTTCGTCTAAATTAATTAAACAAAATAATTTTAAAATTTAAAATGGCGCCAGTTTTAAACGTATGTCCTTTAATTTCACCTTATACTCTGAGACTGTAAATAATTGCCATTTAAAAATGTTAATACAATGAAATCGTAAAAAAATAAAATAAAATTAGCATCTTCAACCTATTAATTTGCTCCCTGGTAATTTTATGTTGAAATAATGAGAATATTTGGTGAAAAATAGCTTTGAAACTGTCCATAAATAAGAAAAATATAAAGAAAACATACACACGCGTGAGCGCGCTCGTGCCAATTTTGGTACAGCAATAAAAACTATCGTAATTGATATTGTTACTTTTCAGAATATATGTTACAAATAATATTGGCTGCCAATCATGACGATAAACATTTTCTATTTAATAAACTAATGCACAGAATCGGTACCTGATATACGGTGCGGTACTAACAGTCCTTGCGTTTACTTAAAGCGACCAAGTTATTATTGAACGGCTAAACTTATAACGTTAGCGCATGCGTCTAACAGTAATGACACAGTCAAACAATCGAACCCAATTGTTTCTTCTCAAGTGATGTTAAGCTTAGCTCTCAAAGCTAGCTTACTCACTTTAATTGATTAAATATATCTGGCCCACTTTATGTTTGGAGTTTAATTAAAGCCACATGTCTTCGTAGTGGAACTTCCATTGGTTGATGACACATCACAATATTCATAGATGACGCATTTTAGTACCTAACTACAAGTTCATAGCACAACTATTAAACATTTTAATGAAATATCCAAACATAAGGTACGAACTTGCTTACTCAGCTATCACCAAAATAATTCGTTTCCAAAAATGTCAGTTGGATTGGTGTCTGTGAAGAAGTGAACAATGATCGCAAGTCTTTGGAAAATATATGTGCATTTAAATTGTGTCTGTAGGTTTAAACAAGATTGTTAGTAAACAAAGACCGGAACACTGTGGTGACAATATAATAATACAGGTACACTTTCAAAAGTCCCTTACCACACTTGGGAATAAACAGAATAACCAAAAACAAACTTTTTGTCAAAAGTAAAATGTTTATTCCTATTAGACCCTTATAGCTATTACAACAACAACGTTGTCATCTTCAGAGGGAACCTTAACAAAGTCCTGTAAAGATTGTTAGTGCAGATTTTGAGAAAATCTGGTTTTGTAATATCCTCGTAGTAAATTATATCAATTTTTTAGTTATGGAAAAAATGAAGAAAAATTATATAAATAAATTCCAGAGATGAAGAAAATATATACGTAACTAGTAAATTTTATTGAAATATATCCTTACGTTAGTCTGTAGACTACAGACAACAGCTGACGGTTTTGTCAACTATCATTTCAAAAAATCCGTTTTACAGATTCAGGAACCTCAAGGTGAATACATTCGGCATCAATTTAAGCTGAATTTAATCAATTAAAATTAACGCTAAGACAGTTTTTATGACACAAGCTAAAGAATTGTAGGTCCATTTAAATTTATAAATATATTTTCAAAGCTTAATTTTCACTTTTTAACTGACAATCACCGAAATAATATCCTTTGTTTGGTGACTAATCGTTTTTGATGACTTTTGAGGTTGAGTGAGTTGGGGAATTTAAAAAAAATTTAAACATCTCCTAATTATTTTTTATACAAAATACTATGCCTCGTTTACACCATTATTTGATTAATTTTTTCTAGCCAAAGTACCCTCATCTATACTTTGGATCAAATTTGAGTAGCAGGATTTAAAAACAATCGTTGTTGTTGCAAAGTAACAAATTCATAACTTTTGATTGTTTAACAATAACCAAGTAACAGACAAATCGATTTGAAACGTGTGTTCTTCTCGCTGAGTTGAGCATTAATTAATGCTTATAATTATAATAATTCTTGAGTATGTTTAATGATAACACTAAACAAAAGTTAATGTCGGTAGTGAATAAATATCCAACTTACATTGAATAGAGTATAGAGTAAAGCCTAAGGGTACTTCAATGTTTTAATACTTGAGGGAGAGTCAAAACATGTTTTTGTTGTTGTGGAAGCTCATGCTTCAAGAGATATGGTAATGAAGGTCTGCTTTTGTAGCTATGCTTCAGGTCAGTAGAGAACCTTTGGTTTTGTTTGTAATTACAATTATTAAATTTATTATATGTTGGTGCAATGTGTCATTATTATTTATCTCAATATAAATAGTGTTTATTGCTATAGACGTGTTGAGATTGAAGTCGATTTATAATTTATTTGTACTTCAACAATAAATAATTTTATTAAGAATTTAGTTTAATTGACGATTACGATTTACTTACTGTTACTGTAATATAAGCAATTCTTGTTTCTTATTATTACAAGAATTGTAAAAGATCTTCATTAAAGTCGAAGATTTTAATGAAATTTACATTTTTGTGTCAAAGTGATTTAACTTGGTTTCGACTTTAGAAAAAAATTCATTAAATGGAATAGATATACATACTTAAAATTATTTAAAAAATATTGTTTTTAAGAATAGATTCCATTTCAATTGCTTCAACTATGATAAATCAAATTTAAGGGTACATTTATAACTCGAAAAAGTGATTTACCAAGCAGAATTGAAATATGAATCTACGTTTGACCTCAACCCCATCTCCAGTGCTCACTACTTGTAAAAAAAATACATAAAATGTTTTTTAATATTAAAAAAATTGAAATTTTAATAGCACGCCTCGATTCCAAATTTACGTTTGCTTATATCAAGTTATAGACACATTCATAAATCAAAAACTCATATTTTGGCCAAAAATATTTGCAAGGGGACCCACATGATTTAAGATGGAAAGTGTGAAACTTGGCTGTTTTCTCAGTTTAATTACTCAGAAACTGTAAGAGATATTTTTTATTTGAAAAAACAAAAAAGAGAAAAAAACCACACACAGTAATATGTTGACTTTCTTCTTTCTACATCTAAAAGTTCATATGATTATGATAAGTAGTTAGGGAGCTACAGCCGTTTTAAAAAATGATTGCAAGTGGAGAAATTATAAGTGACTATTTTTCTATGTGATACCGCCTACTAGTTGTGCATTATATTGTTTGGTGTTATATTATATTGTAACTGAAACCTAATCAATAACATTTCAGGTATTTATTAAGTGTAGGGAGTTGTTTTAATTATGAAAGTTGATACTCAGATAATACGCTAGCAATACGCAGAGTAGGACGCGAATTATTTATTTAGTTATTTTCGTAGCAACGTCCGTAACGACTCATATCAGTATGTACACGTCGTCAAGATGCAGAAAGTTTTAATAAATTATTGTATATTTTGTACTCGAAACATTCAAAATAAGTTTCAAATTTCTGCTATTTTAAAATTTCCTGTAATTTATTATAGCCTGACAACCATATTTAAATATATTTAAACTAATCGTGTCGAAATATTTTTTAAAACAACCACAAAGAAAATTAGTAAAATTATTACATGTTATTTTCAGACTGTGAATATATAAGCGCCTGCTTTTTAAGAGATACTGCCTTCCAATACGGTCTGTCATGCGGATTGCGTCAATATATGTTGTAGGCGTATATTCTAAAAAGCAATTAATATATCAGATATTTAATGGGTTTGTTATTGTATTTATTTATAAATAATTGTCAATACTAAGGGAAATTATTTCATTCGTTATCCTTGATGATCATTTCATCAAAATGTGAACATCACAAACATACAGAAAATTAACAATTATCGGTTATTAGATGAATATTGTTTAAAAATTTAGAATAAGTTTCAAACAGCCGCCTATTTGAGCTCCAAGTGTTTAAGTGAACCTAACATACATCTCAACAATTAATAAATTATGCGTCTACTGCACGCTTCGACTCTAAATTTAATTTTGCTTATATTAAGTTAGAGAAACATTTAAAAATCGAAAACTCACTTTTTGGCCTAAAATAGTTGCAAGGGGGTACCCTTACGAATATGGAAAGTTTGATAAAAGGCTGTTTTCTCGGTTTAATTACTCAGAAACTATACGAGCTATTTACGATTTTAAAAAACTCGGTAAAATTGAAACTTTTTTCTATCTTCATCCATCTTTTGATACCCATATAATTGGTTGAAAAAATGTATGATCTTTTTTTGAGAGTACTTTGAACTGCAATTTCTCGTAAACCCTTAGAGAAGTCGAAGTCAAATTTTCACGGTTTATTCTCTGTTCACTGAATATCAAGGATACCAGTGTTCTGAATTCCAGACCTTACCACAGATTTCTTTGAAACGATAAAACAATCACTTATAAACTCATTTAGCGTAAATATTTCATTGATAAAATTTTAAAAAAATAACAATTCTAAATTATACTATCGTATAACTTAATAACTTAAAATATATTTAACAAAGTTCATTGATGTAGGCCTACTGTCAATTAATTATTTTCTCCAAGTCCTTCAAATGAAATTCCTAAAATCCATTATAAAAACATTCTTTCCAAATTTTCCGTTAATTTTTGTTGAAATGGTATTTTTTACAATATATTTTGAAATGGTATTGGTGGTACAACTTGTGAGGACGATTTACGCTAAATTTATCGTTAGTGTAATCATTATTTACTGTCGTATTATCTGAATTTATTCCAAGAATTTTATGAGGCGTTACTTCTACACAATTATTTAACTGATAAAAAATTTCAAATAATTTTATCCGATTGTAGTATACAAGTAAGAAGATCATTTGAAATTTTTAAGCTATACATCTAATTTTTACGATGATTGCGAAGATAATGTTTTATTTTGGGTCTTTTACAAACGAATTACTAAAAAGTTACAATCTGTTTCTTTTGAGTAATCTTATATACAAATAAAATTAACAACATTTAAAACGTTTTTAATGATTAAAACAACATTTGTAAACGTTAATTCCTCTACCACGAGAGAGAGAGAGAGAGAGAGAGAGAGAGAGAGAGAGAGAGAGAGAGAGAGAGAGAGAGAGAGAGAGAGAGAGAGAGAGAGAGAGAGAGAGAGAGAGAGAGAGAGAGAGAGAGAGAGAGAGAGAGAGAGAGACGTTATGTTTTATAGTTGTAGATATAACATAGATACTTTATATTTGGTTGAAATATCTCACATTATTACTATTTAATTTTAAAAGTATTGCAACCCTGGAGGTATTTATAAAGCAAAAGCTTTGTGCACACGTAAATATATACAATTCAATAATTCTGAAACTCGGTTACTATGGCTTTGTGTTGTGATAAAAGCTTAATAGAATAACAATGTAAAGCCATTCTCGTTCCTTTTATATTGTTTTCTAACCTGCTTTGTGTATTGGAAATATAGGTCGCGTTAGTTATTGTAAAATTTAAGTCGATTTCAGTTTAAAATTGCGCAGTTTAAAGTAATTCATGCAAAAGTTTACAATCTTATTACTTTCGTATTGATTTACTTGTTGTTTATAAATATGCAAACTATTATTTGTTTTAAAAAACAACTTATAAACGTTGATAAAATCAAATCATATTTACATGTGAATAGGAGGAAAAACACTACGTTATATAGTAGTTTAACAATTAAATCGTCGAAAATATATCTGTTCTGTAAAAATTATATACTGTATAGGAGTTTTTTCAAATCTTACCTTTGCATTTATGTCTAAAATTTAAAGTTAGATGTTCAAAAGTAAACACTTTAATAAGTGCAACCCAGTTTCATGTGATTGGGAAAATTTTAAACAACTTAATTAGAAACAAAGATCAGAGCACTGTGGTGACTATATATACAGATAAACTTTCAAAAGTCCCTAACCGCACTTGGGAATAAACAAAATAACAAAAAACATTTTTTTTTGTCAAAAGTAAAATGTTTATTCCTATTAGACCCTTATAGCTATTACAACAACAAAGTTATCATCTTCAGAGGGAATCTTAACAAAGACTAAATTAAAACTATTTACAACTAAAGTGACCAGTTTCCCTACCCCACTACTCTGGTGCATTGACCTATCAACAATAGGGTTGACAGTTTTAATAGCTATAAGGGTCTAATAGGAATAAACATTTTACTTTTGACAAAAAAAAGGTTTTTTGTTATTTTGTTTATTCCCAAGTGTGGTAAGGGACTTTTGAAAGTGTATCTGTAAACTTAATTAGAAATAAAATTTGTTTTCATAATATTTGTAATTATAACATTCATTTCAAAAATAGCCATCTCTCTCTTTCATTTGATTTCACGACAAAAAAGTAGAGAAGGAGAGGGTAAATTATTTTTCGAGTTACAAAAAATTTGCAATTAAACTTTTAATTTCCAAGCTTTTGAAGTATTTACAGACAAGTTCCAACCTTTTCCAATGATCTATTGATCTCTCGTACATTATTGGGTCACGTTATATGTAATATTTATCTTCTGATAGTGTCATTCAAGTTAAAATCAAATCAAAGACTCCTATATGTTTAGGAATATCTATTCATCACAATGATATAATGATCAGGTAATATTCTGATGTCTATATAAGGATTAAGGATTAAGGATGAGTAATGCCACATGTGTCTGCTCCTTATCCCTACAACATAGGTTGCGAATTTTTAAAATCTATTTTCTGGCCAAACTTATATTTCATGGTATTACTGTAACATTTACGAAATAATCAATTTTGAAAAAAAAAAAAAAAAAAAAAAAAACTTGTAATGTTTAATTAGTAGAGAAAAGAATCATTGCAATAAAAGCATGTTATTAAATATTTATACTTCAGTTGATATATTCCTTCCTGTTTATTTATAAATATCATGTAAAGACTGAAATAATCGAAACTGTTACAAATGTACTACACGACTTTCCACTTTAGTGTTCTCTGTATAACTGTCTCCTCCTGTCTTAACGTTCTGAGATACAAGTCCACTTTATACTTAACAGTAAATATTACCAAATTCTGCTGATGTGGTGGTGGGGGTTAAGCAACTAATTCTAACAAAGTTACGCATACAGTATTTCTTTGTAAAATTGAATCCAATAATCAAATTTGCAACAACTATAATCCCCAAATCTATTTCCCCCTATTATGTCAGACATGTGTACATGGTGATTCAAAAAGTACGTCACAACTTAAAAATGACTTCAATAGGGAGATAGAACAGCCAGGTCTCTTCCTGCTAATGGGAATATCATTCAATAACAATTATTTGTCTGTAAACAGTTTTAGAAATAAAAAATATAACATAGTAATAAATTAGTTCTAGATCTCTTATCACAATAAATAAAGTGACAACGGTGACAGAAACATTGCATAGACTTTCTTAAACACCCAATCACAATCGAATGGCAAACCAAATTATCGTTCGACAAAAATGTTAGTAAAAAAGTAAATTCAATTATGAATGCTGTGTTATATTTTTAGGATTATTAAAAATAAAATATTTACATAATTCTACAAGGTCTAAGATTACTTTTCATGTCTCATAACCTCGTCTTGAAAATAAATTCCATAAGATCAAGTTTAAGATTAAGTTCAAACATAAGCTCAAGTTTAAAAGACGGCAGTTAGGTTTCGTTTTTTTTCTTTGGGAAATTAATCCAAAATGGAGCTTTAATTTTGAAATTATGTTTTGCATTTCACCGATATTTAAAGCAAATTGGTTTAAACC
This sequence comes from Aphrophora alni, assembly GCA_963513935.1. NCBI lineage: Eukaryota > Metazoa > Arthropoda > Insecta > Hemiptera > Aphrophoridae > Aphrophora > Aphrophora alni. The sequence continues at coordinate 660,985 of OY740778.1, read as the reverse complement.
TGATCTCATTAAAATGGAGCTTAGGCTCATTATTTGCCTACTGTCTGGACACTGTTCTATGGATTACCATCTGAATCACATGGGAAAGGTAGAAGTGGATTTGAGGCGCTTCTGCCTGACATATAAAGAGATCCGAACACTGTTTGTGTGAGTGTGAATCTCTAACCTATAAAAGGTTATAATTCACCTTCCCCCAAAGCTCCAGAGCTAATGACAATGTCACCCAGAACCATTTTAAGATTCTTAGGAAGTCACAAAAGATACATTTGTGTCGCAGTGACAAGATGCTGTGTAGCCTCGGACCTCCAAATTCACTAACTATTGTAATTATTGGCCTTGCTGCCAATAAGTACGTTGCACACAAATAAGACTCTTCTTAGGCAGAACACAAGTTATCCCACAGGTCAAAGTGTATATTCAAAGACGGACGTTAATAATTAATCATGCTTCTATAGTTTTTATAATAAACAGTAATTTATTTGCTCCAAAACATGGCTGCTGAAATAACAAAAATAAAGCCAACAATGGTAGACAATTTATTTCAATATAATTCAATTATCTTTACCCAAATTTATCAGATTGTATTAATTCCCTTCTAGTCTTCTACCTTATTACTTAAAGTTTCATAATTGTACCTTTACACTGTTGTTACATTTTTAATAAAGTTAAAGCTTTGTTGACAGCGTGGCCGCTAAAATATAAGCTCCTGTTTTAATTTACAGGTATTAGAGTTTCGGGACGTAGTTTTTATACTTAGAAGTTTCTTGATATCAAAGGTTAATCTGTTGTTTGAAAATGTAAACATCAAAGAAATACTAATCTGGTTATGAACAACTTTTATTTTATAAATTATATTTTACTGATTATATTTTTACTTCTATTTGGTTGATTTATTTATTTCGTTTATTTTTTACTTTTTTAATCTTAACAATTTAGTTATTAAACATGTTACCACTTCTACTAAAACTACATTTATACTTTATTCTACCAAATAAGTCTATAAGTTATTAATATAACATATACGTATTTTTCATAGTACCTAATGTGTCAATAAAAAAAAAAAAAAAATGTCCTGATTTGAGAATAAAAATTGAAAAACTGATATATCATTTAAATAATATGTTTGGGATTGTTGAGGCTTAATTTTGAACATCATTGGTTTAGGAAAAGTTCACCAATTTTTAAAACACAGAAGTTCAATTTATATTAAATAATATTTAAAGATACATGACCTACACTGGGAATTGAACCCAGTAATAATAATAATGACGACGACGACGACAATTTATTTTATTTCTCATGTGCAAGATTAACACTATAACAAAATACAAAATTCACAAAAAAACATACCACAACAAATAAAAATATAATACAATACTCTAAATAGCTTATTTAAAAGAAAATAAAATTTAAAAACTGACACAAACAAAATTGCAGAAGAGAAATGTAGGAGGTACTAAGGAAAGCCTATATTGGACCCTCCATCGTAATAGAAAATATTTAACAAGCAGAGTCTGAAGATATTCTTATACTAAAAACAAAATATTCTTAGAAGTAACTGTGATTAGTTATCACACAAATAAATCAACATCAAATAAAATTTTCATACATATACTAACTTCACAGTTTGAAGAAACAAAAATCAAAACAACAGACTAGTAAAAGATTATAATTTTGTAAGGAACAAGAGACACAATAAACTAAACTTCATCTACTACATTCACACACACATCACAATATACATATGCTAAAACATAGACATTACAAAACATTATTGTTTTTACGCGCCAATGCTCTACAAACTGAGCTATCCTTAGTCGCTACCTAGCATAGGGCATATATTACTCACTTGATTTAAACATATTGGGTTCAAGTCCCAGGATAGATGGTAGATTTTTCACTTTTAATATTATTTAATTAACAATACTGGCTGTTATAAAACGTTTAAGCGTTAACATCAATAAATACCTAAAGGCTACAAATTGAGTAAATAATAATTTCAATGATGTTTATAATGAAGTAATTATTTTGATAACTTGAAAATATAAGCAGCAAAAGCAAAGTCAAGTGAGAACTGTACGTCTTATGCAGGGAAGCGACTAAGGATAGCTCAGATGGTAGAGCGTTGGCGCATAAAGCTCAATGTATGGGTTCAATTCCCAGTCTAGGTGGTATGTTTTTCATTTGAAATATTATTTAATTTAGTAATATTAGCTGGTACAAAAACGTACAAGCGGTAAAATCAATATATTAAAATATATTTATATTATGTTTTTTGCTGATTCATTTCATAAGCGCTGAAATTATAAGTTAGATACATTACACTTAATAGACATGGATATGTAAATTGGTTCAGACTAGTATATTACCCAAAATCCGACAGTTTTAAGCATCTTTCAGAAATTATAATTCAAAGAAGAGCAATTTCACACCTTTAAAATCTTTTTCTTTTCTTTATTGTAGAATTGTAAAACAAATATTAAACGAAATCTAATATCCCGCCCATCTTGAAACGTGTAACAAGGGTAAAAACATTCCGAACTGGAGTGGAATTAAAAACCAAAAGCAAAGTGTCTACATTTTTAATTAAATTGCATTAAAAGCTGATTACATACAGTGTGTCCTTCAAAGTATTTACAATCTTGAATTTTAATGTAAGAACAGATTTGATTACACATGTGTCACGGCTCCAAGAATGATATACCTTAAGCGTATTTTACTATATTATATTTTTCACTGTATGTATATTTATTATTTTATATTAAATAAATATTCATCTCACTTTGCTTAACAAAACGTAAACAACGTAAATAATAACTAAAATAAATGGTCTGATGAATTGTGTATCAATAATTACAAATATAAACATTGAAATACCTATATTTCCAGGAGCAGCCATCCATGACATTTATATTTTCATTAATTACATGCTTTTTTATTAATTATTGGGTTTACACAGATTTCATCTAGTTACAAAACGTTTGTTTGTAGTTTTATATTTGGTCCCTTTTTTTAAATCTTCTGTAAAAGGTATCCTTTCTCTGTTTGAAGTTATTTGTTAATGATGGAAGTTCAATTTTATTATTATACAATTTTCGGACATTTGCCTCATATATAAAACTAACGGACAATCCTATCAGCCAATCAAGTATAGAAGTAAGGCCATTATGGCTCCCATTATTAAAAAAAGAACTAAAATTTGATTATAATATCCCCATAACTAATAAACAAGCTGAAAGTTTACCTGTTAAATCGCCACAAGGGGTTGTAACCCGTTCTCATGCTAGGAAGCTTAATACAACTAACAATAGGCCACTCCCCTAATAGTTTGTCACGCCTTCTGGACCACGTCAATTGTTGCTGTATCTTTGATACAACAACACGTATTTGTTAGTTGTGTGTTACCGTGATTGTGTTTTTTGACTTCTCAGTTTCAGCTCTGAGATGCATGCATAGGTTGGTGGTATTCTTATTTAATTTTACTTCTTACATAGGATTAGTTTCTAGTTTCATGTTTCTTTAGTTTTTAGTCACTTGATAACGGGAATTGATTCTTATTCCCGAAACGTCGTGTTTCGATTTCTAACACACAAATGATGACAAATGTCCGAAAAATGTATAATAATAAAAAAGATATCCTTTGTTCTTTTTTCTACATTGATTCAATTATAATATTTGATGACTGAGTTTTTATTTTTTATTACTTCTTCCTCTACTGGAACTGATATAACACCTCCAATAAGTTATGAAATGTCTGTTTATGCGCAATGATAGAATAAACACGTAATAAACAAATTTTCATACTTAAGCATGCGCAATGTCAAAAGAAAAAAAGTAAACAAATGTAGACGCTTTTTGTAGCTACAGTTTGTTTGCAAAAATTTGTGATATACTTTTGCTAAAGTAATTTTTAATTGTAATAAATATAATTTTCAAAAATAAGTTATATAAATATAATTCGTAGAAGAGAAATCATTGTAACAACAGACTGTTCTAAAATACTTAACAATTAGGCGAGGCGTTTCTTCCTGTTAGTATATAAATATCATCTTCAACTTCTAAAGACTGAAATTATCAAAACCGTTACTAATGTACTTAACGCCTCCCTGACATTACACGACTTTTCACTTTAGTGTTTGCTGTATAACTGAGACAATATTCTGTTGCTGTCTCATAACTTTCTAAGATACAAGTCCATTTTGAACTTAACATATTACGAAATTCTGGGGTTGTAGGAGGTGGTTAACAAACTAAATCTAACGTAGTTATTCATGTAGTATTTGGGTATTTGGAGTGGTCATCTACACAGGTCATGAAACTAAACTTATGAAGAATGCAACATCAGCACCGTTAAAACGATCTACTGTTGATAGGATGACAAATACACAAGTTCTGATGTTGTTTTGTTTTGTTTGTAAAATTAAATACAAGAATCAAATATGTACCAAGTATGATCCCCAAAACAAATATTGACTAATTTTCACGCATATATGTACAGAATGGTTCAAAAAGTATGTTACAACCTACAAATCTCATAAAAATATCTACAATAGAGTGGTATTAAAGTTACATATATTACCGCTAATGAATTTGTGAGTCAATAACAATTAATTTTGTTTAAACATCTCGGCAAATGCAAAAGACAACATCGTCATAAATAGTACTAGTTATAATTTCTTAACAGATTTTTCTTTAAATATACCAAAACATTGCACATACTTTTTTATGTACCCAGTTACAATCAAAAGATAAAACGAACAATTAGTTTTAAAAAATATTTCGATAGTTGTCAGTAAAAAGTTAAATCAACAATAGATGCCATTTTATGTTTTGTAGATTATTTATTTTAGCTTTAACTTTCCTTCACTTAAGTTTATCTTAAATATAAATACCGTAAAATGGAATGAATTTTAATGAGGCCAATAAAGTTTAAATTATTTTCATTCTAAGCATAACAGAGTTTTTGTCATTAGTTTTTTGGTTGAAAAGGAATTGACTGTCCAATTTAATGTTTAGTGTTACAATTGTTAAAAGCTAATAAAAACAAATCTTAGTACATTAGTAAAATTCCAACTTTACACTCTTATATTATGTTGAAATCTAATATCATGATCAAGATCAAAGATGTCTTTTATAAGATTTTACTATTGATTTTACTTAAATGAAACACAAAATCACCTAACTGTTGCTATCAACAATTACGATGTACACAAAATATGATCCATATTTTTTGTCACAAGATTCAAATAGGCAAAGCCGAAGTTATCAACATGTCTCACCTTACGAGTGAATCCCACAGAGTACTTTCATGGAAGGGCATCAGGTTTTAAAATCTGTTTTCCTCGTATTTATAATCATAATCAGTTTTTTTTTTCCTCTGAAACATGTCAACTGACAAAGTTACAAAGACATAGCTAAGAATTACAGACTAATGTAAGAAATTCAACTTTTTAAATGTTGGCACACATTTACTATATTATATTACCTCTATCCTAGTCATCTACTTTACTACATTAAGTTAAAATTTATTAAAGTTAAAAGTTTCCTAACAGCATGGATGCAAATAACTAGTCTCCTCTTTTAATTTATAGGTATCAGATTTTATGTTGTAGTTTTTGCATAAAGAAATTTCGCATTACTGCTTTAAAAGTTTACCTGTTTTGCGAAAATTTAATCACGAAAGGAAATACTAATCTCGTTATGAATAGGTCCTGAGGGTGGAAATTAGATTTTTACTTTTGTTTGATACTCTTATTGCGTTCTCCCGTTTTATTAAAATTTTCTTTTGGCAATTTAGTTTATTATATCTGTTACCACTTACTACATGTACTCTTATCAATACTTTATTACATCAAAAAAAGACTGCAATATTAAGGCAATATATACATAATTTTCGTATTAATCAAAGTGTTAATAAAACTAATACAATCATCCGGTCCGACTTGAAAATGTTACAAAATCTGATATTAAATTATTTTGTTTTCATTCTTTAACCCTTTCTCCTAATTTTGTACAACATTGGTTTAAGAAAAAACAAGAACAAGGTATTTGCTAGAAATTCATAAAAACAATTTTTATTAAACTTTTTGAGCACACTGTAGCGAACTTAAAATGAAACTCAATACCACAACTTAATACAACAAACTTTTATTTCCTGATGTACATTTCGGTAACATAGTTACCATCCTCAGAGGTTGAGTATTACACAAACACTTCTCAACCTCTGTGTAATACTCAACCTCTGAGAATGGTAACTATGTTACTGAAATGTACATCAGGAAATAAAGTTTGTTTTATTAAATTGTGTTATTGTGTTTCATTTTACATTAAGGGTGGAGATTTTAGTCTTCAAATAAATACAAGAAAATAGTAAAAACTAAATTGTCAGTAACTTTCTGACAGTAACCACATGTCCCTCCCGCTAGTTCTGTTACTTGACTAGATCCAGCCAAGTAAACCATATAAATTTAATTTAATTTGTTAATTTTATGTCGTCTAAATATTATAGGTGTTTTATGTTATGTGTGGGCCCGAAGATGCCGCCAGTGAAATGGTGAAACATGTAGGATTATAATATGGACACATAAAAAAAATAGTTAAAACCATTTACGTATCATTTATAATTTAGTAGGACATAAAACCTGTAAATACGCAAAGCGACAGTTTTTTTTAACTCAAGTGGAAAGACAAGTCAAAAACCCAAAATAAAGGAAAATAAAATAGAAACAAATCAACTAATACTAAACACAAATAAGCTCAAATCAATTATAAACAAAAACAAATTACTTAGAATAAATCAAAAGGGTACTTATGAGATCTAGTTACGTAACTGGAGAAAGCGAAAAAAATAATTTTATTAAAATCAATCTGAAATTAGTATATTTAATTTGAAATTTGGATATTTCCGTAAGGGTTCATTTTTGTACGCCAGATTCACTGCCTTATAAACACCGTATCTATACTTGCTGTAAGACATAATTGAGAAGAACTTTATTTTTACATATTGAAAAGTATATTTCTCCTGGAAGATCAAGAATTGCTCGGTAAATGTAGCTGAGGACATACCTAATTTTATATTTTATATTTTATTTCCACATATGATAATATTCGGTACAGCAATAAAATTAATACTATAAGACGAATCATAGGCAAATTAATTTAAAATATATATAGAACTAACGATGTATGGTCACTTTTTGTGTCTGAATTGTAATAAGAACGTTAAAAATATTATTGCATTCTTTTCTCTTAAATTAGTTTTTACAAAGTCTAACCTAAATGGAAGATATAATTTTCATCAATTGAATATATCCATTTATAACATTAAATTTACAGCTAATACAAATATACAAGCTCACTTCAAAAATAGTATTCGATAACAAAATACAATATTTAAATACTATTTCATATTTCAATTTAACTGAAGTTAATACATATTAATTAAGTTCAAAAACAATAATTGCTTACACCACGATAATTCCGCCATGGAAATATTTCTTGAAACGACGTCAAATTAAATTGCTTTAGGATTTTTCCTTCTTTCTGGAGGAAATGAAATAACATTTTCCACTTTGTCAAATACAAATGATTTTACCTCCTGCCTTTCTCTGAAAGAAGTTTATTTTCGGAAATCATTCGGAATTGTATTTTCTAGTTTTACAATTTCTTCTATCTTTGTGGTTTCAAATCGCAAATATTGTGACTGTTTCTACGCTTAAAGATACAAAGTTGAAGAATTAAATTGATTCGTGAATAAGTTAATGTATGCAATCATGGTACATACCCAGTCCTACCACTAACTGTATTTTCTTATAACTTAATTTATACACTACTTTTATTTAATTTTAATAATACAGTTACTTACCTGAATTATGTGGGTAAAAAGAGTTATTGTCAAAGTTGCTTGCATATCTTTTTACTTACAATTAATAATATTTTAGAAATTACCAGTTACATTTATTACATGTATATATATGTTGGTATGAGAGTGAATAAAACATATAAATAAATATCGCAAATACCAAACGACTTTTGTTATTTATCTAAAAAATTAAAGTTTAATGTTACCACCGACACAAAACAGCAGAAAACGAGGTGCTTCATGCTACAGTGAATAGACAAATAACATGTAAATGGCGTTTAAACATAGGAACTCTCAAAAAGGATATTGGAATGAATAAATCGAAGTAAATTAGTGCATAACTGACTCTGTAATACTAACAGTAGAGACATAGATTCATATTTACTAATACTTAAAGTTCTTCGTAGATTTAACGAAAATAATACCAGATAGGAACATCCAGATAGAATACTTTAATGTATTTTCAGCAACTGAAATAAAGTGGACAACTAAAACCCTGAGGGAGATCTTTTGAGGGGAGATACTAAACACTGTTTACAAAAGAAACGCCCATAAATGAAGGGCTGAGTTTTGTTCTTATTTGGAGATAAAGTTGTCCCTTATTTTAAGGGTGCGCAATACCATAGAGTTGAAACAGCAGAACTAAGTAATAGTGACTAAAAGATCTCTTATAAACAGTGGAGATCTTACTTCTGACAACTTTAATTTTGATTTCCGACACATGTATATTTTGAAACAAATTAATTAATTTATTCTTAGAATATATAAAATTACCACTAACGTTGTCAAGTACATCAATTTAAAGTATGTTTTCCTTTTCTCTTCCACATATAAATATCATTAATTAATTTCAATTCACAATATAAATGTTTTATACAAATAATAGTTTGATTGTTTATGAACAAAATTATTAATTTTAATTTTGTGTAAAGTTGTAAAATTACAGACTACTTGGATCAGTCTTACCTTTAGCAAACTAAATTGTTAAGATTTGACAACAGACAAGTTAGGGGTAAATTGTAAAGTTGGCAACCTGTCTTATCTCATCACAAAGTCTCGTGATCAATTCATTAGAAACTTTGTTCATAAATTGCATGCAACTTTGATGATCTTAATTCCCCTTGCAACTCAATTTTCATTAAATAGTTTAAATTTATCACCATGGGACTATCCACAGGATGTTCTACATTTAGTGTAGCAAACCTTAACAATATTGAGGTAAATTGACAATAAATGTGAAGAACAATATAAGTTAACGCGACCGGAGATAATAATCTAAAAGTATTTGAGTTTTGTCCCCTATAGTTTGGGTTGAAGTAGAAAGACCTCTCGGCTATAATAACATAAAATAAGAAAAGATGAAAAAATAAAAAAAAGAAAGAAAAAAACACAAAAAGAGACCTCTAGCCCGCAAATACTTTTGTAACGTCAAAATTGGAAGAGGTCAACAATTGGTGAATAGCTGTCTGATAAGAAAGATGAGTGTTGTTTACCCGAACACAAATTAAAGGAAGGTATGGATCCAGTTAGTATAACTAGGGATTGCCTCACCTCCACCTAGGTGTAATTTAGATACAGTTGTGTTTTAAATGGATGTTTATTATAATAAAAAAAAACAAATCTATATAACGTATCTGAATTTATAATTGAAATTATAAATAATACGTATTACAAAATTAAAACAAAAGCTTAACTAAACAATACATGTTATTTTAAATTAAAAAATCTGTATACAATTCGTTAAATGTATTTTAGTATATGTATGTTCTATATTTACAAGAGTAAAATATATATTTGTCTACAGTTGTTGACAAAATGGCATTTTGTTCATTTATATTAGTATGCAAAACAGCTGATTTCTCAACAGTTTCACTTTGCCCACTACTTTGCACACTACTTTGCTTACTCCGAATGGCAACCGAACAAAACGAAATTTAAGTTAAGTTTATTTGAATTTATTTATAATATACAGGAAATGTCCCGTATGTAGGTTAGATTAATTCTTACATGTAAAATAACATAAATAAACAACAAAACAACGTTTTAAAGTTGAAAAAGGAAGTAATTATTCATGAAGATGATTGACAGTGTATGTACACGGAGAGTATTTTTCGTTTGCCTAGTTTTGAAGTTGGCAATCCCGTTTCCTCAACAATACATCTAAGTTATTTGTAATATTCATAAAAAATAACCTCAGTTTTAACGTGAGAACTTCTACTCAGTGTTGATGTGTTGTTTAGCGCTACTGCTATATTTTGTGTAGTTAGTTTTAAAATATGGATAGTTAAGATTTTAAAATAAGAAAAATGCAGTTATTAAAGATCGAATTGTAATTGATTGTTTGTTTGAACACTATTGTATTAAATTAATGTTTTATTAAATTGTGTTACTGCTGAAGTATGTTTTTTATTTGTCACAAAATAACAACTGTAGACAAAGTATAATGTGCAATTCGTGAGCAAAGTGTCTTTTTTAAACTCGTTAAAATTGACGCACTCGGCAAGCCTCGAGCGTCAACATTTTTCTCTGGTTTAAAAAAGTGCCACTTTGCTCACTAGTTGCACAAATAACTATTTTGCAACTTAGTTTGATATAAAGTTTTCCTCACTTTTAATACTCTATTTGATACATGTGTTGAATATTTTAACCATTAGTTGAATCTACAAACATTTTCTACTGTTCATTTTAATGATCTCTCCGCGCTTAAGTGAGGAAAATATACTTTTTACTTAATTTATAGAGACATATATATTATATCTTAACAAATATATTACTTGGAAAGCCTTACAAAATGCATAAGGGAGGGAAACATTCTAAAATTATTAACAAAACAATGATCAGAAAATTCAAATATTAGAAAACATAAAGAGGTTTCATCCTCTCAATTTGTTTTTCGTTTATAAGTTTTGTTTACAACATTTCTTATTTGTTTTGAAGTTAGTTTAAATTGGGTAGTTACATTCTAAACTGTCAATTTATTCTGTATGAACGATGATTTCAACATGCATTTTTACGACTTTTCTTTTTCATGAATTGAGTGATTCCTCTGTAAAAGATCACGTGACACCTCAGTAACTATGATCATAAATGGACACCTTTTTTTAAAAAAATAATTCACAAATTTAGTTTATTTCCTATCGTTCATTTAATTCTTCTTTGTTTATTATTTTGTTCCCACTTTGTTAATAATTTGTCTACTTCAAATGATAATTTATAGTGTAATATTATTCATTTAGTTTTCTTTTGTGATTAGAATTTTATATAAATTAATAAAATTACCAACTAATCTAATTAACAACTCCCTTACCCCATGTGTCTACAAACAATATTTTGGTTTATAGTCATCTTAGTAAAATTATTATTGAAAATAAAGAACGTTTTAAAGGAAAAACAAATAAATATCCAAATGATATTCGCTTTATATTTGGCGCGCAGTTATTGTTTTATTATTTCACACAACAACAATATAACAATTTATAGTGTGTAAATAATCTAACTCGACTATTTTGTGCCAGGATTATTTTACAAATTGGTTTAATATATGAGAATCCCGTAACACATCACAAATTATCTCCCATTAATCTCTTCCCAGAGAGAACCATTTCCCTTCTGATTATAAAACAGCTTACGTCAAGACCCTTTTATCTAATCACACTTTCCTCTCAGAATTTAACAAAGTCAACGAGATTTCCTGACCCTTTAAATCCCTAAAACAAATATTGACACTTACATAAGCAAAGGTATTATAGAAGGAAATTATAATTAAATTTGCTGTAACATAACATGTAAAGGATAAACTTCATTGTTTCTATTGTTTTCCTATTGTAATGTGAGATCACTTAATAAACTTATATATTCTATACATTAAAATATTATTAGCGTTTATCCTTCCTCTGAACTTATTTGTACAAGTTTAATTACGTGTTTCGAAGCTTATGTTCCTTCTTCAGAATTAAATGAAATCGGTTTAAATTTTTCACAATTTTGAATTAAAATTTGTGTTATGGAATAATAATAAATCTCCAACAAATATCATTAGAACAAGCCGTGACGCAAAGTTTTTTAAAAATAATCTATGACAATATATATTTCTTTATTTACTATTTTATTGTTAGTTACATTTTAATAAAATAATATTCAAATATACCGATTATATTCTGTAAAGTCTGACGTTTGTTTATCTGTTTACATATTACTCCTTATTGTCTCACTTTATACTTTACTGGTTGATATTAAATTCAATGTGCAATTAACTCACCTTAAAGTGAATCGTTTTAAAAATGTGAATAATAAACGAAAGAGTAACCCGTTATCAACAATGAACTCTATATTTTATCCAAATGACGTTTCACATACTGTGTGATTGTATGAAGTTGTTAGGCATACATACATCTTTTATTGGCCTATACTTACTTTGAAATGTCATTTTCATGAAATTAAAGATGCTTTAGATAGAATAAATATCGAACCAAAATCTCAAAACAAATTAATTTTTGTAACATCCTGTGTTCGAGTTAAGATACATTAGATAGAATAAATATCGAACCAAAATCTCAAAAAAAATTAATTTTTGTAACATCCTATGTTCGAGTTAACATACATTAGATAGAATAAATATCGAACCAAAATCTCAAAACAAATTAATTTTTGTAACATCCTATGTTCGAGTTAAGATACATTAGATAGAATAAATATCGAACCAAAATCTCAAAACCAATTAATTTTTGAGACATCCTGTGTTCCAGTTATCTAATATCTAATATTATCTCACAAGTCAAGCTCAACATTTAGTTATAAAGTTACATTGATCAATATTGTGTTTCTTATTCATTTTTAAAACCGATGATTAAATAAGTGTAATTTCATGTGAATTAAACATTTATTTTACAGAAATAATATATTAATCATTGGATTAGTAAGCTTGGAAAATTATGCATAAAATAAAAAATGATTTGTAACAAATTAACTAAATCTATCATGACAAACTATAGCATGGTTACACAAAAACAGGCTACGAATGAGAGACATGACCGTTTCATAAATAAAAAATGCTTTCTTGGATACATACTTAAGAGTAACGTTCTAGCGACTTCAACTGCATATTAAGTAATTATTCTTGAATTGATTTGTACAAACAAACAATCTTCATACATACGTCACCAACCTTAAACACATAACATCCTCCACTTGTGCTTTCTAAGGAATGTTTTAGAAGTTTGGGCTAGATTATCATATAGTTAATTACCTTAGAGGTTGTCCTCAGTCCGTATTATAGTTATGGCTACAGCGCTGTTTCGCCGAACACTTTCGGCTTCGTCAGGCCCGCACTAACACATAAACACGTAACACAACACAACACTAACACATATAAAATCAGAGTATGACTCGTCGTACATAAATAATAAAAATGTTTGTGACCATATTATAAGGTCTTACTTGTCCAGCTGCAGGTATAGTACTGGATCAGATACATCAGTTATCAGTATGAAACTGTTAATTAAGTTTAGTTGACTAATTAACTATATTATACCGGGTGAATAAAAAGTCAAGACCCCCCCTCTAATATTTTTCTAAGTAAATATACAGAGATATCCTTTTGGTGGTGGTGCAATCTTAGCAGGAAGTTTCATTTTAAGATTTTGAAAATTTTGTGTGTCCCCCAAAAATGGGGGATTTTGGGGGCAACTCAAAAATTTTAAATGTAAACCCCCTTCAAGTGACACCTCATTTTGAAGTGTTTACAAAAACTTAAAGAATGGTGAAAACCAGAGTTCGCTATCTCTTCTCTATCAAAAATGGTAGTCCGTCAAAAGTTATTGAAGTCTACACAAAATTTCATCCTTATAAAATTCAGCTTGCCCATGAGTTGATTGAAGATGATCCAGACCGCCGTCTTCAATTTTGTGAGGAAATAGAAGCTCTAATTTTAGCTCATCCATTGTTTTTCAATTGAAGACGACGGTCTGGATCATCTTCATTCAACTCATGGACAAGCTGAATTTTATATGGATGAAATTTTGTGTAGACTTCAATAACATTTGACGGGCTACCATTTTTGATAGAGAAGAGATAGCGAACTCTGGTTTTCACCATTCTTTAAGTTTTTGTAAACACTTCAAAATGAGGTGTCACTTGAAGGGGGTTTACATTTAAAATTTTTGAGTTGCCCCAAAAATCCCCCATTTTGGGGGACACTCAAAATTTTCAAAATCATAAAATGGAACTTCCTGCTAAGATTGCACGACCACCAAAAGGATATCTATGTATATTTACTTAGAAAAATATTAGAGGGGGGGGTCTTGACTTTTTATTCACCCGGTATATTAAACAGTCCAAGGAAACACATTATACTTTATAAATTGATAGATTATCATTTGCACTATGTAACTGAAACAATACTCTTTGAATTCGAAAATAATGTTCTATATTTTCTACATTCCTTATAGAGACAACATAATGTTTCATCTACATTACTTGTTTTGTGTTATGGAGACGTTAAATAAATAGAAATATAGAGTGGCCTATCAATATCACATCATCATTGATAAAAAAAACCCCATAAGTATTTAGTTATACATTATTCACCATTATCATATAGATTATTTGAATAAGGAATCGTATGTACAAATGTTTAAATGAACAGTGTACTTAACTAATGAAGGTGGAGTATATTATAATTACCACCAGTAGTTTGGAATTTGAGGTAAATATGAAAAAGTAAAACCTAAATTTTTGGTTGATAGATAAACTCACTAGTTCAAGCAAGATTATAAATTATAAAAATTCTGAAGTAGGGTCCTGTGATATGACCAAAATATGTATTTCATTCTAAACGTATACGAAGAACTAGTCTTTCTAAAACGCAAGTTTTAATTAATTTATTCTTTCAAACTTCACATAAACACAAAATGTGTGGTACTTGACAGTTAATACAGAATCGAAAACAACATATTTCACAAAAACTAATAAAAACAATCCTGCAATTTAAAAACACACAAATAAGTATGGACATATACACATTTCATTATCAAAACAATTTAAGTATGTTATTTAAAATTTCGTATAACGTGGCCTTGAAAAACCCCTCCACTGAGTAAAAATTGTGATTTTCAGATACTTTTAATTAATGTTGTAAAATGTTGATTTCCATTGGTTGTTAAAATTTTGAAAGAAGTTCATTCTTAAAACGGACACTAGATTCATAATATGTTGTTATTTCCATTGCTTTTATCAATGTAAGTCGTATCTCCTGCGAGTATTATGTACATGTAAATCAATATTACGAGTTGAAGAAATCAAACTTCTATGATGTAGTTACAAGGAAATTTTAACTAATTTTATTAAAAATAGAAGTGAGAATAGGATAGAAATATTTCATTTAGACGTATTGCAACTTCAAAAAATATATTCATATAAATATTGTAATTTACATCTCTGTTTATATTTATCTGACTGCAATTATTCAATAAAATGAAATTACAGTTGAAAAATGGAATTTATCTCATAAAAATATATTAAATAGTTTGAGTAACACCCTTGTTTATAGATAGAAATTATGGTCAATGAATGAGTCACGTTACATTTAAAAATACAACTTATTTAAAAAAACTATAAAAAATGTTCCTCTATACCCCAACGTGAAAGTAAATATTTTTTACCACTTAAAAGGTTGACTACTTTTCAGAAATATTTTGACACAGTAAAAAAATTAATGCAACTAAGAAAATTTTATAATAAAGATTATATAGTAGCAAAAATACGATTTGCTCTGTGGTGGTTTTAAAGTTATATCTTAAAGACGTATTGTTTATGCTTTTGATGTGGTTTAAAGTTACATTTCAAATTATTTGTGTAGTTAAAAACTAATAGACAACATTCCGAGGGTATAAATAAGAATTCCTTATCAAGTGATAAACCTAAAATAATAAAGAAATAGAAAAAGGCTAACATAACTTTAGCATAAATTGAAAATTAAAACTTAAACTGAGACAGTTACTTAGGACTAAAGCCAGACAAGAGCAATCAAATAATTAGGACTTATTAAATTTAGTTTTTGTTGATAATGGCAAATTATCTTTCTGGTAATCATCGCTTTGAAAGAAAATAAGAATCCGTCAAATATTATAATAGCGTTGATTAGGAAAAGAACAAGTGTTGGTCAACAGAGACCTAATAGGAGAAATGAAATAGAGGAATTTAACGCAAGATTATGTGAAAAAAGGCGGATCCAGCTAGTTTTTATCGGGATTGTCATTCCCGTACTAATAATTAATGTGAGGCCCTGAGGGTAAGATTAAATACAAACCAAAAAAACAACAACATTAAACTCGTGACAATGAACTGTGTTATAATTTTGTTTAAAAATGACCTTTGGCTTGTAAGTCTACGTTGGTATTTTTCAGTGTATTTTATTACTTTTATCATTTGATACCTGGAGTTGATTTATACTTCCGAAACATCTTATGTTTTATTTTATATACATAAATGATGGTACTGTCTAATTATGCCATTTTTACATATGGTTTCTTGAAATATTGAAGAGGGTTGGTTAACACTTTGATCATCTGTCACTTTGCCAAATCTTCTTAAGGAGTGTCACCTGAATTAGGCTGGTTAAATAAATAAATATTACTACAGAATAAAAGTAGTGTTTTTTTTTTTTGCTTGTGAAATATTTATTTAAAAATTTAAACATCAATAACAGTAGCCAGAAATAATTGTAGTTATTATAGTACATAATGCATAAAAAAATAAATACATACTGTATATGATCACTTAAATAAATAATAAATGTAAGGATTGAAATCAAACCCAAAACCACAATTTAATAAAACAAACTTTTATTTCCTGTTGTAAAGTAAATTTTGTATAACTATAACTATAGTATTGTTATAGTTTGATTGGTGTAGCTGGTGTATCACTGAAGAGGACGACCTTGTCGTTTAAACGCGTCTGATACTTAGGCGTATTTTTTTTTTTGTGAGAATTGTGTTATGTGTTTGTTATACTGTATAATTTTTCTCATAAGTCAAACTCAACATTTAATAAAATTTTTGTATAGTTTAATACATTAATTTTTGTAAATGTTTTGCATTACATATTTGTCCTTTGGCAAGGTATACCGTTGTAATTTAACTAAAGAATACCTTGTCAAAGGACAAATATGCAATGAAAACATTTCACTTAAAATACAATTACATATTAGCTTGTCCAATTTTTAAATAATATTTTGTCTAAACATATATTGATTCCCACAGCACACATTGTATTGATTGTTTCAGTATTGAACAATGATCAGCAGAATGAAAAGATGAAACAATTCTTAAAAGGCGAGATGGAATATGAAATTGAAAAACAGCTCAGTACATTCGATGCTCAGAATCTTACTAACTTATAAAGAAAAGTAATTTCTTTATTTCAACGAAATCTCTTTAAAAGGTTTTAGATATGTACATTTATCTCTGCAAATCAGAAAAGGTTTTGTGTGGACACATATAGCACTTTTCTCTTCATTTCTGAACACTTTTGATATTAAGAAACAATTAATGTTTACGTTTAAGACTTCAAAATTACAATGGCGTACTTAAACTGGAGTAATAGAAAAAACACCAAGTGTTCTCGTTTATATGTTTCCAATATCCTGATATTATAATAACATAATATCATTAAAAAAGTGTTCCTATGTACCTAAAAAACCTACGCGCATACAAAGTGTTCGTCACGATTACATCAAAAATGACCATTAGGAAGTAAATTAGAAAAGAAATGGTAAATTAGAAATGCAACAAATCAGATTTTTTTGTTAAAATTTAGTTGTAAATTGTAACATTAGTTTTTTTTAATGCATCTTGGAACATTGGTTTAATTTATGAACTGTAATTTCAACGAAATTTGGAGATAATAGCTTCATAGATTACGACCTTCCAAAATGGCATTCAGGGCTTAATCCTATTTTATAAATGACAACATCCAAATAGGAGATTTAGTTTGCGTTCTTAGAGGCTACAATTTATTAACAAAATGAACATTTTCTATTTTGGTTTTATGACACTACATTTTGAGTAATGGAATAACTCACTTAAAATGATCCCAAATTATCGATTAAACCAACTTCATCGAAATAACTTGTATTATACGACATTGACAAAAAGCGGATAGACAAATGATATTCCAAAAACACTTGTTTTGTTTTCACTTCAACTCTGATATTTACACGGCGATTATTCATTCTTCAAGGTAACTTTCTCTCTACAAAATGAACGCTAATCAGTCACTTTATTTATTTGGGTGACAAACCTTTACATTGATCTAACAATTGATCTTTTGTTTTTAAAATCTACACGACTTAATTAAAAATTTCATTTCAACTTTATAAGTCAGTATAAACGTTTCACCTTTTAACTATTAGGATAAAATCTGTATTTTCGAGAAATAAGTACCAATATGTTAATCTATGGATTAGTAATATTAAATTTGAACAATATTTAGTTTAAAATGTTTGTTTAATTCTAGACTGATTCACAAGGAGACGCTAAACTGGCAGTCTACAATGTATATTGAAAAATCAAGTTTACATTCTCTTTGTGAGAAGAAACACCAACTGTTCTTACATCTGTGCAAATGATAGTTTACTTAATTCGGGGCCGCTATCAACGAGTTTGTAAGTAGAAATTATATCTTCTTGTATAAGTGGATTTTCTTCTAATAATAATTGTAACTTTTTGTTTATTTTTCCTATTAGTCGTAGATATGTAGTTTAAGCCACTAATCTCGTATTCCAAACGTTGCTACTAACGAAATGACTTTTTCTCAAATGAAAAAGTTTTACATTTAACCAACACCATCCTTCCTGTTTTAAAATTATAGTTTGAACACCTATAAGAATTGACAGTATAATAGTTTCACATATTCGTAAAACCATTAGAAACTATGGGATAAAACTAAATTGATTTTGTAGATATTTCCGATTTAATGTCTCCTAATTCGTAAAAAATATGTATTTAATGAAGATTACGCCATAAATCCATAAATATGATAGATCGCAAGGCATAATAATCGTTGGAATTACAGACACGATGGTTGTTGGAGGTGGAGGGTTGTTTGAGACAAAAGAGAGTGGAAGGTGAGCGAAATGAAGTGAAAGACACGAGAGTGTGGCACAGAGCCAACAAGGGTTTCAGTGCAGCTCTTTTAGCTGACGAGTAGTTTATCATTACTAATTTAGTTTCCAATACGGTCTTAGATTTTTTAATTTACGCTAAATAAAAAGAATTCACCAGTCTTATACAAACTAACAACTAGACCCCCCCCCCGCGATAATTGAGGCTGGAATCATCTGTTTAGTACACACCACAATACATTCATCTTCCTTACAGGACAGCTTACATAAACCAGTTTTAAACACCCAACAGATACAAGGTAAAGAGATTGGTTTATAGATTTATAATGTAGTAGTTTACAGCAGGTATTTGTAGTTTATGAAGCAGACAAAGAAAACAGTTTATTTTTATCTATAAAGGAAGGTAATTTCATCTCTACATATAGGATCTGAATAATATTACGTTTGTTGTACAATATAAGTTGCTTTACTTTTCGTTCTCTGTCCATTCTCAATTTATGTTGATAGAAAGTCTGTCTCCGCTAAGATTAATGTTTTTTTATATTTCTTTAAACTTATTCAAGAGTTCCTGATTTTATTAATTTGTTATATCTGAATTCCTTTACGTTTTCTTTCATCCAATATCTACACGCAGAATGTTTACTTCTTTTGTTTTCTATAATTGTGTTCAACATTTGTTGTTTTTTCAATACATCATTTGATTGATTTGACTTGTTTTAAGGTAAAATATGTAAGATGTAAGAATTAGTAACTGAAAATGTGTAATTAACTTATGGAAATCGTACTGAAACAATCTGAGCTTGTCTAGTCGAGTTCGGTTGTTTTAATTTGACGGATGTATAAATATGATTTCAGTAAATAATAAAAGTTTTCTCACATAGAGTCATCTTAATGTTAAAAGATTATATCCCTTAACTAACATCATACGTCTTGAAGACGGGCGCGTATTTCCCCTCCCCCTGGCCTATTGTTTTTGTCCGGCCGTCTAGCTGCCATTCGGACGTTGGTCTTTTTTGGGTAAAAATTGCCAGTTTTTTTCTCGCCCCTTGGCTGCGCTATTTATAGTTTTTGATGACTTTCCGTCTGTGGTATGTTGTTGTTTACGTGACTTTATTTTATAGTTTTTATCTATGGTTTTTATCGAGACGCGTGGTGAAGGACATTGTGAAAAGATGTTTCTGAACTAATTCTACGTCCACTCTATGTTTAATATAGGTATGTAAAGCCATTTTACTGATTATTACATTTATTGATCCTTAATTATGCCTTTTTTCATTTAAATACCCATAGGTGTCTCCCAGACGTATGATGTTTATTGCGTAACTTTAAATCATGATGTTAGTTAAGGGTTATCATTAAAACGCTGTTTGTAGGATAGGATCGGTTTTCCTTAGCCATTGAATGTCATCCTTCTGGGTTGTTATTAAAGTTTCAATAGAGACATTACTAGAACTCTACCTATCCAATTATACCTTGATCTTATAAAGGCAGAACACATGCAAAAATTAACGAACTTAATTTCAGCCAAATCAAGGAAATATTAAGGAGCATATAAATAAATTTTAACAATTTGTCTTTCACAGAAAGGTTAGACAATATTCTCTTACTAGATTGTCTTCCAATACATATAAATAGAATTGTCACACCTATTGAGTACATGTAGTCAAGTAAAATAACAGAAATCGTTGTGGAAACAAGGTTTTGTTTTACTCTCACTAGAATAAAAACAACAATTACGATCTACAGAGTAACCGAGGCTCGGTAAAGAGGGTTGTATTTTATGTAGAAATAAAGGGATGGCGGGGGTTGTTTTTGTTGTCTTGACAACCGAAGCCTAGGCTTTCAAAATAATGAACATTTTGTATATTACTTGTGCTGCAAAATATGGATAGTCGTTAAAATACAACTACCAAATGAAATGGTCATTGCGCTTTCTCATTTAGGACATTTTTCAACAAGTGCTTGATAAAATTGAATAAAATCATAGTACTATTGGCACTAATATTTCGTTTATACATTATTTTAAATGATTTTTTATTATCTTCTATCCTAATTGCACCTATGTTTATCTACTTGAATTACGATGAGTTCCGAAACATATTGTCTAATTTCATTACTTTCAGATGTTACAATAGTGAGGGCAACGTGTTTTTCTGTTACTATTAACAATATTCATAAGTATAAATTATATCTTAATGTAAAGAGGACATCCTATGTTTTGCCTATTTCTAAAAATGAAATCGATTATCCGAAACGCTTTAAAGTTGACGTAGATAATAAAGTCACAAGTATGATAAATGGTTAAAACAATACGTAAAACATGTCTATAAATTTGATCTATGTAGCCGATCTACCGAAGTGATCTAGAAAACCGATCTACCAAAGTGATCTAGAAAACCGATCTACCGAAGTGATCGAGAAAACCGAACTACAAAGATGATCCATTAAGCTCGTCAAACAAGTCCAATCAGAAAGGCGATATGTAAAAAGTGATCCACAAAGCCGATCCAAAATATTCGTTCTTCAAAGTGATTTAAAATGTTGATTCATAAAAATAGATTTAACATGATGGTACACGAAACTGTTCCACAAACCCGATCCACGAAAAACAAAGCTAATGCACAGTATCTACACAAAACTTTCATAAAGTAGATAGATCCATAAACACTACATAAAGTTTATCCACAAAGCCTACATAAAGTCGAACCAAAAGTATCAAGAAAAGGACACGATAACTTATCAGCTGAAAGAAGAATTAAGGCGCAAGTAAACTCTGAATGAAATGTGAAGGATTTACAGTATTAAAGCATGTATCTTAACTTCCATTCCTTTTTAATGTAGCAACACTTCCGCAGAAATTTATAAAGTTGGTGTAAATATGATATATTTTTAATTACTTTGTCACATTTTAATAACCATATAAACTCTTTCTAATGTTAAGTATCAATTTTGGAATTCACAAAATATTATTTGACGTCTCTTTCCTAATGAAGGTTTTATGTCTTTTCTGACAATTATAGATTTTTAATCCGAAATTGGTTTCAGATAATTATTTTTCAGGCAAAAAACACACTAATTTTAAATTGTGTATCGGTCAGGTATAGTGTAACTCTATTACCACACTTCCCAGATTTGATAGAATTTATATAAATAAATTCCGCTTCTTTTTACTGAATATAAAGGGATAAAATAACATTTCGGGAAACGTTATAATTTACGTAAATTAAAATTGAAAAGTTTCTTTTGTTATAACTCTATATAAAAAAAAAATCACAATAAATGATGATAACATTTTCTCACTGTAACATACAGATACTAATAATTGCATTTTTATCATATTTTACTTTCCCGGATAGAAAACTAAGTGATGCAACAAAACACTTGTATCAACAACAAAATTATCTCGAACCCCGAAAAATAGTTTTAGGTTTAATTTTTTTATAACTGATGTTTACGCAAAAGAAGCTACAGAGGTTTCACAAAAATTAATATATTCTAATTATAAAACGCAACTGAAATGAAAAGACCGATCTAGGTCAATTTCTTTTACGTAAATATGTTTTTGACATATCTATAGTTGTTCTTTTTCTATTTAATTTTTATATGAAGGAAAATTTCGAGGTCCTTTCTAAAAGAGAGAACTTGTTAGACATAATTTTGACCATTTGTCTTGGGTGCATTACCCGTAAATTGTGCAAAACTATTAATTTAACTGTATATTAATTTTAAATGATTAACAACAAAGAATAATTCTCTAATAACATAATTAGAAATATTTTATAGAGATATTTCGGTAAGAAGAGAAATATACTATAATAAAACAGAAAACTCTGATGTAAAGTTTCATTATCTCCGGTCTATAAATAAAACTTGTCATTATTTACAAACTTTGCTAATCAGTGAGTTACACGTACCATCGTATTTCTAATTTTAATTAAGTCGGATTTGAAGCACAGTTTATTTTTATAGAATCTCAAATATTCAAATTATTTGATAGCGCAGACATTATAAAATTATTGCAATTTATGTCGTTATTTCAATTTTGTGCAATAAATTGTGTTTGTAATTTAATATTTACTTCGATATTACATTGTTATTTTGAAAACTTATTTTATTTCTATAGTAGTAATTCTATGTTCATTGTCGGTAGACATTTATTATGACATGTAAGTGAGTGTAGATTGTCTACTACATAAAGACAGTTATGCGTTTTAAGCATGTATTACAAGCTAGTGTAATGGTTGTTGTTAAAGTGATTAAGGAACATTTACTATTTCATTATATGTCAATTGGCACAACTGTACCTACTGAGATATCAATAATACCAACTTTGTGTTTGAGAGTTAATTTAAACAGAGAGAGGTTTGTGTTTGAGAGTTAATTTTAACAGAGAGTCGTTTGTGTTTGAGAATCAATTTAGGTGATAAAGTGATAAAGTGAAAAAGTAAAAGTGAAAAATGTGAAAATTAAAAAATTAAAAAAGTGAAAAGGCTAAAATGTGAAAATACGAAACTTGTGAAAATGTGAATAAGTGAAAATGTGAAAAAGTGAGTGAAAAGTGATGAGTGATGAGGCACGAAGGATTAGCGATGATCGATAAGCGATAAGCGATGAGCGATGAGTGTATAGTGACCAGTGAAAAGTGATGAGTGATAAGTGCTGAGTGAAAATCGATCAGTGATAAGCGCCAAGTGATAAGCGATATGTGAAAAGCGATTAGTGATAAGCGATAAGTGAAAAGTTATAAAGTGAAAAAGGGAGAAAGAGAGAAAGTAAGTGAGAAAGTGAGAAATTTGGACAAGTGAACAAGTGGGAAAGTGAAAATTGAGAAAGGGAAAAAGTGAAAAGTGAGAAAGTTAAAAAGGGAAAATTGTACACTTGCTCACTTCCTCACTTATCCCTTATCGCTTATCGCTTTTCGCTTTTTACTTTTCACTCATCACTTTCAGTCATTACTTATCACTTATCACTCATCGCTTCTAACTTATCACTCATCCCTCATCACTCACTTTTTTACATCTTCACATTTTCACAATTTCACATTTTTACATTTTCACATTTTCGTATTTTCATATTTTCACATTATCACGTTTTCTCATTTGCACATTTTAACATGTGAAAATGTAAAATTATGAAAATTTGAAACGTGAGTGATGAGTGATAAGGGATGGGTGATAAGTGATAAGTGATGACTGAAAAGTGATGAATGAAAAGCGATAAGCGAAAAGCAATAAGCGATAAGAGGTGAGTGATGAGCTATGAGCTATGAGCGATGAGGGATGAGGGATGAGCTATGAGCACACTGTATTTGTAGTCGGAATTGCACTTACTCCTCGTCGGAACATTCATATCTATATGTTTTAACCGTAAAGTAACTGTTTGAGCAGACGTTATTTAAAATGAAAGACAAAACTTAATACATTTTGTACAAATTGTACTGATTTTAAACAACGGTAACAATTGGTACTCGTATTGGGTGTAACTGCTTGCAAAAAACATCAAAACTCATACAAATCCACATATTTGAGATAAAGCAGGAAGTTGTATAGCTCGAACAATAAACTGATTATGCTTAGTTCACCATCCTCATTCATTGTAACCCTTGAACACATACGTCCCGTAAACCATTCTTTGTATCCTTAACAAAGGAAACGCATAATTCCAGGACTTACACTGCGGAACGTCATTGTTAAACTATGTTTACTCTTTAGTCCTTTACATTTTAACCGCATGTTAATTTACATACAAATGAAATAACGTGTCCTGAAATATTCTGAGGCTGTTACAAAAGATTTTAGTTTCTGTTGTACCTCTATGTACGATATTCAGGATGCGTACTATTACACGCAACGAGGTCTAAAAAATCACTTACTAAGACTACAAATCTTAATTCTAGGAAGCTTACTTTAAGTTTAAACAGATGTATTGAACCACAAATTTAGAAAATAATATTGCAATGCACAATTTAAAACAATTGTTTTCCTCATGACAAACTTTAAATTAATACTTTGATTTTTATATACAAAAATAATAATAATTATAAGACCATATTACAGTAAAACTTATGAGTCTTACTTATATATATATATATATATATATATATATATATATATATATATATATATATATATATATATATATCACTTTAAACTGTTTTTGTTATTAAGCATGCGCACTATTTTAAACTTAGAGACAATTTCAAATTTTCAAAAACACTACTTTCATCTTGTTTATATAAATACCATTATTCAATATTGACAATTTAAAATTATGGATTAACACAAATAATATTTTTGATATTAGTAAAAAAGTATATTGTATGTGTAATAATGTCTGTATTTAGATAAACTAATAAAGTAAACTCTGAGACACCAATTTTATAAAAAAAATATATATATATTTATTACAGTTTACTTACAACTGCTTTTTATATTCACGTATATCCGATCATTAAAAAAACAAATGACTAAAACTATCTTGTCATTAAAATGGAAATAAAAAAAAAGACATTCTTTGTTTATACATAAATATTACTTAAAATATAAACTCTTTTACTTCACATTTTAATTGTAATTCAAACTGTGTGAAAAAAATAGAACTAGAAGTGTAGGAGCGGGTCGCATATAATAGTGTATGTTGTTTATTTCTGCAGATTGATTTACACAAACACAAGGTTTAAATTGTTATTTAAACAAATCTTTTTACAACTTATTAAAAAAATGCTATCACGATGTATTCTATAATAGCAATGTCCCCCTTCTATTTTACTTACATTTAATCAACATATAATTTAATATTGGATAGCGAAATAAATTAAATACCCACCATCATTAGTAGTAATAATAAAACAATGTGTAAACTAAATATATAAAAAAGTTATTGGTTAAATGTAAACAATATCACATTGGCAACATTACACCTCGTGGCTGCTATTTTGAATTGAAAATATATAGGTGTGTTTATATCTACAATGGTTGGTATGCAATTTATCAGACGATTGAATTTCATTTATTATTTACATTTTTTTTTGTTTATTTAATGTAAATTATTGATTTTTTTAAAAGCTACTACCAAAGTACTAAGCCATCAAGTATACTAGGCAGTAACAATCCACCCTACCGATTATGTGATAAAAACAGAAAGACTAGTTGTTCAAACGAATTGTTAAAAATAAGAAATTGGTCTTATCACATGACCCCCACTCCTCCCAAGTGTTAAATAGTTTAATATTGATTTTGTGATATTTCACACAAAACATCTAATTTTAACTAAATATTATATTTTTAATGTACATAGAACATGTAGAATTACAGTTTTGAATTTGAAGAGTAATCAATAGTTTACAGACTTTATTTTCAGTGACGTTCTCGGTAAATCAGACTATAACCTTGTTTAAATTTCTGCAAACTAGTCTTAAAAGTAGAAGTAGAGGTTTTTATGTGTTTAGAGGTAAGCGACCCATAAGGATGGTTGGTTGTACAAATGCCTTAACGGAAAATACCTATGTGAAAGTGGCTTGAGAGTGACCCTTTAAAATGTCTCTATTGAAGCCCGTTTTTATTTAGGAAAAGGTTATTCTCCTCATTTATTCCTGTTTTGTATAGCCATTGTGACGTTTTTTTATCACACATTTAGTTATTTTAAAAAATATTTCTTTATTTACTACATAATCTCCGGATGTGGATTTACTAATGTAATCAAAACTATATATACAAGTAATTGTTTAATTCACTTTAAATGAAACAAAATAATTTTTTACATATATATATATACGTTAGTGTAATTTCAATTGAATTAAACATTTATTTTAAAAAATTTATATATTTTTGAATTCATTAGTAAATGAAAATCCCCCCTCTCTCTCTCTCTTTCTCTCCCTCTCTCTCTCTCTCTCTCTCTCTCTCTCTCTCTCTCTCTCTCTCTCTCTCTCTCTCTCTCTCTCTCTCTCTCTCTCTCTCTCTCTCTCTCTCTCTCTCTCTCTCTCTCTCTCTCTCTCTCTCTCTCTCTCTCTCTCTCTCTCTCTCTCTCTCTCTCTCTCTCTCTCTCTCTCTCTCTCTCTCTCTCTCTCTCTCTTAAAAAAACAATTTTGGGGTTAGGTGGTAGAGAGGACTATACAGTCCTAACCTCGCCCCTAAATAAAGGCAAATCAATTCAATTCAATTCTCTCTCTCTCTTAAAAAACAATTTTTAGGCTGTTCCAATCATTGAATAGAACTCATTGATGATGTATATATACATTATTCATCAATGAACATATAATTTTTGAATATATTTCAAAGTAGGTTATGTATATAGGTTTTTGTATATGTAACAACTGAATATGATGACTTTTTCATTAAATCATCGTTATGATCATTGAGGAAAACTGATTGTTTCATTTGTTGTTGACGTTTGTAAGTGTATTTCAAAATACTCGTTATTAAATTTTTCAATTTACGTTCAGTGATTTGTAAATTAAAAGTAAAATATCAACCAGTGAGGTAAAATTTTATGTAAACAGACATTAGGGAATATGGTCACTATATATTTGTACCATCTTACTAAAATGAAATTCTAAATTATAAATAACGCACGACTAACAGCTATTATTAACAATATTTTTTGGAGCCTTTGAATCTCTCCTCAAGACAACTTCACGTTTAGTTTGTAATAATTTCATGTATTTCTGAATTTGGAACTACACGTTCTTACAATCAATACAATCAAATACAATCAAACTTTTAGTGTTGATTTCAATATATTCCATTTTGAACTATTTAACGACATTCATGGTTCATTTTAATTATTTTACAGATAAATCTTTATTTAAATTATCTGTGTTAAAGTGTAAGTACTTATGCTTGTGTCATTTGAAAATAGACATGTGATAATGGTAAGGAATTTTATGTATGATTCATTTAATTTTTTTATATACATATATAATATCTTATAACACAAAACATGTAAAGTAGACATCACATTATATTGTTTATATAATGTAAGAAGAACATATAAAATGTTAGTTTTGAATTTATGGAGTATTTACCAGGCTTTAGTTTCAGTAGCATTGTACATAAATCAAATGATAGCCTAGCTTAAACTTCTACAACTCTCGTGTTAAAAGCAGAGGTAGAGGGTTTTATGCATTTAGGGGTATGAAAATTTAGGGAAAATTAAAACAAACAGTAGAGTGTATTGGCAGATTCAATCTATGCTCTGGAAATTAAACCGATATATCTCTCGAAAAATATGTTTATATACAACAATTACTTTTAAAAAAGTTTTCTAAAAAATTAAAATTCGCAAACCTTATATATATATATATATATATATATATTTTTTTCTTAATTTACAATAACATGTTTGTATTAGAGTTAGTCCAATCTTAAATTTTTGTTATAATTCTACAGTACCTATCAGTTGAGACAAAAATTTCAGTTGTAAATTGAAATAAGTTATAACATTGTGTATTTCAAGTACCCATGGAGTGCTGTTACAGCAAAGTTGTGGTGTGGCACTCTCTATGTATAATATTTTCTTCATTTGGTTTATAAATCAATATTGAGCTTGACTTCTGAGATAATATTAGATAAGGAAAAAACTGGAATATAAGATCTCATAGAAATAACGTTTACTTAATAAAACGCGTTTCAATGACAAAGTCACCATCCTCAGTGATACAAGACTAAACAGTTATAGTTTAGTTATTGCAGCTCATGTATCACTGAGGATGGCGACTTTGTCGTTGAAATGCGTTTGATTAAGTAAACGAAATTTTTGTGAGATCTTGTGTTGTAGTTTTTGTTTGTTTTTCTATCATTCAGTTTATGGTTACGGAAGTGTCTTTCATCTTCCTATTAGTTCTCTATATATAACATGGGGAACCACATCCCTCATCTGTTTTGTCCTGGTGGAAATACAGATATAAATAATAACAGTTGTTTCGCATATCGTGATGTTTACCTTATTGTTTCATTTTTCCAAGATACTGCATACTTATATATTCAAAAAGTAAAATTGATCCATAAAATGGTTAAACAATAAACGAAATTGGCAATCCTTCAATATAATATAGTGCACTACTTTGCATGTACCAAAAATAAATAGTATATAAAGTTAATGTTTTACTAAATTTACATACACTCAAAAACATATGCATTCACACACAAATATATATATATATATATATATATATATATATATATATATATATATATTAAAGTCATACCTTCAATGCTTGTAATTAAAACACAAGTTTGATGAGAATAATTTACAACCTCAAAGTCCAGTCCCTTTTCACGTTATAGAGTATTTAAAAAGGAAGAAAGTATAGTGCAGTTAAATTTAGAAACAATATTTTAAAGACATAAAACACATTTAAAACAGAATGTCTAAAGTATTTCTAAACTGTTTATATCGTATATAATTAAATATGTAGGCAACGTTATAAATAACTCCATTTTGTCCCACATAATTCAGGTAAATAAATTTAATTTAAACTATTATTCGGTCGAGTGCTTCATGTGATTATGGGGATGGGAATTGCTTTAATTAAAGAGGTATGTACCGTGACGTCACACATGGATAACGAGGGAACTGTAATGATCTCCATGGAATAACATATTTATTGAAAACACCTTACCACGTAATTACCACTAAGTAGTTCAGTCTAGAAAGGTTTTAGAGATAAAAGGTCATTAACTGGAAGGTTAACTTTTTTTGCAAAACAATGTACTTCAGAGTGTTGAGAAACATTTTCTGATAAAGTGGCAACCTAATTGGTGGTGCAGATAATTCTATTGACAGAAACTGTCGATAAATGGAGTGTTTGTGCAATTTAAAATATGTTTTAATATTTATTGTACTTTAAAGTTGATTTTAATTCGGCCAAGTTGTTTTTATACAATTATCTCAAAATATGGGTTTCGTATCTAATTTTAAATATTTAAATTATAATAAACTACATTTATCGACAACATTATAAACTTTCCCAAATTATTGCATCCCTTGTGTTTTATTTTGTCCATTTCAATATATTAAGATAATCTGTGTTTAAAATGGAATAATATATTTACATTATTTTTTAACTTTCATTTCTGTTGAATATGGATTATAAGTAAATTATCTCTATTTCATCATGATATAAAAAAGGGAAAAAAGAACATCAAGTAAAGATTTCAAGCCCTCAAATAATCTAATAAATTCAAGTACGGGAAGGGACAAGAGCTGGCCAAGAGACCTGATAGGAAAAATGAAAGAAGTGGGACCTAACGCAAAACATCGTGATAAAAGATTTAGATCAAGTTAGGCTTCAACGGGATTGCCAGCCTGTACTCAACAATGTGCTATGCTCCGAGTGTTAGACTAAATACAATTGTAACACCTTTACCTTCCCTAAAAAACATGTATAGTTTCCAATAATGGCCCTCAAGCTATGTTAGTTTTTTTAAATTTATTTTTTCCAGGTTTATTACTTGATAAAGGTATTTGATTTATACTTTCGAAACAAGTTAATTTCTATATACAGAAATGATGAAAAAGTCCAATTAAAAAATATTTACGTAGGGTTCGTTTCTTTTGGTATTTAAAGATAAAATAAGATATTATTATTACCTTGAAGTGGAGAAGGGGATTAGTTTAGAGTGAATCGATTATCTGCACTTTGCCACCACTTCGTTAGTGTTGCCGCCAGAATTAGGGTGGTTAAATAAACTGAGTCAATACTGAATAGATTAAATATAGTGTTTTTATTGCTTATATAATATTTACTTTTTCTGTTTCGTTTTGTTTTTATTGAGAATTGTATATATACAAGATATATATTAATAATCAATGCAAAAAAATTATTTAAGAATTGAACACCATCAGCAGTAACGAGAAAGTTGTAGGTAATTATAGTCCACAATACAACAAATTTACAAACATATATGATCACTTAAATAAATAATAAATTTTAAAACATTATGGTGTAGTTTGTTACATTACAACGGTATACATGGTTAACGAACAAATATTTAATGACAGATATTAATTCAAGACCTTATTTGCTTATCCGATTTTGTAAAACAAGATATATGCCGAGACAAATACCGCGGTTAAATAAGTCCCAGGACGACCTTATTTTGTTTAACCATTAAAAATAGAGCTACACAGCTTTGCACTGGACACCAAAACCAATTTTAGTACGTATTCAGTGAACCGCTACCTTTCCAAGGGGACGGCACATAAGGAGTAAGTAGGAAATCTTAAATGAGAGCATAGGTCGAGTCGTACATTGAATTAAAGGACTTTATGTGTAGAACACAATGCCACAAACCCTAGAGGTTCACCCTTATAATAACCTTCGAGATGTGATATTCGTGGACAACAGTACAAATTGATGGCTTTCAAAAATTACTATCTGAAACTGGAGTTATTTTTTTTTAAATAAACATTCTAAAAAGATTAAGAAACCAATAGAAGTAAATATTATTCAAAACAAATTAACGAAAATCCTGAAAATCAAACTGTTTTATTCTTTACTTGGTGGAGGATTTTTATTTATATTTATATATAACATTTTAATTATATTGTTTTACTATTTAATTTTGCAAAATGTTATATATTGATGTGTATGAGTGTGTATATTTATTGTAGAAAGTTTTACGTGGTTATGTGTATGTTTTATAATTCATAATTGATGTTTTTTCTTGTTACACTTTATCGATTTATATTCTTATTTATAATTGAAAATTACCAGGCAAATTGTGTTTATATAAGCTTGATAAAATAAATAAATAAATTAGATAACAGATTAGAGTAAAATTAAAACACATTTTCTAATATATTTGAAGTAATATTATATTACAAGTATTGTCTGAATAATGTGCATAAAACACAGGGAACATTACTTTAAATTAAAAAGCCTGGTTTAATCTTCTACAACCCTCGTGTTAAACCATGAGTGTTGTGTTTAGGGGTAGTGACCTATGAAGATGGTTGGTTGTGCAAATAAATCCCTTGGGTGAAAAGTACTCTATTTGCAGTGGAAGAGGCTTGAAAGTTACCCTTTAATATGTCTCCACGAAAGCCCATTTTTATTCATGAAAGGGTATTTTCTCTCCCTTATAGCCTGTTTTTTTTTTATATCCATG
This sequence comes from Aphrophora alni, assembly GCA_963513935.1. Lineage (NCBI taxonomy): Eukaryota > Metazoa > Arthropoda > Insecta > Hemiptera > Aphrophoridae > Aphrophora > Aphrophora alni. The sequence continues at coordinate 628,893 of OY740778.1, read as the reverse complement.
ATATTGTTTTTATCCCAAATTTAGTTCTCTATTACAAGTCTTCATTTAATTACTACACAATCCTCACGGTTTTCATTTACTAATCCAATCAAAAATATTTGTATTATAAATGTTATTTCCCTTAACGTGGGGCTATGGAGTCTTCAATAAATAAATAAATACAAGGAAAAATAATAATATTGAGGAACAAAATATGTTGATTGAAGGTTTGTGTATATGTAATTAGCTGGATATGATGACTCAGTTATAAACGGTTTTATGATCAATAAGTGTTTATTGTAGACAACTTGTTATTCTTTCATGTATTAATGAAATTTTCAAATGTTATTATTTTTTTGTTCATTTTACTCTTAATGAATAGGAAATAGAATTAAATATAAAGCCTTGAGGCCAAAAGTGATGCCATAAGATCTAATAGTATTCTCTGTTTGAAGTTATTTGTTAATGGTGGAAGTTCATTTGATATAAAACACAGAACTAAAATTTGATTATAATACCCCTACAACTAAAAAACAAGCTGAAATTTTACCTGTTAAATCGCCACAAGGGGTTGTAACCCGCTCTCGGGCTATGAAGCTTAATACAACTAACAATAGGCCACTCCCCTAATAGTTTGTCACGCCTTCTGGACCACGTCACTTGTTGCTGTATCTTTGATACAACAACACGTATTTGACGTTAGTTGTGTGTTACCGTGATTGTGTTTTTTGACTTCTCCGTTTTAGCTCTGAGATGCATGCTTAGATATTAAGGTTGGTGGTATTCTTATTTAACTTTACTTCTTACATAGGCTTAGTTTCTAGTTTCATGTTTCTTTAGTTTTTTAGTCACTTGATAACGGAAATTGATTCTTATTCCCGAAACGACGTTCTTTGATTATACACACATATTATAGCAAATGTATGAAAAATGTATAATAATATAATCTAATAGTAGACTGAAAAAACAGAAAACAATAGGGAAATATTTTCATACAATCTTTCCAAAAATAAAATTAACAATTGATTATAAATATATGTAATCATAAATTATAAAAAATTAAACCTTTTGTCACACCTTGTGTGAACGATACTTTTTGGAACTTTATAATCATTCCGTAAGACACATTTTAAAACTAATTTATACTTGTCTTAGTTTTAATCAAATAATTAAATATATTAAGAGGATGGGACGCATACTCTGAAATGCGTCATAAATTCGTATAAATACAGAAGCCGGATAAAGGGGTAATAATATTTCAATCTATTTAACTTATCAGTTTATTAAACTGATGTTACAATAGGAAACTGAAAAGACACGTTGAAGTTGTTACAGCGACTTCAATTAAAACATTTATCATTACTCTACGTAAGTACGTGTCAATATTTGTTTTGGGGGATTTTAAGGGTCAGGAAATCCTGTTGACTTTGTTATTATATAAAAGGGTTTTAACGTAAGGTTTTTTTATAATCTGAAGCAGTTCTCTCTGGGGACTAATGAGAGATAATTTTAACGCATTACGCGAGTCTTATTTGTTTAAACTAATTTATAAAATAATTCTGGCACAAAATAACACATTTATTTCGATGTTATACAAAACAAATTGTTATGTTGAGGTTATACAAAACTAAAATCACAGCCAATTTCGAAGCAACTATGAAATATATACGAACATGTTATTTCATTCATATGTTCTTCATTTTCCAAAATAAATATATTATAATAGGTAGAACAAATAAATTATATCATTGTAAATAGCCCACTCATGGATTATTGGTGTTATAAACAGGGGGGGGGGGGATTAGCGATTGATTCATTTCTTCAAAATCTACAACAGATAAGAAAATGGAATAATATATTTTATTTAGGAACTAAATAAATTACTTTCTAAAAGGAAAAAAATATGAAAGGAAAAGGAAGAAATAAATAAATATATAAATCGTTGAAAAAATGTAATCTATTCTTAATCGCATTTACTGAGGAGTAAGTTGTCATGTGAACACTTTCATCGGAATCACCCATAGAAATAAAAACACAAGCATCAATCAAAATCAGAAAATAAAAAGTAAAACAAAAGGAATATCTTGTAGTTTTGATATGTTACTCGTTGGCAAAATTTCCCTCATTTTACCACTTATCTTCCAACCATCTGCTAACCTGAATTTTAAAATATCCAAATTTATACACTTTGCCATTTTTATATCCATCGCTATGTTTCTAAATACGATAAAAGCAAATTAATTATAATTTCTGTTCTCTCTTCGATTACTTAAATGAGTTATAGTTAAATAAAATAATAGTATTTGTATACTTAGTTCTATACCCATATTTTACAATTTAAAAAACAAATTATTATCTCTGATATACAAAAACAAGTTATCTATTCCTAGTTAAGATTCCCTAATACCAAAACTGTATATAATAAATCGGTTCAATACCTATTTGGGATAATAAGAATACTTTTAATAATATGTCTTTGAGTGATTGCCAAAGTTTCTAACAAAGTGGACAGAGTTACGTACCATAATAAAATACAATATTAGAGACTGTACTTAAGCATAGTAAATCGCTTTTATATGCTTCAAAGTCAACACTTCTCTTATTAACTTAAATACAAATTATGTTATATACATTCTTAGTTTAATATATAAAATATGCAGAGACAGTCTTAACTCATTAACAGGAAATAACTCTAAGATACTTATTTTTGAGTACCCATGCCAACACAGATTGGAGGATAAGCTATCCGTATGGATAAGTTATTAATACTCAGTTGTCCAGCCCCCTAAACAGACCACAGAAATAAATTTTACATTTTTGGTTTTGGCTATATTTTAGTCAAACTATTTTTTATAGTACATACTAATGTATACATCATTTGCTTTAAACTTTGTGTATATTTAAGTCTAACGAATTGAATTTGAATAATTTAAGTTACAAGATATCATTTTATTTTTGTGGTAATGTTTGTTTCTTAAAATAACAAATACTTAACTTTACATTTATTACAAATATCACTCAACATAAATGATAAATAATGTGTTAAATAAACGTGCAAATTATTGCTATTTGCTGTATGGTACCGTATCTTGATAGTTTTAAATTTCATTTAAATCCCAAACATTTTACTACAACATTTCGAATTGTTTTAATTTTTATTATAAGAATACAACAGTAGTCACTAAATAATTTTAAAAAATGAATAAAGTCAACAGAAATAGATAAAACATTATTTATGTAGATAAAACATGGAAATAAAATAATATAAAAGTGCTGAAATAGTTACTTTTCTAAATAGGGCAATAATAATATTAATAGGTTGAATATAAATTCGTCAAATAAATAAGAATTGAAATTATAATATGGTTAATGTAAATTATTATATCTTACAATATAAATATCACTAATAATTCTATATACGTTTAGTAAATTTAAATTATTTCTATAGTACCTAACAAAATAAAAATCTTAATAATTACGCACCACTAAAACCAAACTGGAATATTGAAATAATAAAAATTGACTACAAGATGTTGAAATGATAATAAAAATTAATAAATTCTGCCATTAGTATACACTAGGCCATAATTAATCATTAATAATAATGATCTTAGTTTTCATGTTTTTTTAACAGCCTTTAAGAACCATATCCATATTTAAGTTGAGGTTTGGTTGGTGTAGCTGGTGTATCACTGAAGAGGACGACCTTGTCGTTGAAACGCGTCTGATACTTAGGCGTATTTTTTTATGAGAATTGTGTTCTGTGTGTTTGTTATACTGTGTAGCCTTTAAGAAAATATCGGTTTATATCCTCCTATGTTATGTCCATTTTTAATCTCTCCTCCATTACACATAAGGCAATTAATTTGAAATCCTTTAATTCTAAATGCTGTACAACTTAAACTCAATAATTTACTCCTTTATTTAAAATTAATATCAATCGATTTCAGTTACCTTCGTCGTTTACATAGGTGATTTAGAATTTAGTTTGCAACATAAATAATAGTATGGTGTGTCATTTAATCTTCCTATACAAATATATAAAACTGAATACAAACTTACTTAACAGCCTTCAGTATATCTGATGATGGCAGAAAATAGGCAAAACAACTGACAATTAACAATTAAGGAAAACACGGTTTAACAATAATGTAAGGGAATTTAATTTAGGGTAACTTCATTGTGTGAATACGAAATGTTTTGTCAGTCAAAACAAATGAGAAATGTTGTTAACAAAACCTTTAAATGAACTAACAAATTGAAACTAAGAAACCCGTGAACGTGTGGTAATCTGCAACACTCGTCGGTATCATAGTCTGCCTACCCCGAGATTATCAGGCGCTTGGTAAGATGCCTACCCCCTCCATCCTTATCCAGTTTGGAGGGGTACTACAAATCAAAGAGAAAAAAAAAAAACAGTGATGGAAAATACTGCTATTTTGTGGTAACGGGTAATGCCGTTATTGGTCACTGTTTTAATAGGTGACCATCACCTATTATTTAAATCACTTATTACCGTCTTGCAGCCAGCTAGCTGTCTTCACATTTCACGGTGTTATTTCAATTGACTGTTATGACGTTAAAGTTAGGTTAGATGTTTATTGTTGGTCCCATGACTGACTATTACCGTAATTATTAAATCATTATTCTTTGGCTGACATTACCAATGGAACAAAACCTAAGTTATTTTTGTGGCTGAATAATGTATTTACAAATTAATTTCTATATAGGTTTCTAACAAAATATAAATTAAATTCATTATTTTTTAGTGGAATGAATATTATAGGTTGCATCTAAACACTATCTAAAAAACTTGAAAGATTATATGTATACAAAAAGTCAAAAATACAATAATAATAATACAACATAATAATAATAGTAATAAAATAATATATTAATTAATTCAAATTTACTGTAATTCAATGATTTTATTTGAATAAGGTTAGTAATTTTGATTACAACTTATTCTCACATTCTATAAGTATGAAATAGGATCATTTCCAGGAAATGATTTCGCTCATAACCGATGTAGCAGCAAGAATCACGTAGTTATTATGATGACAGACAGCGGAAGTGGATAATGCTTAGAAGTTAAAACGCTACTTAAGGTGATACTGCTATCAATCACCTATTAACAGTGACCAGCCTATTATTTTGTTTGTGACGTAACTGTAGAAATTAAAAACATATATTTCATGGCATATTAAAGAAGAGAATGTATATTTCCAAGTCAAAATATGTTGCAAATATATGTTCTTTATCTTTATAAGTGTTATAATATACAATATAATAAAATTATTTAACGAAGGTTGCATAGATGCCTTAATTTGTAGTAACATTTTGGAATTAGTGTTACTTCAATCATTTGTTTCAATTCTGTAGGAAGTATCGTTTGGTTTGTCTAAAGATATTACATTTTTAATTATAAATTGAAAATAAGTTACGTGTTTTTAAAAATCTTTATCAGAACATTTTATTATAAACTGGATCTCAATTACAGAGAGGTTTTTGTGTAGCAATCCCTAGATACACTTTCTGTACCATTCATTATTCAGTCTTCAGTTACATAACACTGTTTCAAATTTTTTATCAGATTTATCTTCATCAACTATTTGTCTTACAACTTTGATTTAATTATAGTATAAGAGGACTTTGGGCTTCTTGTTTATGCTCGTCTTTTATTTTTTATTTATTCATTTTTTTTAGTTGATGGTTATCGAGAGCTCTCTCTCCTTTAAGTAAAGTTACAAGAGAAAAAACTCAAATATATATATATATATATATATATATATATATATATATATATATATATATATATATATATATATATATATATATATAATATGATGAGAGTCGTGTTCCCTCACATTGTAATTAATATTTTGCCTCAATATTGTTAACGTTTGCCACACATATTGTAGAACACTTTGTAGATAATCTACTTGGTGATAAATTTAAAATATTCAATTAAAATTTTGTTACAAATCTTAAAACAAACATTTTACACAGGGGAAATTCAGATCATCAAAGTTGGATGAATTAAACACGAGACTTTGTCACAGGATAAGACAAGTTGCCAACTTTACTTCACAATTTACCCCAACTTGTCCATTGTCAGACCTGACAACTTAGTTTGTATAGAAAGTTAGCTATAACTGATCCAAGCATTTGTCTGTAATATTACCATTCATTTAATTGTCGAGATTTTACTCATGAAGAAACACACTTTCATTTGTGGAATTACGTTTAAATTGTGGATATTACCTAGTGGTATTTACATATGTACAAATCTACAATTTTCTCAAAATAGGTTGTAATGATTTTGATCAAATTTAGCTCAAGTGTAGCCTCTAATATTCCACGAAATCTCATTAGTTGCAATCTCTCCAACATTTTCTATTTGTGAGTTATAGGGAAAAACAATCACCCCGATGTAGTTCATATTATATCGTTGTATTTGTGTGAAATACAAAAATAATAAAACAATTGGATGTATGTAAAATTATAATATACATTATAAGTAGTCGGCGAAAATAGGAAAGAAACGGTGGTCAATAAACACTTGATTTATATCAAATACAATTTACTTTAAGGACAAGTTGTTTACAGTAGGAGAGGAGATAGTTTGCACCCTATTTAAAATATCTAAGGTGACATTCAAAGACAGACAATTTTGGCGGGGAAAGATTTCATTTTTGGAATAGATGAGTGAAAACATGTTTGCAGTGTTTTTGCACCATTTGTTATTTTTGCAATAGATTAATGTAAATCTGGGTTCTATTATGGAGTTAACCATAAAATAAATTGTTAAGTAGACTCCAGATAGTATTTCTTTGTTTCTGTTTCTACAAAAGTAATTTTTTATGTTCTTTACATCAGACGAAAATTTCATGCTAATGGAATTTTGTTTCATACATGGTAAATATATACACAGTAAAGAGATCAAATAAAAAGGTACCAAAACGATGTTTAAGGTGATATCTGCCTCATTTTGTTGACCATTAGTCCATAAGATTCCATTAGTTGACCATTTTGTAATATAATCATGGTATTAAGATTCGTTCGCAGCATCTTGAATAAACCAATTTAAATAGAACCGTGTACATATTTGTGTTTTGAATAGAAGCATAATTTTAAAATGTATTTCTATTTATATCTTATTGAAGTGGCATGCATTTCCCTCCATAAACACTCATCCCAAACCACTGACAAACAATTAGACTGTTTCTATTTTTACACTTCAGACTTCATATGTTTATATAAAATAAGGTATAAGTTTCTTCCTTAATGATGACCTTAAAGGAATAACAGAGTCGTAAAAAACACAAATAAATTAGGGGATGAAAATATTAAATATTATAACACACACACACGCACATCCAAAATATAATTTCGTAGATCAATCACAGCAAACAATAATGATATTGTAATTTTTAATTTTGGGTAACATATTCAATTACCTCCCCCCTTTCTGCGTAAACTATTTTGTTTCGTCACAGCATCTGCTCGTATTTATAAGCATATAATATAACAGTTTTCATATAATATAACTGCTCGAATTCATATAATATAACAGTTTTGAAACGACAGCAAAATTCCGCGAGACCTAGTTTAAAAAAAAGATACCAATGATCAACCTTTAGAGTTTCATCAATAAACTTAGAATAATATTTCAAGTGAAAAATATACGACCTAGACTGGGAATCGAACCCAGGTTCTTTGGCTTTACGCGCCAATGCTCTACCATTGAGCTATCCTAGTCGCTTTCCAGTACAGAGCGTAGACTTCTCATTTGACTTTAATCTATAAATACATGCGTAAGGGCTGAAAAATGAGTGAAAATTAATTTCAATGTCGCATATGCGAGGTAGTTAATTGGAAACTCAAAATTGCAGCAACTAAAGTCAAGTGAGAAGTCTACGCTCTGTACTGGGAAGCGACTAGGATAGCTCAATGGTAGAGCATTGGCGCGTAAAGCCAAAGGTCCTGGGTTCGATTCCCAGTCTAGGTCGTATATTTTTCACTTGAAATATTATTGTAAATTCAATATTTGCTAATAAAAAACGTATAAGCGGAAAAATCAAATAATAATAATAATAAAAGAAGAAGAAAAAAAAAATCAATAAACTTAGTTTTCATTTCTCAGTTATACCATATAGAAAACGTTCTATTATTTGTCAAAATATTTGAATTGAGTTTTAAGGGAACATTTTGAAGTTCTCTAAGCTCAAACTGTAGTTTATGTTTTTTTTTTTTTGAAATCTGTTTGTCATGGGTTAAATATGATGAGGTTAACAAATAAATCGATTGGATTAAATTTCGTTTGCGAAGGGAAAATGTTAATCATCAATAGGGTATTTTAAATATATTTTATTATATGTATGCAATTTAAAAAAAAAATATTACGGTATTTCAAAAATCGGCTTTATAACTATTTTAATCACATAATGTTACAATACAGCTTACTTGACCCAAACTGAATAAATCGGTTTCCACAAACATAACGGTTCGGGAGTTATCAGTAAAAAGAACAAACAATTCGTCCATGGAGCTCTTATCAAATATACAATGTTCTAAAATAGACTGTAGGCAGATTCTATTTAAACTTTGATGAAATGTCAAGCGTAATTATCCAAACTCGTGTACCAAAATGAAGTAAATTTTCGACTTACTTTGTGTTTTTGTTAATGCAAATTATTCAAAGACAAAATTTCTGCTGTTCACTTCTAAAGTATTTTTAGCCTTATATGTTAAAATATGTAGACAACACGATTTTATCCGTCACAGTTCAGTGAAGTAAAAGTAATTTAAAAAAAAATATTCGGTGTACGCCCCATGTTATTATAGGGAGGCAATTTGTTTTAATTAAAAAGGAATGAACCATGATATCATACATCAACGAGGGGACTGTAATAATCTCTGACGCACAATGTTTTTATCGAAAACACATTAACACGTTACTAGGTTAGGTCGTCTGGTTGAAAAATGTTTTAGAGTGGAAAAGTGCTTACGTTGCAAGTTTTTTTGAAGAATGTTTTACATTGTGTTAGGGTACATTTTCAGATGCGGCGGCCACGTAGTAGGAGGTGCAATATAAATCTATTTTAAAAAAAGATTAATTATTTTGTACTTTATTAAATCAGTTGTAATAATGATTGTACTTTTAAGTTGATTGTAACTTGTCCAATTATTATTTAATTGAAATATTGCAAAATGATTAATGTTTCTTAACCTGTTTGTTAAATGAGTTAAATAGTTTTAGTAACTTCTGTATATAGTACAGATTCTGTAGTTATCCTATAGCAATGACTGAGTCACATTGGATTTAAGAATTACATGTTATTTAAGAGACTAGAAAAATTCGTGCTTTCATTAGCCAATGTAAATATAGTTTATCAATTAAAAGTTTGTCGCCTTTTCAGAAAATATTTTTAGACACTGTATGAACATGTTTGCAACTTAAATATATTTTGAATGAAAGGTTATAATAAATGCTACATAATAATAACAATACATAGTGTTATTTTATGTTTTGAAAGATGTTTGATAATAACAGATGGTTTATATCTATCACACGTTTCAAACATTTGCATATATAAAAAGAATAAACGATATTTTAACGTTATCAAGTGATAATCCTAAAATAAAAAAAGTAAAAACATCAACATAACTTATCAGACTAAACTGGAAATGAAAAATACAATCATAAAAATATACGCAGGAATAAAGCTAGGTCAAAGCAGTAAAAACTAAGAATAAATAAAATTATTCTAGTGGCTTAAAATTTTAAAAAAATGTTTAGTCTTCAGAGCTTTAAAATCAAGGTTAGTAAGGAACATAAAATTAAGTACAAAGTTCCAATAACTAACGTCCTAATCAAAAAAGAACAAAAGTATGACAAGAATCTGATAGAAAAGATAAAAGGATCTAAAAAAGAACTACGAGTAAAATAGGTGTCGATCGAGATTATCAAAACAGAATTCACCAAAGTGAGTTATAGTATCAGTTTCCAAAATTATTCTATGCAATTAAGCTTTGTTGGTATTTTTCATTTTTGTTCGTTTTCTAGATTTGTCACGTGATAGCAGAAATTGACTTATATTTCGAAACCATGTGTGTTAATTTTAATATACAAAAGTAATGGAAATGTGTAATAAAAATATAGTTACATCTAGTTTATTTGTTTTGATATTAAAACATAAAGTAAGATATTATGTTTACCTTAAATTGGGGTAGAGGGTTGGATTACACTGAATCGATAATTGACACTTTGCCAACCCTTCGTAAGGGCTGTGGCCCGAATTAGGGCTGTTAAATATAAACTGAGTCAGTATTGAACAGATTAAAGTGTTTTTGTTGCGTGTAAAATAGTCCTTTTAACTGATATTCTTGACTGAAATTGTAAATATACTAAATATATTTTAAGGACAACAAAAAAATTATTTAGGAATTTCAATAATATCAACAATGAGGATAAAATTTCAATAATCCATAATAGACCAAAATTAAATACAAAATTAAAAACACTAAAATAATAAATGTAAAAAATACGTTATTTATAGTTAAATTACAACGGTATAAGTAATGAAAGAACAAATATATAATACAAACACTTAAATCAAAATCTTACTTACATGTCCAATTTTAAAAACAAAAATATATCAAGGCAAAATATCAAAATTTATCCACACAAGACATGTATTGAAAATTCCAGTATTGAGCAATGATCAACGGACAGTTCTTAAAGGGCGAGATGGAAAAAGAAATTGAAAAACCGCTCTGAACAGTCGATTTCTGAAGCTACCAATTTATAAAGAAAATCTTATGAATTTTTTTCAATTAAGTGTCGTTTAATGTTGTAGATTTTTAATTTCATCTTAACAAATCAGTACATTTATTTTGTAGAATCGTTGATATTTTTCTGAACACATTCTATCTTAAGGATATTTTACCTTTCGATTGCATCTTGTGTGACTAAATTACACAATTCATTTTTCTCTTTAGCAACAGTAGTACTCCATCCTTCAACTCATTCTCTGTTCGTATTTTGATATTTCCATTCACCCTTCTTGTTTTTTTCACATTCTTTTTAAATCAGCTAACTTTTTCTGTACCAGCCTCTTTCATCAATTTCAAATTCTATATCTCTTGTTTTCCAATTGTCTTCCTAGTTTTAAAATTCAAGAGATCTGAATTATTTAATTTTCTTTGTTTAGTATGAGTCCTTTTGCTATTCTCATTTATATTTATAGAAAGTCAGTCTCCGCTATATTTTTTTAGACCTATCTTGTAGGGTTCCTTATTTAGTCTAATTTGTAATGTACACTCTTAATTTTTTCCTAGGTCTTAAGTTTGAACGCAGATTATTTTCATTTCTTTTCTATTTCGCTTATAAATTTATAAAAATTTTAAATTTAACATTTTAAATATATTTTTGATCACTTCTAAATCAAAAATGAAAAATATGAAGGGAATTAATATCTTAAATTAATTGTTTTATTTAATTTTGGAAAGCGCATTGAATTAATCTGAGCTTGTTTAATCGTACTCGATTGTTTTAATCCTACAAATAGATAATGATAATTAATAAAAGCAAAGAATAAAATAGTTCTCACATAGTTGTCCCATTATTAATTATAGGCCACTTTCATCCCAGACGGAACATAATAATAATAATAAATACTTCAGATGTCATTTAATTTAAGTACATAGCGATTTTTTATGAATATGCAAATAAATGATTTCATTTTACCTTTCATAGATACAATTTCGTTGGACAAATACTTTTATTATTTGGACAAATACATTTTGTCTCTAAATATTCTTCCAATACAAATTTAAATAATCGTTACACAATTAACAAGGAAAAAAAAAGATATTGTAAAAGAAACCAGTTTTGTTTTATGATCACTAGAATAAAAGTAAAAAGTAAGGTCTACAGAATATCCGAGGCTCGATGAGTGTTGTATTTTATGTAGAAATAAAAGAATAGAGGGAGGCTTTTTTTGTTGTCATGACAACAAGAGCTTAGGCTTTCAAAGTAATGACGATTATTTATATTACTTGTGCTACAAAGTATGGATTATTATTTGTTGGTAGTAGTCAATGATAGGAAAATAGTCGTTATAATACGCTTTCCAATGAAATGGTTATAATTCTTCCTCATTCAATGACCTTTTTATACGTGATTTATATATTGTAACTACTATTGAATTATTATTTCGTTTAACAATTATTTGCAATTATATATTACTATCTTTTATCCGGTCTTATAATTGCGATTATCTACATGAATTGTGACGCGTTTCGGAGCATATATTTGATCTTCAGTTGTCGAAGTTAACATGACGCCTAATTAATTATAACTCTTGAAGGTAAATCTGTTTTATCTTACTGTGAACAGTATTTATAAGTGTAAATAGTATCCTAACTTAAAGACGACCTTCTATCTTTTAACTATTTTTAAAGATGAAACGTATTCTCCGAAACGCTTGACAATTTACGTAGATTAACTAAGTAATAAGTTTGATTAAAAGTAATAATAATCTATTCATATGTGATATTTTGATAATAAAACACAATGCGGGATTTCAATTTCAAGTTGGTTTGGCAATCAACTGTTTGAGGTAGTCAAACAAATGTACAAAAAATAAGCTTAAATTTATTCTCCGAATCCGATGTATGATCCATTATGCAGAGGAAACCAGCTCAACCTTAAAATCTATATACAACCATAATATCTATATACAACCATAATATCTATATACAACCATAAAATCTATATACAACCATAAAATCTATATACAACCATAATATCTATATACAACCATAAAATCTATATACAACCATAATATCTATATACAACCATAAAATCTATATACAAAAGTTTTCCATAAAGCCAATCAAAAACGTTGATGCATCTAACTGATTTACCAAGGTAGTCGACCTAGCTGATCCACTAATCCGATCTACATATCCACAATATCTACCTAAAGCCGACTGAGGCTCTCCACAAAGATTTCATAAACATCCACTAAACCAAAATAAATCCAATCCTAAACGTCTACATAAAGCATCAAACATCTAGAAGAGTTTTTATCATTCGTAAACTGAGAAAAGATTTTAGGCTCAAGTAAACTTTCCAATGTAAAGGCATATATTTACATTTATTTTATATAAATGTGGTCTACCTCTCCCCCTCCCTTTCCATTTTAATGAAGCAATTAGTTACGAAATTGCGAGACCGTAGATAAAGTTAGTATGTGTACCATATAGAGTTTATTACTTCTGTTACAATGTAATAACAAAGGATGTGTTCTCATCTTAATATATGCATCAATTTGTAAATAGATAAAATTTTATAATCATTCTTTCTTAAAGTTTAAAAAAGGCTGGAGAAAGTTTTATGATTCCTTCTAAGAATCGTAAATTGTTATATTATAATTCAAAATTTACTTCTTATATTTGTTTTTCATCGTCTTTTTGTTTATATTGTAATTCTATTACGATTTACCTTGTATTAATAAAATTCTAGGAATGTAAATTCGATTTGTCATGTAGAATTTGAATGTACAAAATAATCATTTGGGGAACGATGAGGAATAATTTATAGATTAAAGTAGAAACAAGTCTTTTAATTGTAAGTCTATATTAAATAAAATTTCTCATAATTGACCAAAGCATTGTCTCTCTCTCTCTCTCTCTCTCTCTCTCTCTCTCTCTCTCTCTCTCTCTCTCTCTCTCTCTCTCTCTCTCTCTCTCTCTCTCTCTCTCTCTCTCTCTCTCTCTCTCTCTCTCTCTCTCTCTCTCTCTCTCTCTCTCTCTCTCTCTCTCTCTCTCTCTCTCTCTCTCTCTCTCTCTCTCTCTCTCTCTCTCTCTCTCTCTCTCTCTCTCTCTCTCTCTCTCTCTCTCTCTCTCTCTCTCTCTCCAAAATACACATAACTGGTTTTATTCATTTTTGTCAAATTTGACTCCTTCACTTAAATGTACAATAGAGAAAGCTGTGTTATGGGAAAAAACTAGCTGAATTAATTGTGAAAACACTTGTTTTAATGAATCCAGTGCCCAAACAATTGCTTGAAGGAATAAAGTTTATTTGACAGTTCATTTGTCATCTCTCTGTATATACTTAATAATGTTTAATTTATTTACAAACGAAAGAAAAATGTGTTTGTTTGTTTTTTTGTTGGGAGGGGATATACTTAAACATCTTTCTCTCTCTGTATATATTTTTTTAAATAATACAAAATAATTATTAATCTACCTTAACATATATTAGTACTCATAAGGCTACTCCCATGGTGAAACAAATATTTTTTACAAATTATTCAAAATTTTCAAGTACACAAAAGATCATTCGTGTTTTCGTACATACACAAAAATAAGGTTTACAATAGAATAATCAACTAAAACACAAAAAACTAAGCGCATTATAAATATAATAATACATACTAATTTCTCTTAAATGTTCATCCATGTTTTTAAAACCACTTTAAAACTTTTCTCAAGGGAATTTGTTAAAACATGCTAAAACAATAAATTAAAACAACTTCTTTTGAAAAATTGATTTATCCTTGATCATTTGAAACGCATTTTCTAGTTGATAGTATATTTAAATGCATTTTGTTTAGTATATTTTAAAATATGCTCTGTATTCGAGCCTGTCAGAAACAAATAATATTTGTAGATAAACAAATATTCTATCAGTGGTATATTTATTTCTTTTAAAAGTGGAATGAAAAGATTTCGCTTATTTTTAGTTAACTTAAGAGTGAATAACATATTTTTAGCGAAATAATTAACTATTTATGAAAAAAATCATCTGCCTTAATACAATATTGAAGTACAAAACATGATAAAACATTTTGTAGTAGTTGTTACAGATGTAAGTAAAAGAATCTACATATGTTTCACAATTAATAACATATTGTAATAGTAAAACACATCTGGATATTGACGATCAGTTTATTTTGTGCACATATTTTCGACACTACTCTAGGCGTTGTTTTTATCTCATTTTCCCAATTAATTAAATTTCAGAGATGGTTTTCAAAAGTCGTTAGGGGAAATTTAAAAACAAAAAATGGATTTTTCATTTCATGAGACGATCCTCTTAAACATAGCGTTTGATTAATTTAAAGTTTTGTATATTGAAGTGTAAAAACTGTTCAGTTAACTGTATATTAAATCTAGTTTCAATGATTGTCAACATGAATGATTCTCTTGTAGCCTATCATAATGTCAAATATATTCAAGATACATCTACACGGCGAGACCTGGAGAAATTCTCATAATTAACGAGAAAACTTTGAAATAAAGTTTCATTAACTCATTCATTACAAACTTTGTCATCAACGAGTTCCACGTTTCATCGTGTTTCTACTTTTAATTAAGTCTGAATTGAAGCACAGTCTAGTTTTACAAGATATCAGATCTTCAGAATATTGTATTGTGCAGACATTGTACAATTGTGTAATGTACACTGCATTCTAAAAAAAACACATTCCTGATTTACTTTTTATGTGAAGTAATTTGTGTTTGTATTTTTTGAATTGAGAGTAATATGATTACAGATTATTTAGTTCTTAATACAGTGTTTTTTTATAAATTGTTTCTTTTTCTGTAGTAGAGGAGCTACGATTAATGTTGGCGGACATTTGTTTCGAATTGTAAGTGAAGGTAAAATGTCTAATGCACAAGAAGAGGTATTTTTATAAGAATCCATTACAAGCATAGTGTAATCGTTTTTGTGGTGATGGAGTAACATTTATTGTTTCATTATATGTAAATTGGAACAACTGTACCCAAAGCGATATCAATAATCTGAAGCTTGTGTTTTAAAGTCAATTTAAAGAGCAATATTTTGCCTTTAGTAACTTCTATCATCCTTTATAGTATTGACATCTACTTTGCTTAAGGAGCTGGTAATAATATCTTGGACGTGTTGTACATTTTATTATTCCGGGATTTTAATTATACTTGATTATATTAATAAAGAACTATTCTTCCAATATGTAGAAGCTTCTAGGTCACATGTTTTCAGTTTTATCTATTGTGTTTTAGGGGGGGGTTATGTTAAAGGCACGTTTGAAGTAATTTATAAAACCACGTGTTATAGAAGTGATAAGTGTTTATTTTATTCTAGGCGAAACAGTAATAATTAATTTCCTTAACATATCGTAACATGTAACTACAAGAGAGGAAGTTTTAAAATTTAAAACAAAACAAAATATTTATAATTATATATTTTTTAAAGAGAACTTCTGGAATCATATAATGGAAAACATGTTGAATAGAAGATTTAAGAGTTGTAAATGTTTTGTGGAACAAGACGTTTATTTTATTAGCTTTTTTTTTTTTTTTTTAATGAACTAAGAGAGGTTCTGTTAGGCTTTTATTTATACGTTAATATGTTTGTACTGACATTGGGGTCTATCAATCGATATACAAATAAAGAATAATGTACTTCAGAATTATGAATAAACATTGAGCTTAACTTGTGAGATATTATTAGATAGAATAAAACTCGAAAACAAGATCTCACAAAAATTACATTTATTTAATGAAACGCGTTTCAACGACAAAGTCGTCATCCTCAGTGATACATTAGCTACAATAACTAAGTTAAGTACGAAACAAACAAACTAACAAACAGTCAAAATACCACATATCAGAGATAAAAAAGGACGTTTTACAGGTCGTATAATAAATAGATTCTGGGTATTTCACAATTATCATTCATTGCAATGCTTACGTCATGTTAAGCATTCTTTGTAACCTTAACAAAGGAACAAGAACTCACCCTGCGGCATGTCATTGTTGAACTATATTTACCATTTAGTCCTTTATATTGCACTGTATATTGATTTAGATTCAATCAAATAATGTGTGCTGAGATAATTTGAGTTGATATTGAGGGTGCTTACTATTAGAGGGAAAGAGATCTACATAATTAATTACTTGTATAGACTTTAAAACCTTACTTCTAAGAAACCTTGTTTTAAGTATAGACAGATGTATGCATGGGGAAGTTTTGAAAAAACTTTCAAATATACAATTTGGTAAAAAATTAGTTTTATTTTGTACCGTTTTAAATTATGGTTTGAATTTTTATGTAAATCATTGTTATCAACTTTGCGGACAATTTAGGCAATATAATAGTAATAATTTATGTGTTGAATTGTCTCTTATTATGTCCAATTTTTTAAATTTACATTATTATTATCAGTTATAGATTGATTGGTGTAGCTCGTGTATCACTGAAGAAGACGACCTTGTCGTTGAAACGCGTCTGATACTTAGGCGTATATTTTGTGAGAATTGTGTTCTGTGTGTTTGTTATTATTATCTTTTTGGATATAAAGTATTCACAGGGATGAAACTGTAGAACAATGTGGTAGTCCATGTTTGATTATATCTTGTAAACACTACATACACTACATTTGGAATATTTTGAAGAAATTTACTTTTTGTCCTGTTCATATATATATATATATATATATATATATATATATATATATATATATATATATATATATATGAACCATTTCAAAATAGGGTTTTATACAAATAAAAATTTGTATGTTCGTAAATACAATTATTGATTGCGTAAATAATTTGCGTAATTACATTTTACTAAATAAAGTAAAATCTGATACGATACAATTGGATATAATTACCGTTGCTGTCATCCCATAGTTGCTCAATTATTACATCCAGTTATTAAAAACTTTATTAAAAGAAATAAATTAACATTCTAGTGTCTATCAATAAAAGAGGACAAATAAGGAAAATGAAATTCTTCATTTTCAAGAGTACGCGTTGTGACTACTGCATCATGTTTTAAATAATGTTTAAAGAACTTGTGTGTTTGTTATGTGTCGTGTGTTCGTAATTTGTGATTTTAAACTAAGACAATGGGGAAAACCCAGCATAACACTTGAAAATGGCTGAATAGCCGAAACGGCCGTAGTGGTATAACTACATACAATATAGACTATTGTGACGGTAAGTCTTATTATTATATCTAATTATTAATCAGTAGTCGGAATGGCGAAAACAAATATGTATGAAATTCTTCTTTTTTCACATAAATTATATAAGTTAACAAATACCTCAACCCTTTTAATTCTCATTTCAATTGTAATTATAACCTGCGATTAAATAAAACTAGTAGAATATTGTTGACTAATATCCAAGTCACACTGTATAATATTTATATTTACCTATCTTCTGATGATGGAACATAGTTCCGAAACGTGTCGATCCTAGACAAACAAAGTCACATGACGGATAATATTAAAACTAGTAGCGTTAGAGGAGATTAAAAGGTGATTGTTGTGCATTCCAGTCGTAACTAAGATCGTTTAGTATTGTAATCACAATTATTCATTTAATTAGTAAGAATTTAATAACAATAAAATACTCTTAAAGTTCTAAGGTGGAAAGTTTATTATTTGTTTATTAAATTTTTGAATGTTAACTTTGTTTATTTTGATATCTCTGTCATTATTTGCTTATATATAAAAAAATATATATAGCGTAAAATAGAGACCAATAATCCTCGAATCCTGTAATAGTATCAGGATCGGAAGGAAACAAGAATTGGTAAAAAGTGAATTGATAGGAAAGATCTTAGAGGATTAACAAAAGACTAGATGAATAAAGGTGTGCAGCCAACTTCGGGGTACCCTAGGTAGTGGATACAGTAAATTATATTATTTTATTGTTTCTGTTTCTCTGATAAAAGTAAGATGAAACCATAATGAAATATTTTGAACGCAAATAATGATAAAAATGTAAACTTTTAAACCTTCAAACCAGGCAGCTTCTGATGAGATTAGTATTGTACTCTAATTAAGTTTCCTTATATGTCCTCCTTATGTATTTCAGCTACTGTGCAAAATGTAATCTTCTAGTAAGATTTCCAAGAGACAATCTCTATTGTCAACTAAGTAGAAAGTTATTGCAAGGTTTCTCTCTCTCTCTCTCTCCCTCTCTCTCCCTCTCTCTCTCTCTCTCCCTCTCTCTCCCTCTTCCCTCTCTCTCTCTCTCTCCCCTCCTCCCTCCCTCCTCTCTCTCTCTCTCTCTCTCTCTCTCTCTCTCTCTCTCTCTCTCTCTCTCTCTCTCTCTCTCTCTCTCTCTCTCTCTCTCTCTCTCTCTCTCTCTCTCTCTCTCTCTCTCTCCTCTCTCTCTCTCTCTCTCTCTCTCTCTCTCTCTCTTCTCTCTCTCTCTCTCTCTCTCTCTCTCTCTCTCTCTCTCTCTCTCTCTCACTCTCTCTCTATGTTAATTTTGTCTCTTTTTATCTCTTGTACTTTGTCACGTGAATATCTTTTTCTTTTTTTTTTTTTTTACAAACACGTTCGTAGTATAAAGTCAGGTTTGAATCAAACAATCCATATATTCGTTTTGAAATACACTGTATAACAAAAAGTTGTATTTTTAAATAATGCCTGTGTATTCTGTGCAGCCTATAGGTGTAGGGTAATTTCAATTATTTTTTTTATAGTTGATAAATTTTTCGTAAGTTGGGGACTTTCCTTCTTCAATTAGACATAACTCAAATTTGACTAATTTTTTTTTTTTTTGTAATTGTGATTAAACAATGCAAACTATCATTTTACAGCATAAATTGAAACAATATCTGAAAATCAAATAATTTTATTCTGTGATGGATTTTCTAGAGGGCACACTATCCAAAATTTTAAATTGTATATACAATTTTTTTAATTTTAAAATTTACATAACGGTTATATAATGTATAAGTGTCAGTATATTTATATATAAGTTGTTTTTCGTTGTTAATGGTAAATTTAAATATCAGGATTGTGATATTTGTTAATATAAGTTATATTGTTTAAATTCATGGTCTTAATTGACAAATATCACACATTTGTGTTTGTTTAAGTCTTATGAGAATAAATAAATTCACTAAATACCGCGTTTTCATATGAATAGTTGTCCAAAAATTGTTTCAGTAATTTGGATATTTGGTCAACTTCCTTTCTCTCTGGTCAATGTTTGTACAATGTTTTTCTAACAACCAAATGATTAAGTTTAATAGTTTTCATATTTCGCTCAAGTATAATCCAAACATCTGCTGCTGGGTTTAATTTAGTCTATTTTGAGTAGACGGTTTATAAATATTTGATAGACGATTCCTTATTTAATTATCTATGTGATAGGCGAGTTTTATGAGCATCCCCTCACGCTTCGGTTTTTATTTATGGAGATGTGATACTAATAAGGAAATCTATATTTACATTTATATTAATTTTCAATATATATACCGGGTGTTCAAAAAGTCTGGAAACCAATTAATATTTATTTTATTAATAAACTCAGAACAAAAAAACTCTAGGATTACGTCCTCATTGTAGTTACTTACTTTTTGGTCATTTTACATATATCTTTTTTCGCTTTGAGGGGACGTCCTTTGGAGGAAGTCTAAAAAAATCTTAAATGTGAGCATAGGTTGAATTATACCTCATTTTAAAGGTCTTTGTTAGAGGAACACATTGCCGCAATCCCGAATGAAAAAGGACCTTTCGTTTGGAAATGGCAACCTCTTAAAGTTTGTTAACTTTACGTTGCGGAGGAACTTTGTTCCTCTAACAAAGACCTTTAAAATGAGCTATAATTCGACCTATGCTTACATTTAATATTTTTTAGACTGCCTCTACAGGACGTCCCCCTAAAGCGAAAAAAGACAGCTAAAATGACCAAAAAGTCAGTAACTACAGTGAGGATGTAATCCTAGAGTTTCATTATTCTGCGTTTATTAATCAAATTACTATTAAGGGGTTTCCAGACTTTTTGAACACCCGGTATATAGATATATTTATAACATAAAGCATAATATTGTCTGAATAATGTATATAAAACATTAGTTTGAGTAGTATTTTAAAGACTTTATTTTCAATAACATCGTACTTATCAAATTATAACCTAACTTAAACTTCTACAACCCTCGTCTTAAAACAAAGGTAGAGGGTGTAATATATTTAGGGGTAATGACCTATGAAGATGGTGGGTTGTGCAAATCCCTTAAGGGAAAATTACTTAACTTGCAGTGGAAGATGCTGGAAAGTTACTCTTAAACATGTCTCCAAGAAAGACTATTTTCATTTATGAAAGTTTATTTTCCAATCATTTAGTGATTTTTTTGAGTGTAACTAAGGTATTGTTTATTAACATAAATTTAGTTCATTTTTACAAGTGTTTAGTTAGTTCATTATTCTCCAAGTTTTGATATATTAATCCAAACAAAAGTTACATTAGGTTTGTTAAATAATCATAATGACAGTACGGAATCTCCAATTGATAAATTTAAAAAGAAAACAACAAAAATTTAAAAAAAAAAATATTGATAAATAAATATTAATTTTATGAATTTGACATTTCAAGGTATGTATAATGAATGTTTGTGTGAATGTAACAACTGAACTTGATTAGACATTCAAACAAACAAAGTGTTTATTGTGGACAAATTCATTTTATCTCATGTTTTTGACATTTTTAATTGAATTCAAAATACTCGTAATTACATTTTTCAGTTTACAGTCAGTGAATTGTAAAGTTAATGTAAATATCAAGCCCTAGAGCAACACACAGACTAGCTCCAACACTAGGCAATATGGTCATTATATTTGTATACAATCTTACTAAAATTAAATTAACCCTAATATTTACGAATGAAAAATTATAGTTAATTTATAAAATATATTTCTTTTTGTCACAGCTAGTAATAACGATATTTGTTGAAATTTTATCTTTCCCCCAGGAGAAATTTTAATACAAAACCAAGCTTAGTTTTAATTAAAACAATTTAATTTACTTCTGAAAATGTTAAAGAATATGGTAATAATATTTTTATATAAAAATAATGTATTACTTTAGCAACTGATCATACTTTTCTTACAATTAGAAACTGAAAAGAGACAACGAAATTTGTTTTTTAAGTGTGATATTACAGCACCTTACATTGAATATTTATCATTCCTCTACATAAGTGTCGATATTAGCCTTGGGGATTTGTAGAGTCGGGAATTCATGTTGACTTTGTTAAATTCTGAGCGGAAATTGATCAGATTAATGGATTTTGACCAAAGTTCTTTTGTGATATGAAGTATTAGCAACGAAATGGTTCACTCTGAGAAAGGATTATGGGGGAAAATTTGTGACGTAATGTGGGATTCTAATTTGTTTTAATTAATTTGTAAAATCCGTTAGAAAACAAATCTTTATTTTGGGGTTGTATAAAATAACAAAACTGAAACCTAATCCAATTCAGAAGGGACTCTAATTTATGGATATATTTGTTACTCCTTTCTAATAAAAAAAATGCATATTTTACAAAACAAATTTATTACAATACTTGAAATAAATATACCGATGAAATTATTCTCTGCGTAGACTACTGAGCAGAAGAAATATAAATTAACATATTTTTTGTCTTTTCAAATTTAACATTGTAGCCAACGTATTAGTCGCGATCGGTTCGCCAGGGAATACATACCGACCGATATATAATCATTTTCATTTTGTGATCGTATGAACATTAAATGTGCGTAATAGTGTCATGTTATGTTTTGTGTTATTATGTATGTACTGTGTATATTCTATTGAAAAAACGATTTTAATATAAACTAAATACTTTATACGATCTGAAGATGGACTCACGAAGTCCGAAACTGCAGTAATCTGTAAATCAACGGAAAGATTATTTGACGTACCGATAAGGTAATTCATTTATTTATTATATTAAATGTTGAGCTTGACTTATGAGAAAAACTATACAGTATAACAAACACACAGAACACAATTCTCATAAAAAAAAAAATACGCCTAAGTATCAGACGCGTTTCAACGACAAGGTCGTCCTCTTCAGTGATACACCAGCTACACCAACCAAACCACAACTGATCATTTGTGTAGTTGGTGTATCACTGAAGAGGAGGACCTTGTCGATGAAACGCGACTGATACTTAGGCGTATTTTTTTATGAGAATTGTGTTCTGTGTGTTTGTTATACTGCATTTATTTATTCATATTTTTTATTATTAATAAATGTGTTAACTAAATGAACGTGAAAACAAATTATGAAACGAAACTAAATATGAAAAGCATTATGCAAAAAATTATTTCTATTCATAATCAGAATTAACACGGAGCAAGATATATGATCTCCTTCTTCGGAATCACTCATATAAGTGAAAACAAACACGAGAATACAACCAGAACCTAAAATCCAAATAAATTATCTTAACAAAACTTCAAATCAATAACAGTATTATGTAATGAGGTACTTAACTGACACAACCGCTGCTATTTTACTAATTTGACCGTCTCTCATACTGTTTCGTCAATATGTACTAACCCGAGATTTAAAATATAATTATTGTTACAGATTGGTATCTTTTTAATCCATTGAGATGATTTTACGATATAAGCCAAGTAAACAGAATTTATTCTCTCTCTTTGATGGGTTGAAATACATAGGATTACAAAAATAGTTTTGTGACCACCAAAGCTTCTAACACAGAAAAGTTAGTGGTAAAAGTAAAATACCACATTCCATCACAAACTATATATGTACATAGTAAATAGTTTATATATGTTCTAGAGACAACACATCTTATTTCCGTAAAAACAAATGATAAAACTTATTTTTTTTTTAACCTATGCAATATTAGAGACAAATTATAATCAAGAATAACTACTTGATACTTATTTTGGTCTACACATTACAACTAATTACAAACACAAATTTGAGGATAAGCGTATATGAAGGGATTATAATTTATTTTAGCTATATTTCCTGTTACAGTATTTTAGTTATACTATTTTATAAGGCATATAAAGTATTTAGCATCTGCTCAATCGTGTGTGTATTTAATTGTAACTAAATGAATTTGAAACATTTATGTTATAATAATACATTTTATTTTTACGTAAATATTATGTTTTTTTTTTATTAAACTACAGTTAAAACCAAATAATATTACTAGTCTACACGAACGACAAATAAAGTTTTAATTAAACATCCAAGGTATGTCTATTGGCTGTATGTCATCTTGAATCCTCCTAAATTATATTAACTTACGTTTAAGTCCTAAATATTTCCTATCGTATTACTTTAGCATTAAGCAAAATGAGGCGTATAACGTAAGAAGATTACAGTAGACACTTAATAATACTTGAAGAATATAAAGGTAAAATAAAAGGAGTAAATAATTATGTAAAATCGATAAAACCACAAAAGCAAAATAAAATGAACATGCCGAAACGGTAACTGTTTATAAATAATATCATTTCTTCAGTTATACTAAAACAATATACTATAAATTCCCAATAGAAACAAATAAATACAGTTAATATAAATTATTATTACTTATTTTAACATTAAACTAAATAACACTAATACTATACTTATGTACATTTTCAATAAGTTGAAATTACTTCTTAATTATTGAACAAAACACAGTCTACAAAGCTCTGAAAAAAATACTAAATATGTAATAAAAGTGGTTTAAATAATAATTTATCATTACATTGGGTAAGCAAGGACCAGTACATCCTAGGTTCTTGAACACAGTGCAACTATGTTTGACAGTCACTCCTACTATAATTATCCATCTTTTTTTTATTCTCAAACACCACTTAACAAAATAAAAATGTCAAATTATTCCCCTGAGATTTTTATATCTTCTTATGAATATCTTACATAATCAACGTCTCTTGAACTACAATTAAGGCAAATAATTTAAAAATAGATTTCACCTTAAACTCAATAAGTCACATTTAATCTATCTGGATCCACATCTTCCTTCATTTAGTATTCGGTTACATAACGTTCATTCTTCTTTCTTATCTTTCTTCACTAACTGTTATGCTTTTTCAACTTTTAAGTAGAGGGTATATTTTTATGCTCTTTCTTCCTTCTTCCTATCCTTTTTACCTAGGGATATTTTGCCTTTGAGTGGAGCTATGTACAACAAAACTAAACTACTTCATGATCATATTACCTTATATTGTTTTTCACATATTACAATTTTCCCTCAATATTGTTAAAGTTTGTAGAACATCCTCTAAATATTTCCCTCCATGATAAATTTAAACTATTTAATGAAAATTGATTTGCAAATCTTAAAGCAAACGTTACATATAGTAGGAATTAACATCATAAAGTTTGCAAGTAATTTATCAACAAAGTTTCTAATGACATGATCATGAGTCTTCGTCTTGGGAGAAGTTAAATGTGAAGTAAGTGAACACTTCACTTCACAATTTAGCCATAATTGTTTGTTGTCAATCCTGAGAAATGTGTTTGCATTGAAAGTTAATACTGATTCAACCTGTCTCTGTAATTTTACGATTTTCTGTAAAGATAAAATGATTTATTGGTCGAGATTTTGTTCAGAAACAATCAAATATTTCTATCACTATAATGTAGTTCTGATCTTTTAACCCTGTGGTATTGCTCACCCTTAAACAATGTACAACTCTAATAGCTATATTTCAAATAAAAACTAAGTTAGAACTTACTACAGTTGTGTTTTAGTAAAAAAAAAAGATATCCAAACAAGAAGACAAAGTATATAAAAAGGACAGTTCCATAATCTTTTGTTGTAAACAGCTTTGTGTCTCGCCCCTTGTAACATCCCCTAAGGGTTGTAGTTATCCACTTCATTACAGTTACTGAAAAGACATAAATACATTTATCTTGTGAAGGTGTTTTATTTTTATAAGCACATCGGGTTTTATTTTCGTAAACTTTACTGCATACTTCAAATATTAATAAACATGTATCACCTTCTTTTTTTTATTACTCTACTAAATGTAGAGCAGGAAAGTTATAAAGTGACTAATTATTCACGGCATTATCCTTGTCAAGAGTATATAGTTTTAAAGGATATTTGTAAGTGTGTGTAAAGTGGAACACAATATCGTTATGCTGTTTTTTTTCCGGTGATAGTAGGAAGCCTTTATTTATGTGATAAATAACAAAGTAGTTACTTACTTTTTGATATTAATTTTTATTCTCTCAATTCTTCAAACTTATTACATAAATATTTATTGGAAAAACAATTTTAAACAATGAACAAAATTGACAAACTCTAATATAATATAATACTTAGCATTAAAATATTAATCAAATAATAAATAGTAAGAAGAAGATTCAATGTTTTGCCCCCCCTTCACCACAGGAAAACACACACTCAAACGCGCGCGCGCACGCACGCGCATGAACTTGTTCAAATACTTGTCACATCTAAAATTTTCACTAATAAGTAGTATAGAGAGAGAGATACATAATATGTAAATATCAGATGTTTTCGGATACTGTATATCAGTTTTAACATTCTTAATTCTTAAATTTCAATAAAATCATTTTGTAATGATGTCTACCTGCTGTCTGTTACATGTGGACTGTTACATACCAAGAGTTTAGATCAATTTTAACTAACTGAGGCCATATTTCTATTATATGTTGGGACATTTTTGGCACTTTTTTCATAATCCACATTTTGGGAGTAGTTGTTTCAATCTATAGTTTTTACAAAATCGGCTCTAATGATTGCGATACAATTTCGCACAAGTTCCTAATAATCCAATCACTCTCAAATATCCTAAAATTCCGGTTCCTGACTTTTCGGGAAAAAACAAAATTTCACCCGTGAATATAATTTCTTAAAATCAACTATATAGATATCGTTAAATTTGTAGCTAAAAGCAAAATTTAATATAACAATGCGTATGAAAAATTGGAAGCAAAAAATGTTAGAGTTCATGAACAATTGGCAAATAACCAAAACTGAACACACAATTTTAAAAAATGAGCAATACAAAGCTTGATTTAAATGAAATACTATTTAGTCTAAGATTTTATTATTTTTTAAATTCAATATTACAACTGAGTAGGCCTATGTACCCATCTAGCAATTTACACTTCATACTTTTACACTTGTAAGGGATATGACCCAATGGTTATTCCCTATCACTATAGTCCATCAGATCTGAAGGCTTGGTCCTCTTCAGTCTTCTCTCCACCCGAGTGACATCCAACAGTCCCTGTACCTCATGGTGTTCATGTTGAATGATGCGTTGTTTATGCTTCCTTGCCTGTTTTTTTTTTTTTTATTTCATCACTGACTAGGTCTATCTGCAGACCTAAGGATGCGTTGACGGCGCGAGCGAAGCTAGTTTGGTTCCTATTTAAGATATTTATTCAAAAATACCGCCCTTGATGTCATTTCAAAACTTACAATTTTAGCCACGAATAGTTTCGATTGATTTTTTATTTCGTTTTAGGGATGGATGTGTGAGAAAGTTTGTGCAGTGTTTGTTCAATTAGTTAATAGTAAACTCTCAGTAAGATTATGGAGTAGAACTTAAGGTAAGTAGGCTGTAGATAGGACTTTCAATTTCTAAGGAAGTAACCTATTTTGTTCTGTCAATCAGAAACACTTTCCCACCTGATGAAAAACATTTTCCGGAACTGATAAACATACAATTAAGAACGAGACAATAAAAAATATGTATGATGGTATCTGTCCCATTTTGATAAGCTTCAGTAGTATGAACAGTTTTGTAATATATCCATGGTATTTACATTCGTAAAGTATTACTTGCCTAACTCAAACTCCATACTACAACCTATAGTTGAAATATACATTCTACATAACACACTTACTGAGACCATCGATATGAATCATCAAATCACTGACTGAGACTATGGCTTTTAAGTGGAAGACTAAAATAAACGTGGTAATCAATTTACATTTAAATGAACAAACTTACATTTTCCTCGTTAAAATTTCATATAAAAACACTCCTAAATACTTGTACAAGATTTTTATTTTATCATAATATATAAAAATCATTCCACAATCCTCACTACAGACTTCATACATTTATATAATATACAATAATGTATTATTTTACCACAATTATGACAATAAAATAATAACAGTGTTAATAAAAATTTAACAATACGTGTATAAAGAAAATATAAACTATTATAACAACAACAAAAAACGGTATATATGCCTACATATCCAAATATTATTCCTCAAAACCATCATAACATACAATAATAATAATATTTTTAATTTTGGGTAAAAAAATTATTCTTTTTCCCATTATGCTACATTTATCAGGTTTAGCCTTCATCAGGTGTCTATCTTTAAATATTAGATTGAATTTTTGGAAACACATTTTAATTCCATAAAACCCTTTCAAAATTCTTACCGAAATGCGTGAAGAGGCTCTTCAAAATTTGTAACATTGAAAGTCAACTTACATTTAAATTTCTGGATAATTCGTATTATGGAGAAAGTTATATGTTTGCCAATCAAAATTATTTTGAGTTATTTCAGAACGTTTTAAAGTTAAGATGAGCCTGTACCCTATTAATACATTTTGTTTTGTTCCATTTTTGTTATTACTCAAGCATTGTTTAATATTGTATTTTATAAATACAATTTTTTGAAGTATCTGCCGTAGTTTAAAAACTATATTTACTGTTTTTTCCAAAATCAGTTATTACTATTCTGCTTCAATATACAAATTTATGATAAAAATTTATAAATAGTGTGGATTCTACTCAAAATTACTGGTTCGGGAGGTATCGGTAAAAAGAACTAACAAATTGTCCGTGTTGTAAAATATTCAATTTTCAAAACAGTCTGTAGACAGAATTTGTTTACATTTTGGAGAAATGCCAAGAGTGTTCCAAAATACAATGAAAAGGAAATATGTTTGAGGAAAAATATGCAAAGAAATTAAATGAACCTCAAATGCAGTTTAAAAAATAATTCAAATCGGACGCGATTTATGTTCTGAATGGATTTATGCCTAACTATATATTTACAATATAGTTTGTCTTTTGAGTGTATTAAACTTATAGGAGACAACACGATGACTTTTATTTTCTATATTATTCTCGATCGTATAAGACAAGTTATGTAATCACTCTAATTTATCCCTCACTACTCAAGTAACTAAATGTAATTTGAAAAATCATTCGGTTGGTTGCCTCATGTGATCATTGGGTGGGAAATTTAATCAAAGAGGGAAGAACCGAAACGTATAACTAGGGGACTGTAATAATCTCTAAATTATCTCGTATCTATTGGACACACACTAACAAGTGGTTTTTACAAGGTATAAAGTTTTATAAAGTGAAAAAGTGACAGCTTTTATTTTTTAGAAGAATGTTTTTCAGAGTATCAAGAAACATTTACAGATAATTCGGCAACTTAGTCCAATTTGTAAAAAAATGATCAATAAATGAAGTCTTTAGTTTAAAAAAAAATAAGATTTAATAATTATTCTACCATTAAGTTGATTGCATCCTGGTTAGTTTTTATAGAGGTATATCAAAATATGGGATACTTAACCTAAGTTTACCCATTTTAATTTTTATAATATATATTTTTGATCACGTTTAAAACTTTCCTAAAATATCTCTATGCTCTGTGCTTCTTTTTTAATTTGTCAAGATATATGTGGTATTTTTACTAAAATATAACTGCTTAAAAAAATTAAGAATGTTTTACTCAAATCTTACCTTATTAAAAAAAAATTGTTTGTATTACATGAAACACATTTGGTCGTCTTTATAATGAGATTTTAAAGTTGGACAACAGAATTTATTCTGATTCGTTATAGAACTAACACCAATAAATAACTTAATTAAAAATTTTTGGTTCTATTAAAATCGACGGTAATATTTCATATCTAAATAACGATTCGTATAAAAGAGCCTATTTAAAAATTGTGAGTATAATTTTACTATTTTATTCATACTTACAACATCGGAAGAGTTTAAAAAAAGACACAAACAATCACGTGAAAAAAATCAAATTCTTGTGTGTCGGCGATTCAGTTAAGAAAACCCCAAATTACATTTAAATTAGTTAATTAAGTTTTATTTTCTCTCATCGACGCCATTTGTAATAAGTTGCACAACGTTCAGTATGGCTAAAACATGATTGACTGCAATGTAAGTTAGGCATCTGTCTAAGAGTAAACACTTATTGTTAATTTATAAACTATAGTTATCTAAATATTTGAATTAGTGTCTTTCTTTATTTGTAACGCACTGTACGATTATTGTAAAAAAATAAAACTTTGAAAATGTAATTTATCCTATAAAATGAGTGTAATAGTTAGAGTGACTTCCTATGTAGTGATTATTTTATAACGAATGAACGAGTCACGTTCGAATTAAAATACACAACTTATTTAAGATACTAGAAACAAATCATTCGTTTATTGGCCAAAGGAAAAGTTACCGCTTTTTTGTTATATATTTATTGACACTGTCCAAATATATAATACAACTTATAGATATTACAATAAAGGGCTTTATAATAATAACAAAAAAACGTGTGTTATTTTTATATACACAAATTATGCAATAACAAATTAAATAATATTTACATTAGGTTTGTTTTAATATTAAAACATAAAGTAGGTTGTTATATTTACCTTGATGTGGGGGGAAAGGATTGTATTACATTGAATTGATTATCTGTCACTCTCCCAACACTCTGTAAGCTTTGTCGCCTGAATTAGGTTGGTTAAATAAACTGAGTAAATATTGAACCGATAAAATATAGTGTTTTCTTTCTTATAAAATATTTATTTTATCTCTCTTTGTAAATATGCAAAATATATTTTGATAAGCAGTGGAAAATAGTTATTTGTGCAACTAGTGAGCAAAGTGGCACTTTTTTAAACGAGAGAAAATGTTGAAGCACGAGGCTTGCCGAGTGCGTCAATTTTATCGAATTTAAAAAAGACACTTTGCTCACGAATTGCACATTATACTTTGTCTACAGTTGTTATTTTTACAGAAATCTTGTTACCATTGTTTTCCTTTAGCCATGACAAAAACAGTTCATACTGGCGGTCGTACTTTTTCCTTGATTTGACAGGAAGGAGATATAATACAACGTTGTTAGCTTTTTCCGCTAATTTAGGCGTGGTATTTGACAGGTTTTCATGCTCTCTAAACTGTCCATATTTTAAAACTAACTACACAAAATATAACAGTAGTGCTAAACAACACATCAACACTGAGTAGAAGTTCTGACGGCAAAACTGAGGTTATTTATAAATATTACAAATAACTTAGGTGTATTGTTGAGGAAACGGGATTGCCAACTTCAAAACTCGGCAAACGAAAAATACTCTCAGTGTACATACACTGTCAATCATCTTTATGAATAATTACTTCCTTTTTCAACTTTAAAACGTTGTTTTGTTGTTTATTTATGTTATTTTACATGTAAGAATTAATCTAACCTACATACGGGACATTTCCTGTATATTATAAATCAATTCAAATAAACTTAACTTAAATTTCGTTTTGTTCAGTTGCCATTCGGAGTGAGCAAAGTAGTGGGCAAAGTGAAACTGTTGAGAAATCAGCTGTTTTGCAAACTAATTTAAATGAACAAAATGCCACTTTGTCAACAACTGTAGACAAAATATATATTTAATAATTTCAACAACGTTAAGTTGTAGGTAATGAAAATGTCATAATAGAGCAAAATTACATGCATAAATATGATAATTTAAATAAATGATAAGTGTAAAAACAATGTGGTATAGCTCGTTAAATTATAACAGTATAACTGTTGTAATGCAAACATTTTAACTCAAACATCTTATTTTTCAATTCAACTTTGTAAAAAAAAAAAATGTTGAGACATGTATTGATTCACATGTACGCTTGATATTGATAATGTCAGTACTGACATGTTCAGTGGAATTACTTTGTGACAAGTTGAAACGATTTTTGTGTTTGGAGGACTTTTAAATTACAATTTTCAAATCTGGATGTCGATTTCTGAATATACCAATATCTAAAGAACATTAAAGGTAGTTTTTTAAAAGAAATCTCATGAAAATGTGGCCGAATTCTACATTTCGTCCTGCAGGTTAGAATATTGTGTAAATGATTTTAATAATGATTGCTAAAAACTTTCAAATCTAAGAATCTTACTTTGGGTCATAATAACCTGATGGTTTCATCGTACCTGACCTGCTATTTCTACCTGAAGAAGTGTCACCGAAACCCTTCTATTGTCTATCTTTACTGCTCCTACACATCACGTCTATTGTTAGATGTCTTGGGAATTACCCAGGAGTGGTGGCACCATCCAATTTAGGGAGGGACATTTTCAATATTTCAGTTGATGGACAGTAGAAGTACATATCAGTCGACTCTATCTGGTTCATTTCATTTCAGTTCATTTCTATCTGGATCATGGTTAACCTAACCTTTCTCTAATAGTTATCAAGTAGTCAATAAGTTGGTAATCTTGTTTTATTTTTTGCAATAAGCAACAGTCTGTCTACCTTGCCGGATTGAATTGGAAGTGAATGAAGTGATCATCAAAAACTAAATAGTTGCTAGATTTTATAGTTGGAGAGCAGAGATCAAAAATGGCTCTTAAACAATCTGGTGGTGCCATCGAAATGTTTACCTCCGATATTCACAGCTAATATTTTGTGTAACAATGAGTGACCCTTTTCGAGTCGAAAAAGTAATCGGCCAGACCTTCATTCCTAGAATTAGGGATCCTCCTTCGATGGTACCACCAGGTTACTATAACCCCTTACTTTGTATGTAAGGCTTCGAAATTACGAAACATAGGTATTCTATGCTACTTCAAATATTTGTATTATTTCAATATTTTAATACCTTTAACACTTTCACAAAAATGAAAAATTAGGTGCTTAGAGTGTCCGTTACTTATTTCTCAAAATTGGTTACTCAGAAGTAAATTACGAAAAAACGGATTGCACCATGTCAGTATTCGTTTCTTGCTGTACAATGTAATCACATAATGTATTGTTTAATTTTAATTTGTTGCATTCGTTTAATATTACGCATATTCAAAATTTAATCAAAATAATTTTTATGCATTTCGAGCTTGAATTTCGATCTTCCAAAATGATATTTATGCTTTAACTCACTTTACAAATGATAACTCCCGAATTGTATGTTTTAGGCGAAATGGTGTTTAATTAGTTTAGTTTGGGTCCTTAGAGACTTCAATTTATTTCGTAAAACTCTTCCGAGTAAATTTAAATGTAACAGCAGATATTTCTTGTTGAAACTCCATATTCATGGATAAAATAAAGCAACAAAGTTTCAAAATATTTACTTATTGAAATGTGCTTCATTGCTTTATTTTATCCTCTTCACAGTAATATTAATAAAATGTTAATTTTGAGTTTTGGATTAAAATTGAACCTACATGTTGAGTAATATATAAATTGCATGAGATGTGACCAAAATGTGGTTAAAACCAAAGGAAATCAAAATCTAATTGTATAATAGGACACTGACAAATGACAGATATACAAAGTTCGTTACTTCAAAATAGCTTTTTATTTGTTTTCGATTGTTTGACCAATTGGGTGTTATCAAGATGTTTTAAAAAAGATTTTTCGTTGTGATTTCCCTTCTTAAGTCGGTTTTTTCTTGTAATAATAAATATACTTTTTTGATTATTTTACTAGAAGTTCGTAGATATGTCGTTGCTTAAACTTCCAATTTAGTATTCCAAATCTTGAGACCTTGGGAAAACACTTTTTTTCAAATGAAAACTATTCACTCCATTAAACACCCTTCTGCCCGTTTTGTAAATGAAAATTTTAAACCTACAAGAATCGATGTTTTAATATTATCACATATTCGTAAAGAGATTAGGAACGGAGATACTCCATAAATATTTTTTGTACTTTCGTTTATATATGTAGCACATGAAAATTAATGGGATAAATAAATTTGGTTACTGATATATTCGATTTGAGGAATTTGAATGCTAAATGAAATAACACTAAGTCAGGATTTTTGTTTGCTTAAAAATTGAATGCAAAATATATCATTATTGTTGTTTTCATTAACTACGTGCATTGGATTAACTAATAAAAATGAAATTTCTACAAAATTTATCGAAATAACTTAGACAGATTATGTGCTTCAATCGACCTTCCAAAAAACATCCATAACTAAATCTCACTTTATGTGATAACAGCGATTTTAGGCGAGATAGCGTTCATTTTTTTATTATTTTTTTTTTGTTTCTATCCCTAGAGAATATAATTTATTTTATCAAAATATTAACAGATGATTATAAGATAGGTATTTTCAGTATTGGTCCTACATTTTGAGTAATGGAACATTAAATCTTGAGAAATGATATTTGTGCAAAATTAATCAAAATTAGCCTATTAATACAGATTTTTATATAATTCTAGTTTTGTGTATTCCTCAATGTAACCCACCCTTAATTTTTGAGTTATAGAACATATGAAAAGAATGTCTTGAGATATAGTAAGATATGTCTACATACCACATTTTATTAAAATATCTGTCCTCGCGTTTGAGCATTAGAACACTTGTAGGCCTACAGACGATAGACGCAATTAGACAGACAAGACGCATTACAGATTAGAGATGTGGCCAAAAAACGGCTGTAAACCAAATAATATCAAAATACACTTGCACACTAACAAAACACAGATAAAAAAGTACGAGTAGTTTATTCCAAAAACCGTTGTTTTCTCTCAGAATACTTCAACTCTGATATTTACAAATCCTGTTTTTAACCCATCACGTGACATTACCTTTACAAAATATTCGTGATAAATTAAAACAAAATGACACACAGAGCATTCATTTTATTGCAATCCGTTTGGGTAATAAAACTTTTCATTTATGGAATATTTTATCTAGCCTATATCTTATAAATTATTCATTACCTATTTACAAATTAAAATTCAATTTTTATATCAGCATAAACGTATCGCCCCGACCTTTTGTCTGTTATTCCACAACTAGTTTGTTAAGGAGTTGTTGTCATTGATGAAAACACAAAATTAGGATTATATCAAAATCTGTATGAAATATATTTATTAAGGCAAAACAAAAATGAAAAAGCACTTATAATTTCACAAAAAAACAATTTATTGCTACAGCTGTTTCGCCGTTAGGCATCGTCAGACAACTAAGAACTAAAAACTAAAATACAGGTCAACTTAACACTAACATCTAGGAATGAAGGTGGGGATGAAAGCAGAGGTTGGGCAATGACCTGGTTTTACCTGAAAGGGACATGGATAAGAGAAAGTATTTAAACAATAGGTTTTAACAAAGGGGATGGGTTATTGACTTGTTCCTTCAGGTTAGAAGCATGGCATTTTAAAACAGATCTGTTAATTTCTAAAATTTCCAAACTATTTAATTTCCTACTTTTCTGTTCTATGTGTAAAACTTTGACATTATCAATGGGATCAAATGTATGACCTGAATCTAGTAAATGATTTGCAAAATTGGAATCTGTTTTACCATGCTTCCAACAATATACATGTTCCTTTAATCTAGTTTTGATAGATCTCCCAGTTTGACCGATATATTCACAATCACAGTCATGACAATTATATAGTGCTTTTTCATTTTTGTTTTGCCTTATTATGGAATTTCACCGAGTACCGACTGTAGTCACACTCAATATATTTATTAATTTTGAAAGAAAATATCGCTTCTCAATATCTAAACAATATGTTCTTATCGCAAATCTTCCGGTTCCTAAGTCATCAGTAACCGCCAATTGAAGTGGTGTAAAAGGGGGTTTCTTTTGATTTTAGTGAAATATTATACATTATATACATTAAACATTATAGGAATCTAAAATAAATAAATATAATTATATTTTAACTAAAACGAACACATGTGAATATTGACCGATACGATATATAATATTGAATACGATTTCCGTTGACAACGTGTTCATGTTACAAGCAAACCAAGCTTACGTCTTATTTCAATATATACATATTTTTCGTGTTTTATTTTCACTTTACAGTAACTACAAAAACGACATTATTGTTTTAAATCGTTTAGGATGGTTGAGTAAGACAAACTTTGTGTTCACTTGGTACACCATGTAATGAAACAAAGCAATTCATGCGTTTCAGATTGATTACGTACACAGGGGGGCAGCGAGCTCAAATATCCTGGGCATAAAAGTTAAGCGAAAGTTATCGATTCCCTGTGTCGATTCTACGCATGTGTCGATTATATACAGGCTCGAGTTTTCTATACAAGTACTTAAATTAGGGGTGGAAAAAAAACAAAAAAATAACACCTCCCGCATCAATACCCACAACAGAAGCTGATGTTTATTTGTAAACCTTGCACAAACTTTCTCAAACGCTCTTACATAAAAGCAAACAAGTGAACAAGTTATAAGATGTGTTGCCATGAAAACGAGCTCAAACATTGAATTTGTTTTAAATCTTCTCTCACGATAGCGATGCTATGTTAGTTAAATATACGTTTAAGGAGATGAAATTTGTGTGAATGTTTTAATATTTAGAAATTTATACCGGCACTGTATTTTGTATATTATTTTTAATATCAACAAGATTCAATAAACACGTTAGATTCCTTCTTAAAGTATTAATGTGTATTATTAATAATATAAACAAGATACAAGAAACACATTAGATTGCTTCTTAAAGTATTAATGTATATTATTTTTAATATAAACAAGATTCAAGAAACACATAAGATTACTTCTTAAAGTATTAATGTGTATTATTTTAAATATATATATATATATATATATATAAATATACCCCAGATACAAGAAACACATTAGATTACTTCTTAAAGTTTTAATATATATTATTTTAATATATACAAATTATTATAATATTATTTTAATTAACAAGATACAAAAAACAAATTACATTTTTTTAAGTATTAATATATATATATATATATATATATCAAATAGTAACAAGAAACATATTTTATTACATCTTCAAATATTACTTTATATTATAGAATAAACTTATATACTTCAGCACTTTGTAAAATGTTACACAAAATAATAAAAATGTTCACGAATTTTCTCACAAAACATTCCCCTGAATTACTTTAAATAAAGCTCAAAACTTAAGAGGATTAACGGGCATAAGTTTACAACACGCAATTACGACTATTTCAAATAGTCCTCTAACCACTTTGTTAAAATCCTTACTTTAAGATTGATACAGCCTATTCGGACATGCAACACCATATATGAATAAAAAGCGAGCAATATATTTTTCTAAACATTTCTCACTTTAACATCCTTTTAAATTATTTTTAGTATTCACATTAAGAAGGATAAGATACTCTAAGAGGTATACTTTTCTTTTCTCATTCACTCATGGTCTGCAGAAAATAAATTTGGTTGAAGTAAAAAAAAAGAATAAAACTAGAATATATGTTTTAAAATTTCAGTTATTATGACATTTGTGGATTTGTTAAGTAAAGTGTATGAAAAATAAGTTACATTACAGTAGACTGTTAAGCAGATACTTAGTTATATCTTTAATAAAAAAAAGAATTATAAACACACAATTCCTAAGATAAGAAAATACACATATTACTATGTTGTGTCTCTTATATATAATTCAAACGCCAAATTACTAAAAATATACAAGTTTTAATTTACATGTTTAAAATACATATAATAATATTCACTTGTAAAAAACAAAGTTTCAATAAATTTGGAAAACTGGTGTATTATAAGACTGTATAACAGATGGAAGCTAAGGCTCTATGTAAAGCCTATTCGATATTTATAGATTCCTAAATGTTAAACTCATAAATTCTTTGTCATCTGATATTATAATTTTTACTTTTTGAACCGATTTTTCAAAACTTATATTTAAAGGTTTTGATACCTTGTAAATATAAAGGGGACTCAGAAACAAAATATAACTATTAAAACTAGGGTTACATCTAGGACGTCGTAATAGATTGCACCCTTCTCCAGTATATTATACACTTATTGACTAATAGTAGTTCTATTATCCCTTCATGTTGTTCAACCATACTTTTCTACTCTGTTTACTGTCCTACTATCAACCTCAACCCTTACTAAATTTCCATAAATAATATTTCGTTTGTTCATGCTATTTTCTGTACTATTTAAATATTAAATTATATATTTTAATTTATTGCCTGATGACTTCTAACTGCGAAACGTATGTTGCTCTATAAAATATGTTTTGAATGTAGGTAGTTTTAAACTATATTTAAAGTTTTTTGAAGACATAATTGTAAGTAAGCTGCCGATGTTCTATTAACAGGACTTTTAAGTCTTTAAAGTTCTAACACTGGTGCTTTAGTTACTGTTCTCAAAAGTAAGAATACTTATATTGTTATATAATAGTTACTATATCCAACTTTGTGATCAAATTTCAGATATAGAAGCTCAAAATCTATCTGTAACATGGTTTTCATAATTTCAGGGCTCTTCAATTTATATGAATGTTAAACGAAAATATGTTCGACCAACTTAAAATAGCGTTGACAATAAGTTGACAATATGTCGTTTATGTTCAATTACAAGAATACAGAATAATTACAATTTAAATTTCAAAATGAGCCATGTAAAAAAAAAACAAGTGAAAAATTCTTAAAACTAGCGCGAAATGTACTCCCAATATTGATCTTTAGATTAGTTATATTTCTTAGTTTGAAAATATTTATTACGAAAAAAGACAGTTTAAAAGCATCTAGTTTATGTGGTCTCTAATATCAATTTTCGCGTCAACTGAGAAATTTTTTTAAACTAGACAAATAGTTGTGACGTCAAAAAACACAAAATAGAAAATGTTATTTTATATTTTTAAAACTCAAAATGATTACTTATATGATGTAATTAATTTCACATACTGAGCCACTTCACGAAATTATCAGTCTTATGATTTGGGTTTTTTTTTGCATGTTACTTGGAAACAATATAACAATTTAAAATTTGGAGTTTTTCGAAGCTCAAATTTTAATAACACTCGTTGCACAAAAAAATATTTATACATATACTTTCAAATTCGTATCAAATTGTATGGTCAGCTATGTTATATTGACTAGCATTTACTAGAATTTAAATGACATACTTTTGATTAGCATTTATAAAATTAAAAATTTTTGAACCAAATTTGTGAACATGCTCAGGATAATTTTTAACTTCAAGTCCTGAATTTTGAGCTTATAAATATCCAAACCTTGCTATGAATAATTTATATTCTGCGGTTTTGTGCGACTTATTTCATCTCTGCGTCAGTACCACCTTGAAAGGACATTTCTTTGACACAAAGAAGTTGGATAAACGTGGGCAGTTGTCGGTCCCTTGTAAGTGATTATCGAACTGCAGAGCTTTAGCCACTCATGCGCAGTAAGCATCGTTACGGATGACATCGATTGAGCATAAACATACCGCAAATCTAATCACAACAAACCAACATTAATTCCAATCAGTAATTTGATGTTTAATGTGTAAATAATACAAGCAGAGTGTCTACTAACATTTGATATATTAACATATTTTTGTCGGTGTAATTGTACCCTACTCATTTGCAAAAATAATATAATAATTTATCTTCGATTAAAATTAATTACTATTCGCGTATAAGATAGTGTAAACTACAATTAAGGATTGTTCGACGGTAACACCTCAAACAAGGTAATTAAATAGTAATTCATTATTAACAATCCAGTTGGGCTATAAGCAAACATAATGGGATTAAAATTACTTGTGTCACAATGGTACATTATATAAAAATGGGTTTTAACAAGTTTTTTTTCTTTCAAAAATAATTAGACTTTATCTTTCGTTATTATTTTTTTGATAATGAAGAAATTTTCGATGTAAAACATCACATACAAAACATTCATCTATTTGGTGAAAATACAAAATATTACATTTTTAAAAAAATGTCTTAACAAGTCTTCTTTTTAATGAATAAGATATGAAAGATTAAAATAATATTATCAAACACTAAATGTTTGTTACGACTTCAATATTTCAGTTTAAAGTCTCGGCTGGGTTACGATATACAATTTGTGTAGGTACTCCAATTCGTTGATGTTTTAATAATCCCATGTTACTTGAATTGACTGTTGTTTATATTTCAATATATTCAAGTAACATTACTTTTTGGGATATTAAAGGGGTAATAAACAGAAATAAAATATTTACACATACTTCCTTATTTACCAATCCTTATATATATATATATATATATATATATATATATATATATATATATATATATTATATATACTGAAATGGAATTTTTGATAGCTAATATATATATATATATACAGTATATATATATATATATATATATATATATTTACATCCTGCTATCATTATGAGAACCGTACATTGCCATTTTTACATTTAAAGTGGCAGCCGAGTGTTTGTGGCAGCAGTATACGGCTGCCACTTTAATTCCCAGTGTTTCTCATTACCAAAAGGATCTATAAAAGAAAAATGTTCATGAAATACTAAAGCAGACCTTAATATCACCCTGTCAGTAGTTATTTCAATAACTCATCATAAAATAACCAAATAAAATGATGTATTAAAAACCAGCTCTGCTGCCATAATGATGTTATAATGAAAAAAGTGTATATTATAGAAGTTTCAGCTTTTTCCGCTTAGAGCGCTTCAATCGCCCTGTGTATATTTAGATACTGAATAATTTCACCTTTGGACAATCATTGTGGCAGCTGTAGATCTGGCAACATTGCCGTATTTCACATTGATAGCTTTTTTTAAAACTTCTGAGCCATTTTTAACAAATGGTTAATTAGATTTTTTTATGACAACATAAAGAGAAGCTTCAGAAACAAGTACACGTTTAAAGTTTTTTGCTTCTTAAGTATAGGGTTTATTTAGGTTTTTTTTAATGTTATTGTAAGGTGTAGTAAATTTCATGAAAAAATATTTTATTTCAATAACTCACAACTCGACTGCTTAGCATCCCTACATGTTTTAAAAAAATTGTTTTATATTTTTTTGTGGGAAGTTGGTTTTAAAAGAGTAACTGTGATAAATTTCACGTTTTAGAATCTATTTATCACTGTGAATTTAATAAAACTCAACTATGTTTGTAAATGAAACTTTAGAAGAATGGTACAACCATTCACCTATCCGTAATCACAACAATGCTCCCATAAAAATTCTTTAATACAATACTTAACAGAATAAGTAAACATTTTAGCTTTACTCAAGTGTAGTAAATTATAAATAGTTTCCGAAAGATCATTAGGCATTTTTAGAACTACATAGAAAATAGAATTTCCTACCTCTCAAATATCCTTGCAAAGAGTTTTTCTATTTAAGTTTCAAACAAAGGTTTTTTTTCTTCTTAAAAGTATTACATGGGATTTCGTTATAAAAATAATTAAAATAAATTTTGAAAAAGTACATAAACTACAAAAATGGTTCGTGTCTCAAAACGGTACCTGTAGTTACCAATTTTTATCATACTTTTTACCATTATCACAAAAATGTATTTTATGACTGACAAAAAAAATATAAAATTTGAATTCGCTGTTTCTAAGAAAATTCAATTAAGAATATTTATTATAAAAGCAATATTTTTTCCGCTTTACACAGGCAAAAAGAAGTAAATTTTTCTTAACATTTAATTTTGAATTATCTACAATTAATTGTAGTTAATTCATTTAAAATCTCACGACATATCCTTTTTCAGGCGAAAAAAGGTAAATTTATCTGTATTTTATGTAATTATGTATTATAATTAATACTAAATAATGTTTATTTACTATTTGTTTCCTCCTTCACGTGATTTCCTTTTCTTAATTATTCACGACCGGTTTCGGAGATTTACTCCATCTTCAGACTAATTAATTACTTGTATATAAGTATAAAATTCTTTCTCTATATTCAACAGAATTAATGCAGCCAGCTTAAAATCGGTCCAATTTAAAATTTTGTTTTTATTAAGATAAAAAACCTCTAAGAATACCATCATAGAATTTGTTTTACTACTTTAAAAAAACATTACATTTTTTGTACATTCGTACAGAACAGTTCAAACAAGGACATTTCATATGGAGGAGATAATGAACTATAAACTTTTAGAGATCTCATAGGAAAATATAAATGTCCTCTTGATTTTTTTCTTTAGGATGTTTTTACAATACTTTTAAATTATTAATATTATATATTTAAAAAAACACATTGTGGAAAACAATAACCAAATCAATTTTATATAAAATGTTATTTTAATCAATTAAAATAAAAACAGTTTCAAAATTCTTTAAATTTGTTTTGTTATAACAAATGAAAGTAACCCTAAATATATAACTAAAATTTAGTTATGTATCATATAATTGTAAAGGTTTATAAACTCATCAAATAGACCATAATATATATATATATATATATATTTTAACAGATCATGAACCTAACCTAAAAATGTGACATTACTGAAACCTATAACGTAAAAAATTAAAGTCTAATTAAAATTAACTTAACACTACAGTAATTAATAATGAAATTTACTTTATACGTTAGTACCAATTAAGCCAGTAAAATTAAGTTCAATTTAAGTTTGTTTTTCATTATGTTAACATCTCCTTCAATTGATTATTACGACTATTCAGTACAATTAATCCTTTAGTTAAAACTAATTTAAGTGTTAATTATCTTGCAAGAAGTTTTATTTGTATAAAAATTCTGAACTAGAACTTTTATTTTCAGCCAAGTTTTACTTTGAAATGTGTTTGGGTATTGAGACATCAACTGATCACATTCGTGTTTTTTGGGTGGTTTGCATTTTTTTATATGAGTTTTGAAAAAATTTAAAACGATATTTTTTTCTTCTTCAGTCCATTTAGAAAATATTCTTTTTTCCCCTTTCTTTTGGGTTGCAATATTCTTGTTCATCTGAAGGTGTGAACTAGATGATGGTTTATTTTACTCAATTAGATCATTTAAAGGTAATAAATCTGTATTATCTTCATTTGATGTTTGACTGTTTTTATCATCTTCATTTCCATCAACAGTTTGTAGTAAATCTTCGTCAATATTTCCTTCTATTTCATCATGCGATTTACCCTTATGGCTAGCTCCTTCACCGCTTTCCATTGCTAACAACAACTTAGCAATTTTGGCTATTTGGAAAACATCGTCCGGTAGCCTATATTCGCTTCGATGGATTTAGGATGTATGGCCCATAAAAGTAGCTAGCTGCTCTATATCTTGGTCATTCAATTGAAATAACTGAGAGATTGTTGCTAAATGTTTTCTAAGTGTTCTTGAAGATATCGCTTCCGGATGTTTTAGCTTAGCCATTTTTGCGTGTTTCTGCAATACCTTGTAGCCGATTGGATTATTAGTATTTATATTAGCAAAAATAAATATGCTTTCGGATGGAACAAATCTATTTCTTGATTTAATTAACAGATCTATATGTTGTTGCACGTCAAAGCTAAATAAAACAGGGGTCACCTTCCTTTTTCCCTGAATGACAACACGTTTGAATTTTTGTATAAGCATCATTTCAATTGGCCTTATTACGTCCTTGAATTCTTCATAAATTTGATTATCTGCAGTTTTCTCGTATAGATTTAGAGGAAGCCTTTGAAGTTCCCCTACTCGTTTTCTGCACAGTATGTAATCTCAACCAATTTTCGGAAAGCATGTGCATTACACTCATTACTGTTTAACAATAACGCTGCCTCACTGCCTTCTTTTATAAGGTATTCTCTAAATAGTTTGATATTACTTGCTAGTGGAACAATTGTAATTTTATTCATCTTATTAAAATGAAGATTGTTCGCAGCTTGGTGTGATATTTCGAACTTCAAATTCGACTTTAATAAAAGAATAGTTGTACGAAGCTCGGCTTCAGCCTCAGATGCAGATTTACCTTCAAAGCTGTATTTCTTCTTTATTGCATAAGTAATTCCAATTTCACAACATTCTTTTAAAGAAGTGCTTATATTCATAGCGAAGGAGGGCGCATTATATTTATCTGTTTCAGCATCATAGCTAGCACATACTTTTACCTTTTCAACAAAAATATCGAAATATTCCGGTTTTAAAACCTGTAAAAGATTTGATATTTTTGGTTGTATCTTTTTCACTTCTAACAAAACTTTAG
Source organism: Aphrophora alni (assembly GCA_963513935.1). Taxonomy (NCBI): domain Eukaryota; kingdom Metazoa; phylum Arthropoda; class Insecta; order Hemiptera; family Aphrophoridae; genus Aphrophora; species Aphrophora alni. The sequence goes on along the minus strand of OY740778.1, from coordinate 584,907 downwards.
CCAACTCTCTCATTTTCCTGGAAGTTACGTTAATTTGATGTTTATCTCTGTGGGTTAAAAGATAACGTGATCCGTATGAGCATATTAAGGGATCTTTATTTGCAGTTAAAGATATTAAATCTGCTCTCATTCTTGGAAAAACTGTTTCGTACAGTTTTGAATGACATTTCATTTCTTTCAAAAGATAATTTTGTCCCAAAATCTGTGTAGGATCCTGGTTCTAGGATTTTGAGAACATTTTTTTCTATGTCTCCAAAGTTGTTTTCTGGAATAAAATCCAAGACAATATGTACAAAGCAATACCGATGTGTTTGATAAAATTGAAGTTCTTACAGCTTTTACAGTATTTATAGTACTATATTGATCGTTAATCGTGGTAATTCTTTGTTCGCTTCGCTCACGATATCTCGAGATCGGTTATACTCAGCGACATAATAATTTGAATTGGCCGAAGATGACCCAACAAAGTCCGCCAAGCTATTTTGAAATTTTCCGTTGACGTTCACGGGATATTCCAAATTTGAATTGGCCGAAGATGACCCAACAAAGTCCGCCAAGCTATTTTGAAACTTCCCGTTGACGTTCACGGGAGATTCCAAATTTGAATTGGCCGAAGATGACCCAACAAAGTCCGCCAAGCTATTTTGAAACTTCCCGTTGACGTTCACGGGAGATTCCAAATCTGAATTGGCCGAAGATGACCCAACAAAGTCCGCCAAGCTATACTGATACTTCCCGATGACGTTCACGGGAGATTCCAAATTTGAATTGGCCGAAGATGACCCATCAAAGTCCGCCAAGCTATTTTGATATTTCCCGTTGACGTTCACGGGAGATTCCAAATTTGAATTGGCCGAAGATGACCCAACTTAGTCCGCCAAGCTATTTTGAAACTTCCCGTTGACGATCACGGGAGATTCCAAATTTGAATTGGCCGTAGATGACCCAACAAAGTTCGCCAAGCTATTTTGAAATTTACCGTTGACGTCCTTTGGAGATTCCAAATTTGAATTGGCCGAAGATGACCTTGAAAGTCCGCCAAGCTATTTTGAAACTTCCCGTTGACGTTCACGGGAGATTCCAAATTTGAATTAGCCGAAGATGACCAAACAAAGTCCGCCAAGCTATTTTGATACTTCCCGTTGACGTTCACGGGAGATTCCAAACTTGAATTGGCCGAAGATGACCCAACAAAGTCCGCCAAGCTATACTGAAACTTCCCGTTGACGTTCACGGGAGATTCCAAATTTGAATAGGCCGAAGATGACCCAACAAAGTCCGCCTAGCTATTTTGTTACTTCCCGTTGACGTTCACGGGAGATTCCAAATTTGAATTGGCCGAAGATGACCCATCAAAGTCCGCCAAGCTATTTTGATAATTCCCGTTGACGTTCACGGGAGATTCCAAATTTGAATTGGCCGAAGATGACCCAACAAAGTCCGCCAAGCTATTTTGATACTTCCCGTTGACGTTCACGGGAGATTCCAAATTTGAATTGGCCGAAGATGACCCAACAAAGTCCGCCAAGCTATTTTGAAACTTCCAAACGTCAACGGGAAGTATCAAAATAGCTAGGCGGACTTTGTTGGGTCATCTTCGGCCTATTCAAATTTGGAATCTCCCGTGAACGTCAACGGGAAATTTCAGTATAGCTTGGCGGACTTTGTTGGATCATCTTCGGCCAATTCAAATTTTAATCTCCCGTGAACGTCAACGGGAAGTATCAAAATAGCTTGGCGGACTTTGTTAGGTCATCTTCGGCCAATTCAAATTTGGAATCTCCCATGAACGTCAACGGAAAATTTCAAAATAGCTTGGCGGACTTTGTTGGGTCATCTTCGGCCAATTCAAATTTGGAATCTCCCGTGAACGTCAACGGGAAGTTTCAAAATAGCTTGGCGGACTTTGTTGGGTCATCTTCGGCCAATTCAAATTTGGAATCTCCCGTGAACGTCAACGGGTAGTATCAAAATAGCTTGGCGGACTTTGATGGGTCATCTTCGGCCAATTCAAATTTGGAATCTCCCGTGAACGTCAACGGGAAGTTTCAGTATATCTTGGCGGACTTTGTTGGGTCATCTTCGGCTAATTCAAATTTGGAATCTCCCGTGAACGTCAACGGGAAGTTTCAGTATAGCTTGGCGGACTTTGTTTCGTCGTCTTCGGCCAATTGAAATTTGGAATCACCCGTGAACGTCAACGGGAAGTATCAAAATAGCTAGGCGGACTTTGTTGGGTCATCTTCGGCCAATTCAAATTTGGAATCTCCCGTGAACGTCAACGGGAAGTTTCAAAATAGCTTGGCGGACTTTGTTGGGTCATCTTCGGCCAATTCAAATTTGGAATCTCCCGTGAACGTCAACGGGAAGTTTCAAAATAGCTTGGCGGAGTTTGTTGGGTCATCTTCGGCCAATTCAAATTTGGAATCTCCCGTGAACGTCAACGGAAAAATTCAAATAGCTTGGCGGACTTTGTTGGGTCATCTTCGGCCAATTCAAATTTGGAATCTCCCGTGAACGTCAACGGGAAGTATCAAAATAGCTTGGCGGACTTTGATGGGTCATCTTCGGCCAATTCAAATTTGGAATCTCCCGTGAACGTCAACGGGAAGTTTCAGTACAGCTTGGCGGACTTTGTTGGGTCATCTTCGGCCAATTCAAATTTGGAATCTCCCGTGAACGTCAACGGGAAGTTTCAAAATAGCTTGGCGGACTAAGTTGGGTCATCTTCGGCCAATTCAAATTTGGAATCTCCCGTGAACGTCAACGGGAAGTTACAGTACAGCTTGGCGGACTTAGTTGGGTCATCTTCGGCCAATTCAAATTTGGAATCTCCCGTGAACGTCAACGGGAAGTATCAAAATAGCTTGGCGGACTTTGTTGGGTTATCTTCGGCCAATTCAAATTTGGAATCTCCCGTGAACGTCAACGGGAAGTTTCAGTATAGCTTGGCGGACTTTGTTGGGTCATCTTCGGCCAATTCAAATTTGGAATCTCCCGTGAACGTCAACGGGAAGTTTTAAAATAGCTTGGCGGACTTTGTTGGGTAATCTTCGGCCAATTCAAATTTGAAATCTCCCGTGAACGTCAACGGGAAGTTTCAAAATAGCTTGGCGGACTTTGTTGGGTCATCTTCGACCAATTCAGATTTGGAATCTCCCGTGAACGTCAACGTAAAGTATCAAAATAGCTTGGCGTACTTTGTTGGGTCATCTTCGGCCAATTCAAATTTGGAATCTCCCGTGAACGTCAACGGGAAGTTTCAGTATAGCTTGGCGGACTTTGTTGGGGCATCTTCGGCCAATTCAAATTTGGAATCTCCCGTGAACGTCAACGGGAAGTTTCAAAATAGCTTGGCGGACTTTGTTGGGTCATCTTCGGCCAATTCAGATTTGGAATCTTCCGTGAACGTCAACGGGAAAGTTCAAAATAGCTTGGCGGACTTTGTTGGGTCATCTTCGGCCAATTCAAATTTGGAATCTCCCGTGAACGTCAACGGGAAGATTCAGTATAGCTTGGCGGACTTTGTTGGGTCATCTTCGGCCAATTCAAATTTGGAAACTCCCGTGAACGTCAACGGGAAGTTTTAAAATAGCTTGGCGGACTTTGTTGGGTAATCTTCGGCCAATTCAAATTTGAAATCTCCCGTGAACGTCAACGGGAAGTTTCAAAAAAGCTTGGCGGACTTTGGTGGGTCATCTTCGACCAATTCAAATTTGGAATCTCCCGTTAACGTCAACGGGAAGTTTCAGTATAGCTTGGCGGACTTTGTTGGGTCATCTTCGGCCAATTCAAATTTGGAATCACCCGTGAACGTCAACGGGAAGTTTCAAAATAGCTTGGCGGACTTAGTTGGGTCATCTTCGGCCAATTCAAATTTGGAATCTCCCGTGAACGTCAACGGGAAGTTTCAGTATAGCTTGGCGGACTTTGTTGGGTCATCTTCGGCCAATTCAAATTTGGAATCTCCCGTCAACGTCAACGGGAAGTATCAAAATAGCTAGGCGGACTTTGTTCTGTCATCTTCGGCCTATTCAAATTTGGAATCTCCCGTGAACATCAACGGGAAGTTTCAGTATAGCTTGGCGGACTTTGTTGGGTCATCTTCGGCCAATTCAAATTTGGAATCTCCCGTGAACGTCAACGGGAAGTTTAAAATAGCTTGGCGGACTTTGTTGGGTCATCTTCGGCCAATTCAAATTTGGAATCTCCCGTGAACGTCAACGGGAAGTTTCAAAATAGCTTGGCGGACTTTGTTGGGTCATCTTCGGCCAATTCAAATTTGGAATCTCCCGTGAACGTCAACGGGAAGTATCAAAATAGCTTGGCGGACTTTGTTGGGTCATTTTCGGCCAATTCAGATTTGGAATATCCCGTGAACGTCAACGGGAAGTTTTAAAATAGCTTGGCGGACTTTCTTGGGTCATCTTCGGCCAATTCAAATTTGGAATCTCCCGTGAATGTCAACGGGTAGTATCAAAATATCTTGGCGGACTTTGTTGGGTCATCTTCGGCCTATTCAAATTTGGAATCTCCCGTGAACGTCAACGGGAAGTATCAAAATAGCTTGGCGGACTTTGTTGGGTCATCTTCGGCCAATTCAAATTTGGAATCTCCCGTGAACGTCAACGGGAAGTTTCAGTATAGATTGGCGGACTTTGTTAGGTCATCTTCGGCCAAATCAAATTTGGAATCTCCCGTTAACGACAACGGGAAGTATCAAAATAGCTAGGCGGACTTTGTTGGGTCATCTTCGGCCAATTCAAATTTGGAATCTCCCGTGAACGTCATTGGGAAGTTTCTAAATAGCTAGGCGGACTTTGTTCGGTCATCTTCGGCCTATTCAAATTTGGAATCTCCCGTGAACGTCAACGGGAAGTTTCAAAATAGCTTGGCGGACTTTGGAGGACATCTTCGGCCAATTCAAATTTGGAATCTCCCGTGAACGTCAACGGGAAGTATCAAAATAGCTTGGCGGACTTAGATGGGTCATCTTCGGCCAATTCAAATTTGGAATCTCCCGTGAACGTCAACGGGAAGTTTCAGTATAGCTTGGCGGACTTTGTTGGGTCATCTTCGGCCAATTCAAATTTGGAATCTCCCGTGAACGTCAACGGGAAGTATCAAAATAGCTTGGCGGACTTTGTTGGGTCATCTTCGGCATATTCAAATTTGGAATCTTCCGTGAACGTCAACGGGAAAGTTCAAAATAGCTTGGCGGACTTTGTTGGGTCATCTTCGGCCAATTCAAATTTGGAATCTCCCGTGAACGTCAACGGGAAGATTCAGTATAGCTTGGCGGACTTTGTTGGGTCATCTTCGGCCAATTCAAATTTGGAAACTCCCGTGAACGTCAACGGAAGGTTTTAAAATAGCTTGGCGGACTTTGTTGGGTAATCTTCGGCCAATTCAAATTTGAAATCTCCCGTGAAGGTCAACGGGAAGTTTCAAAAAAGCTTGGCGGACTTTGGTGGGTCATCTTCGACCAATTCAAATTTGGAATCTCCCATGAACGTCAACGGAAAATTTCAAAATAGCTTGGCGGACTTTGTTGGGTCATCTTCGGCCAATTCAAATTTGGAATCTCCCGTGAACGTCAACGGGAAGTTTCAAAATTACTTGGCGGACTTTGTTGGGTCATCTTCGGCCAATTCAAATTTGGAAACTCCCGTGAACGTCAACGGGAAGTTTTAAAATAGCTTGGCGGACTTTGTTGGGTCATCATCGGCCAATTCAGATTTGGAAACTCCCCTGAACGTCAACGGGAAGTTTTAAAATAGCTTGGCGGACTTTGTTGGGTAATCTTCGGCCAATTCAAATTTGAAATCTCCCGTGAACGTCAACGGGAAGTTTCAAAAAAGCTTGGCGGACTTTGGTGGGTCATCTTCGACCAATTCAAATTTGGAATCTCCCGTGAACGTCAACGGGAAGTTTCAGTATAGCTTGGCGGACTTTGTTGGGTCATCTTCGGCCAATTCAAATTTGGAATCTCCCGTGAACGTCAACGTGAAGTTTCAAATAGCTTGGCGGACTTAGTTGGGTCATCTTCGGCCAATTCAAATTTGGAATCTCCCGTGAACGTCAACGGGAAGTTTCAGTATAGCTTGGCGGACTTTGTTGGGTCATCTTCGGCCAATTCAAATTTGGAATCTCCCGTCAACGTCAACGGGAAGTATCAAAATAGCTAGGCGGACTTTGTTCTGTCATCTTCGGCCTATTCAAATTTGGAATCTCCTGTGAACATCAACGGGAAGTTTCAGTATAGCTTGGCGGACTTTGTTGGGTCATCTTCGGCCAATTCAAATTTGGAATCTCCCGTGAACGTCAACGGGAAGTTTAAAATAGCTTGGCGGACTTTGTTGGGTCATTTCGGCCAATTCAAATTTGGAATCTGCCGTGAACGTCAACTGGAAGTTTCAAAATAGCTTGGCGGACTTTGTTGGGTCATCTTCGGCCAATTCAAATTTGGAATCTCCCGTGAACGTCAACGGGAAGTATCAAAATAGCTTGGCGGACTTTGTTGGGTCATTTTCGGCCAATTCAGATTTGGAATATCCCGTGAACGTCAACAAGAAGTTTTAAAATAGCTTGGCGGACTTTCATGGGTCATCTTCGGCCAATTCAAATTTGGAATCTCCCGTGAATGTCAACGGGAAGTATCAAAATAGCTTGGCGGACTTTGTTGGGTCATCTTCGGCCTATTCAAATTTGGAATCTCCCGTGAACGTCAACGGGAAGTATCAAAATAGCTTGGCGGACTTTGTTGGGTCATCTTCGGCCAATTCAAATTTGGAATCTCCCGTGAACGTCAACGGGAAGTTTCAGTATAGATTGGCGGACTTTGTTGGGTCATCTTCGGCCAAATCAAATTTGGAATCTCCCGTTAACGACAACGGGAAGTATCAAAATAGCTAGGCGGACTTTGTTGGGTCATCTTCGGCCAATTCAAATTTGGAATCTCCCGTGAACGTCATTGGGAAGTTTCAAAATAGCTAGGCGGACTTTGTTCGGTCATCTTCGGCCTATTCAAATTTGGAATCTCCCGTGAACGTCAACGGGAAGTTTCAAAATAGCTTGGCGGACTTTGGAGGACATCTTCGGCCAATTCAAATTTGGAATCTCCCGTGAACGTCAACGGGAAGTATCAAAATAGCTTGGCGGACTTTGATGGGTCATCTTCGGCCAATTCAAATTTGGAATCTCCCGTGAACGTCAACGGGAAGTTTCAGTATAGCTTGGCGGACTTTGTTGGGTCATCTTCGGCCAATTCAAATTTGGAATCTCCCGTGAACGTCAACGGGAAGTATCAAAATAGCTTGGCGGACTTTGTTGGGTCAACTTCGGCCTATTCAAATTTGGAATCTCCCGTGAACGTCAACGGGAAGTTTCAGTATAGCTTGGCGGATTTTGTTGGGTCATCTTCGGCCAATTCAAATTTGGAATCTCCCGTGAACGTCAACCAGAAGTTTCAGTATAGCTTGGCGGACTTTTTTGGGTCATCTTCGGCCAATTCAAATTTGGAATCTCCCGTGAACGTCAACGGGAAGTATCAAAATAGCTAGGCGGACTTTGTTGGGTCATCTTCGGCCAATTATAATTTGGAATCTCCCGTGAACGTCAACGGGAAGTATCAAAATAGCTAGGCGGACTTTGTTCGGTCATCTTCGGCCTATTCAAATTTGGAATCTCCCGTGCACGTCAACGGGAAGTTTCAGTATAGCTTGGTGGACTTTGTTTCGTCATCTTCGGCCAATTCAAATTTGGAATCACCCGTGAACGTCAACGGGAAGTATCAAAATAGCTAGGCGGACTTTGTTGGGTCATCTTCGGCCAATTCTAATTTGGAATCTCCCGTGAACGTCAACGGGAAGTTTCAAAATAGCTTGGCGGACTTTGTTGGGTCATATTCGGCCAATTCAAATTTGGAATCTCCCGTGAACGTCAACGTGAAGTTTCAAAATAGCTTGGCGGACTTTGTTGGGTCATCTTCGGCCAATTCAAATTTGGAATCTCCCGTGAACGTCAACGGAAAAATTCAAATAGCTTGGCGGACTTTGTTGGGTCATCTTCGGCCAATTCAAATTTGGAATCTCCCGTGAACGTCAACGGGAAGTATCAAAATAGCTTGGCGGACTTTGATGGGTCATCTTCGGCCAATTCAAATTTGGAATCTCCCGTGAACGTCAACGGGAAGTTACAGTATAGCTTGGCGGACTTTGTTGGGTCGTCTTCGGCCAATTCAAATTTGGAATCTCCCGTGAACGTCAACGGGAAGTATCAAAACAGCTAGGCGGACTTTGTTGGGTCATCTTCGGCCAATTCAAATTTGGAATCTCCCGTGAACGTCAACGGGAAGTTTCAGTACAGCTTGGCGGACTTTGTTGGGTCATCTTCGGCCAATTCAAATTTGGAATCTCCCGTGAACGTCAACGGGAAGTATCAAAATAGCTTGGCGTACTTTGTTGGGTCATCTTCGGCCAATTCAAATTTGGAATCTCCCATGAACGTCAACGGAAAATTTCAAAATAGCTGGCGGACTTTGTTGGGTCATCTTCGGCCAATTCAAATTTGGAATCTCCAGTGAACGTCAACGGGAAGTTTTAAAATAGCTTGGCGGACTTTGTTGGGTAATCTTCGGCTAATTCAAATTTGAAATCTCCCGTGAACGTCAACGTGAAGTATCAAAATAGCTTGGCGTACTTTGTTGAGTCATCTTCGGCCAATTCAAATTTGGAATCTCCCGTGAACGTCAACGGGAAGTTTCAGTATAGCTTGGCGGACTTTGTTGGGTCATCTTCGGCCAATTCAAATTTGGAATCTCCCGTGAACGTCAACGGGAAGTTTCAAAATAGCTTGGCGGACTTAGTTGGGTCATCTTCGGCCAATTCAAATTTGGAATCTCCCGTGAACGTCAACGGGAAGTTTCAGTATAGCTTGGCGGACTTTGTTGGGTCATCTTCGGCCAATTCAAATTTGGAATCTCCCGTCAACGTCAACGGGAAGTATCAAAATAGCTAGGCGGACTTTGTTCTGTCATCTTCGGCCTATTCAAATTTGGAATCTCCCGTGAACATCAACGGGAAGTTTCAGTATAGCTTGGCGGACTTTGTTGGGTCATCTTCGGCCAATTCAAATTTGGAATCTCCCGTGAACGTCAACGGGAAGTTTAAAATAGCTTGGCGGACTTTGTTGGGTCATCTTCGGCCAATTCAAATTTGGAATCTGCCGTGAACGTCAACTGGAAGTTTCAAAATAGCTTGGCGGACTTTGTTGGGTCATCTTCGGCCAATTCAAATTTGGAATCTCCTGTGAACGTCAACGGGAAGTATCAAAATAGCTTGGCGGACTTTGTTGGGTCATTTTCGGCCAATTCAGATTTGGAATATCCAGTGAACGTCAACGGGAAGTTTTAAAATAGCTTGGCGGACTTTCTTGGGTCATCTTCGGCCAATTCAAATTTGGAATCTCCCGTGAATGTCAACGGGAAGTATCAAAATAGCTTGGCGGACTTTGTTGGGTCATCTTCGGCCTATTCAAATTTGGAATCTCCCGTGAACGTCAACGGGAAGTATCAAAATAGCTTGGCGGACTTTGTTGGGTCATCTTCGGCCAATTCAAATTTGGAATCTCCCGTGAACGTCAACGGGAAGTTTCAGTATAGATTGGCGGACTTTGTTGGGTCATCTTCGGCCAAATCAAATTTGGAATCTCCCGTTAACGACAACGGGAAGTATCAAAATAGCTAGGCGGACTTTGTTGGGTCATCTTCGGCCAATTCAAATTTGGAATCTCCCGTGAACGTCATTGGGAAGTTTCAAAATAGCTAGGCGGACTTTGTTCGGTCATCTTCGGCCTATTCAAATTTGGAATCTCCCGTGAACGTCAACGGGAAGTTTCAAAATAGCTTGGCGGACTTTGGAGGACATCTTCGGCCAATTCAAATTTGGAATCTCCCGTGAACGTCAACGGGAAGTATCAAAATAGCTTGGCGGACTTTGATGGGTCATCTTCGGCCAATTCAAATTTGGAATCTCCCGTGAACGTCAACGGGAAGATTCAGTATAGCTTGGCGGACTTTGTTGGGTCATCTTCGGCCAATTCAAATTTGGAATCTCCCGTGAACGTCAACGGGAAGTATCAAAATAGCTTGGCGGACTTTGTTGGGTCATCTTCGGCCTATTCAAATTTGGAATCTCCCGTGAACGTCAACGGGAAGTTTCAGTATAGCTTGGCGGATTTTGTTGGGTCATCTTCGGCCAATTCAAATTTGGAATCTCCCGTGAACGTCAACCAGAAGTTTCAGTATAGCTTGGCGGACTTTTTTGGGTCATCTTCGGCCAATTCAAATTTGGAATCTCCCGTGAACGTCAACGGGAAGTATCAAAATAGCTAGGCGGACTTTGTTGGGTCATCTTCGGCCAATTATAATTTGGAATCTCCCGTGAACGTCAACGGGAAGTATCAAAATAGCTAGGCGGACTTTGTTGGGTCATCATCGGCCAATTCAAATTTGGAATCACCCGTGAACGTCAACGGGAAGTATCAAAATAGCTAGGCGGACTTTGTTGGGTCATCTTCGGCCAATTCAAATTTGGAATCTCCCGTGCACGTCAACGGGAAGTTTCAGTATAGCTTGGTGGACTTTGTTTCGTCATCTTCGGCCAATTCAAATTTGGAATCACCCGTGAACGTCAACGGGAAGTATCAAAATAGCTAGGCGGACTTTGTTGGGTCATCTTCGGCCAATTCTAATTTGGAATCTCCCGTGAACGTCAACGGGAAGTTTCAAAATAGCTTGGCGGACTTTGTTGGGTCATATTCGGCCAATTCAAATTTGGAATCTCCCGTGAACGTCAACGGGAAGTTTCAAAATAGCTTGGCGGACTTTGTTGGGTCATCATCGGCCAATTCAAATTTGGAATCACCCGTGAACGTCAACGGGAAGTATCAAAATAGCTAGGCGGACTTTGTTGGGTCATCTTCGGCCAATTCTAATTTGGAATCTCCCGTGAACGTCAACGGGAAGTTTCAAAATAGCTTGGCGGACTTTGTTGGGTCATATTCGGCCAATTCAAATTTGGAATCTCCCGTGAACGTCAACGGGAAGTTTCAAAATAGCTTGGCGGACTTTGTTGGGTCATCTTCGGCCAATTCAAATTTGGAATCTCCCGTGAACGTCAACGGAAAAATTCAAATAGCTTGGCGGACTTTGTTGGGTCATCTTCGGCCAATTCAAATTTGGAATCTCCCGTGAACGTCAACGGGAAGTTTCAAAATAGCTTGGCGGACTTTGTTAGGTCATCTTCGGCCAATTCAAATTTGGAATCTCCAGTGAACGTCAACGGGAAGTTTTAAAATAGCTTGGCGGACTTTGTTGGGTAATCTTCGGCTAATTCAAATTTGAAATCTCCCGTGAACGTCAACGGGAAGTTTCAAAATAGCTTGGCGGACTTTGTTAGGTCATCTTCGACCAATTCAGATTTGGAATCTCCCGTGAACGTCAACGTGAAGTATCAAAATAGCTTGGCGTACTTTGTTGGGTCATCTTCGGCCAATTCAAATTTGGAATCTCCCGTGAACGTCAACGGGAAGTTTCAGTATAGCTTGGCGGACTTTGTTGGGTCATCTTCGGCCTATTCAAATTTGTAATCTCCCGTGAACGTCAACGGGAAGTTTCAAAATAGCTTGGCGGACTTTGTTGGGTCATCTTCGGCCAATTCAAATTTGGAATCTCCCGTAAACGTCAACGGGAAGTTTCAGTACAGCTTGGCGGACTTTGTTGGGTCATCTTCGGCCAATTCAAATTTGGAATCTCCCGTGAACGTCAACGGGAAGTTTCAGTACAGCTTGGCGGACTTTGTTGGGTCATCTTCGGCCAATTCAAATTTGGAATCTCCCGTGAACGTCAACGGGAAGTTTCAGTACAGCTTGGCGGACTTTGTTGGGTCATCTTCGGCCAATTCAAATTTGGAATCTCCCGTGAACGTCAACGGGAAGTTTCAAAATAGCTTGGCGGACTATGTTGGGTCATCTTCGGCCAATTCAAATTTGGAATCTCCCGTGAAAGTCAACTGGAAGTTTCAGTACAGCTTGGCGGACTTTGTTGGGTCATCTTCGGCCAATTCAAATTTGGAATCTCCCGTGAACGTCAACGGGAAGTTTCAGTATAGCTTGGCGGACTTTGTTGGGTCATCTTCGGCCAATTCAAATTTGGAATCTCCCGTGAACGTCAACGGGAAGTTTCAAAATAGCTTGGCGGACTTTGTTGGGTCATCTACGGCCAATTCAAATTTAGAATCTCCCGTGAACGTCAACGGGAAGATTCAAAATAGCTTGGCGGACTTTGTTGGGTCATCTTCGGCCAATTCAAATTTGGAATCTCCCGTGAACGTCAACGGGAAGTTTCAGTACAGCTTGGCGGACTTTGTTGGGTCATCTTCGGCCAATTCAAATTTGGAATCTCCCATGAACGTCAACGGGAAGTTTCAGTATAGCTTGGCGGACTTTGTTGGGTCATCTTCGGCCAATTCAAATTTGGAATCTCCCGTGAACGTTAACGGGAAGTTTCAGTAGAGCTTGGCGGACTTTGTTGGGTCATCTTCGGCCAATTCAAATATGGAATCTCCCGTGAACGTCAACGGGGAGTTTCAAAATAGCTTGGCGGACTTTGTTGGGTCATCTTCGGCCAATTCAAATTTGGAATCTCCCGTGAACGTCAACGGGAAGTTTCAAAATAGCTTGGCGGACCTTGTTGGGTCATCTTCGGCCAATTCAAATTTGGAATTTCCCGTGAACGTTAACGGGAAGTTTCAAAATAGCTTGGCGGACTTTGTTGGGTCATCTTCGGCCAATTCAAATTTGGAATCTCCCGTGAACGTCAACGGGAAGTTTCAAAATAGCTTGGCGGACTTTGTTGGGTCATCTTCGGCCAATTCAAATTTGGAATCTCCCATGAACGTCAACGGAATATTCAAATAGCTTGGCGGACTTTGTTGGGTCATCTTCGGCCAATTCAAATTTAGAATCTCCCGTGAACGTCAACGGGAAGTATCAAAATAGCTTGGCGGACTTTGATGGGTCATCTTCGGCCAATTCAAATTTGGAATCTCCCGTGAAAGTCAACTGGAAGTTTCAGTACAGCTTGGCGGACTTTGTTGGGTCATCTTCGGCCAATTCAAATTTGGAATCTCCCGTGAACGTCAACGGGAAGTTTCAGTATAGCTTGGCGGACTTTGTTGGGTCATCTTCGGCCAATTCAAATTTGGAATCTCCCGTGAACGTCAACGGGAAGTTTCAAAATAGCTTGGCGGACTTTGTTGGGTCATCTACGGCCAATTCAAATTTAGAATCTCCCGTGAACGTCAACGGGAAGTTTCAAAATAGCTTGGCGGACTTTGTTGGGTCATTTTCGGCCAATTCAGATTTGGAATCTTCCGTGAACGTCAACAAGAAGTTTCAAAATAGCTTGGCGGACTTTGTTGGGTCATCTTCGGCCAATTCAAATTTGGAATCTCCCGTGAACGTCAACGGGAAGTTTCACTACAGCTTGGCGGACTTTGTTGGGTCATCTTCGGCCAATTCAAATTTGGAATCTCCCATGAACGTCAACGGGAAGTTTCAGTATAGCTTGGCGGACTTTGTTGGGTCATCTTCGGCCAATTCAAATTTGGAATCTCCCGTGAACGTCAACGGGAAGTTTCAAAATAGCTTGGCGGACGTTGTTGGGTCATCTTCGGCCAATTCAAATTTGGAATCTCCCGTGAACGTCAACGGAAAATTTCAAATAGCTTGGCGGACTTTGTTGGGTCATCTTCGGCCAATTCAAATTTGGAATCTCCCGTGAACGTCAACGGGAAGTATCAAAATAGCTTGGCGGACTTTGATGGGTCATCTTCGGCCAATTCAAATTTGGAATCTCCCGTGAACGTCAACCGGAAGTTTCAGTACAGCTTAGCGGACTTTGTTGGGTCATCTTCGGCCAATTCAAATTTGGAATCTCCCGTGAACGTCAACGGGAAGTTTCAAAATAGCTAGGCGGACTTTGTTCGGTCATCTTCGGCCTATTCAAATTTGGAATCTCCCGTGAACGTCAACGGGAAGTTTCAAAATAGCTTGGCGGACTTTGTTGGGTCATCTTCGGCCAATTCAAATTTGGAATCTCCCGTGAACGTCAACGGGAAGTAACAAAATAGCTTGGCGGACTTTGTTGGGTCATCTTCGGCCAATTCAAATTTGGAATCTCCCGTGAACGTCTACGGGAAGTTTCAGTATAGCTTGGCGGACTTTGTTGGGTCATCTTCGGCCAATTCAAATTTGGAATCTCCCGTGAACGTCAACGGGAAGTTTCAGTATAGCTTGGCGGACTTTGTTGGGTCTACTTCGGCCAATTCAAATTTGGAATCTCCCGTGAACGTCAACGGGAAGTTTCAGTAGAGCTTGGCGGACTTTGTTGGGTCATCTTCGGCCAATTCAAATTTGGAATCTCCCGTGAACGTCAACGGGAAGTTTCAAAATATCTTGGCGGACTTTGTTGGGTCATCTTCGGCCAATTCAAATTTGGAATCTCCCGTGAACGTCAACGGGAAGTTTCAAAATAGCTTGGCGGACCTTGTTGGGTCATCTTCGGCCAATTCAAATTTGGAATTTCCCGTGAACGTTAACGGGAAGTTTCAAAATAGCTTGGCGGACTTTGTTGGGTCATCTTCGGCCAATTCAAATTTGGAATCTCCCGTGAACGTCAACGGGAAGTTTCAAAATAGCTTGGCGGACTTTGTTGGGTCATCTTCGGCCAATTCAAATTTGGAATCTCCCATGAACGTCAACGGAAAATTTCAAATAGCTTGGCGGACTTTGTTGGGTCATCTTCGGCCAATTCAAATTTAGAATCTCCCGTGAACGTCAACGGGAAGTATCAAAATAGCTTGGCGGACTTTGATGTTTCATCTTCGGCCAATTCAAATTTGGAATCTCCCGTGAAAGTCAACTGGAAGTTTCAGTACAGCTTGGCGGACTTTGTTGGGTCATCTTCGGCCAATTCAAATTTGGAATCTCCCGTGAACGTCAACGGGAAGTTTCAGTATAGCTTGGCGGACTTTGTTGGGTCATCTTCGGCCAATTCAAATTTGGAATCTCCCGTGAACGTCAACGGGAAGTTTCAAAATAGCTTGGCGGACTTTGTTGGGTCATCTACGGCCAATTCAAATTTAGAATCTCCCGTGAACGTCAACGGGAAGTTTCAAAATAGCTTGGCGGACTTTGTTGGGTCATTTTCGGCCAATTCAGATTTGGAATCTCCCGTGAACGTCAACGGGAAGTTTCAAAATAGCTTGGCGGACTTTGTTGGGTCATCTTCGGCCAATTCAAATTTGGAATCTCCCGTGAACGTCAACGGGAAGTTTCAGTACAGCTTGGCGGACTTTGTTGGGTCATCTTCGGCCAATTCAAATTTGGAATCTCCCATGAACGTTAACGGGAAGTTTCAGTATAGCTTGGCGGACTTTGTTGGGTCATCTTCGGCCAATTCAAATTTGGAATCTCCCGTGAACGTCAACGGGAAGTTTCAAAATAGCTTGGCGGACTTTGTTGGGTCATCTTCGGCCAATTCAAATTTGGAATCTCCCGTGAACGTCAACGGGAAGTTTCAAAATAGCTTGGCGGACGTTGTTGGGTCATCTTCGGCCAATTCAAATTTGGAATCTCCCGTGAACGTCAACGGAAAATTTCAAATAGCTTGGCGGACTTTGTTGGGTCATCTTCGGCCAATTCAAATTTGGAATCTCCCGTGAACGTCAACGGGAAGTATCAAAATAGCTTGGCGGACTTTGATGGGTCATCTTCGGCCAATTCAAATTTGGAATCTCCCGTGAACGTCAACCGGAAGTTTCAGTACAGCTTAGCGGACTTTGTTGGGTCATCTTCGGCCAATTCAAATTTGGAAACTCCCGTGAACGTCAACGGGAAGTTTCAAAATAGCTAGGCGGACTTTGTTCGGTCATCTTCGGCCTATTCAAATTTGGAATCTCCCGTGAACGTCAACGGGAAGTTTCAAAATAGCTTGGAGACTTTGTTGGGTCATCTTCGGCCAATTCAATTTTGGAATCTCCCGTGAACGTCAACGGGAAGTAACAAAATAGCTTGGCGGACTTTGTTGGGTCATCTTCGGCCAATTCAAATTTTGAATCTCCCGTGATCGTCTACGGGAAGTTTCAGTATAGCTTGGCGGACTTTGTTGGGTCATCTTCGGCCAATTCAAATTTGGAATCTCCCGTGAACGTCAACGGGAAGTTTCAGTATAGCTTGGCGGACTTTGTTGTGTCATCTTCGGCCAATTCAAATTTGGAATCTCCCGTGAACGTCAATGGGAAGTTTCAAAATAGCTTAGCCAACTTTGTTGGGTCATTTACGGCCAATTCAAATTTAGAATCTCCCGTGAACGTCAACGGGAAGTTTCAAAATAGCTTGGCGGACTTTGTTGGGTCATTTTCGGCCAATTCAGATTTGGAATCTCCCGTGAACGTCAACGGGAAGTTTCAAAATAGCTTGGCGGACTTTGTTGGGTCATCTTCGGCCAATTCAAATTTGGAATCTCCCGTGAACGTCAACGGGAAGTTTCAGTACAGCTTGGCGGACTTTGTTGGGTCATCTTCGGCCAATTCAAATTTGGAATCTCCCATGAACGTCAACGGGAAGTTTCAGTATAGCTTGGCGGACTTTGTTGGGTCATCTTCGGCCAATTGAAATTTGGAATCTCCCATGAACGTCAACGGGAAGTTTCAGTATAGCTTGGCGGACTTTGTTGGGTCATCTTCGGCCAATTCAAATTTGGAATCTCCCGTGAACGTCAACGGGAAGTTTCAAAATAGCTTGGCGGACTTTGTTAGGTCATCTTCGGCCAATTCAAATTTGGAATCTCCCGTGAACGTCAACGGGAAGTATCAAAATAGCTTGGCGGACGTTGTTGGGTCATCTTCGGCCAATTCAAATTTGGAATCTCCCGTGAACGTCAACGGAAATTTTCAAATAGCTTGGCGGACTTTGTTGGGTCATCTTCGGCCAATTCAAATTTGGAATCTCCCGTGAACGTCAACGGGAAGTTTCAGTAGAGCTTGACGGACTTTGTTGGGTCATCTTCGGCCAACTCAAATTTGGAATCTCCCGTGAACGTCAACGGGAAGTTTCAAAATAGCTTGGCGGACTTTGTTGGGTCATCTTCGGCCAATTCAAATTTGGAATCTCCCGTGAACGTCAACGGGAAGTTTCAAAATAGCTTGGCGGACTTTGTTGGGTCATCTTCGGCCAATTCAAATTTGGAATTTCCCGTGAACGTTAACGGGAAGTTTCAAAATAGCTTGGCGGACTTTGTTGGGTCATCTTCGGCCAATTCAAATTTGGAATCTCCCGTGAACGTCAACGGGAAGTTTCAAAATAGCTTGGCGGACTTTGTTGGGTCATCTTCGGCCAATTCAAATTTGGAATCTCCCATGAACGTCAACGGAAAATTTCAAATAGCTTGGCGGACTTTGTTGGGTCATCTTCGGCCAATTCAAATTTAGAATCTCCCGTGAACGTCAACGGGAAGTATCAAAATAGCTTGGCGGACTTTGATGGGTCATCTTCGGCCAATTCAAATTTGGAATCTCCCGTGAAAGTCAACTGGAAGTTTCAGTACAGCTTGGCGGACTTTGTTGGGTCATCTTCGGCCAATTCAAATTTGGAATCTCCCGTGAACGTCAACGGGAAGTTTCAGTATAGCTTGGCGGACTTTGTTGGGTCATCTTCGGCCAATTCAAATTTGGAATCTCCCGTGAACGTCAACGGGAAGTTTCAAAATAGCTAAGCGGACTTTGTTGGGTCATCTACGGCCAATTCAAATTTAGAATCTCCCGTGAATGTCAACGGGAAGTTTCAAAATATTTGGCGGACGTTGTTGGGTCATCTTCGGCCAATTCAAATTTGGAATCTCCCGTGAACGTCAACGGAAAATTTCAAATAGCTTGGCGGACTTTGTTGGGTCATCTTCGGCCAATTCAAATTTGGAATCTCCCGTGAACGTCAACGGGAAGTATCAAAATAGCTTGGCGGACTTTGATGGGTCATCTTCGGCCAATTCAAATTTGGAATCTCCCATGAACGTCAACGGGAAGTTTCAGTATAGCTTGGCGGACTTTGTTGGGTCATCTTCGGCCAATTCAAATTTGGAATCTCCCGTGAACGTCAACGGGAAGTTTCAAAATAGCTTGGCGGACTTTGTTGGGTCATCTTCGGCCAATTCAAATTTGGAATCTCCCGTGAACGTCAACGGGAAGTTTCAAAATAGCTTGGCGGACGTTGTTGGGTCATCTTCGGCCAATTCAAATTTGGAATCTCCCGTGGACGTCAACGGAAAATTTCAAATAGCTTGGCGGACTTTGTTGGGTCATCTTCGGCCAATTCAAATTTGGAATCTCCCGTGAACGTCAACGGGAAGTATCAAAATAGCTTGGCGGACTTTGATGGGTCATCTTCGGCCAATTCAAATTTGGAATCTCCCGTGAACGTCAACCGGAAGTTTCAGTACAGCTTAGCGGACTTTGTTGGGTCATCTTCGGCCAATTCAAATTTGGAATCTCCCGTGAACGTCAACGGGAAGTTTCAAAATAGCTGGGCGGACTTTGTTCGGTCATCTTCGGCCTATTCAAATTTGGAATCTCCCGTGAACGTCAACGGGAAGTTTCAAAATAGCTTGGCGGACTTTGTTGGGTCATCTTCGGCCAAATCAAATTTGGAATCTCCCGTGAACGTCAACGGGAAGTTTCAAAATAGCTTGGCGGACTTTGTTGGGTCATCTTCGGCCAATTCAAATTTGAAAAATCCCGTGAACGTCAACGGGAAGTAACAAAATAGCTTGGCGGACTTTGTTGGGTCATCTTCGGCCAATTCAAATTTGGAATCTCCCGTGAACGTCTACGGGAAGTTTCAGTATAGCTTGGCGGACTTTGTTGGGTCGTCTTCGGCCAATTCAAATTTGGAATCTCCCGTGAATGTCAACGGGAAGTATCAAAATAGAAAGGCGGACTTTGTTGGGTCATCTTCGGCCAATTCAAATTTGGAATCTCCCATGAACGTCAACGGAAAATTTCAAAATAGCTTGGTGGACTTTGTTGAGTCATCTTTAGCCAATTCAAATTTGGAATCTCCCGTGAACGTCAACGGGAAGTTTCAGTATAGCTTGGCGGACTTTGTTGGGTCATCTTCGGCCTATTCAAATTTGGAATCTCCCGTGAACGTCAACGTGAAGTATCAAAATAGCTTGGCGTACTTTGTTGGGTCATCTTCGGCCTATTCAAATTTGGAATCTCCCGTGAACGTCAACGGGAAGTTTCAGTATAGCTTGGCGGACTTTGTTGGGTCATCTTCGGCATATTCAAATTTGGAATTACCGTGAACGTCAAGGGGCAGTTTTAAAATAGCTTGGCGGACTTTGTTGGGTCATCTTCGGCCAATTCAAATTTAGAATCTCCCGTGAACGTCAACGGGAAGTTTCAAAATAGCTTGGCGGACTTTGTTGGGTCATCTTCGGCCAATTCAAATTTGGAATCTCCCGTGAACGTCAACGGGAAGTATCAAAATAGCTTGGCGGACTTTGTTGGGTCATTTTCGGCCAATTCAGATTTGGAATCTCCCGTGAACGTCAACCTGAAGTTTCAAAATAGCTTGGCGGACTTTGTTGGGTTATCTTCGGCCAATTCAAATTTGGAATCTCCCGTGAACGTCAACTGGAAGTTTCAGTATAGCTTGGCGGACTTTGTTGGGTCATCTTTGGCCAATTCAAATTTGGAATCTCCCGTGAACGTCAACGGAAAATTTCTAATAGCTTGGCGGACTTTGTAGGTCATCTTCGGCCAATTCAGATTTGGAACCTCCCGTGAACGTCAACGGGAAGTTTCAAAATAGCTTGGCGGACTTTGGAGGTCATCTTCGGCCAATTCAAATTTGGAATCTCCCGTGAACGTCAACGGGAAGTATCAAAATAGCTTGGCGGACTTTGATGGGTCATCTTCGGCCAATTCAAATTTGGAATCTCCCGTGAACGACAATGGGAAGTTTCAGTATAGCTTGGCGGACTTTATTGGGTCATCTTCGGCCAATTCAAATTTGGAATCTCCCGTGAACGTGTACAGGAAGGTTCAAAATAGCTTGGCGGACTTTGTTGGGTCATCTTCGACCAATTCAGATTTGGAATCTCCCGTGAACGTCAATGGGAAGTTTCAAAATAGCTTGGCGGACTTTGTTGGGTCATCTTCGGCCAATTCAAATTTGGAATCTCCCGTGAACTTCAACGGGAAGTTTCAAAATAGCTTGGCGGACTTTGTTGGGTCATCTTCGGCCAATTCAAATTTGGAATCTCCCGTGAACGTCAACGGGAAGTTTCAAAATAGCTTGGCGGACTTTGTTGGGTCATCTTCGGCCAATTCAAATTTGGAATATCCCGTGAACGTCAACGTTAAATTTAAAAATAGCTTGGCGGACTTTGTTGGGTCATCTTCGGCCAATTCAGATTTGGAATCTCCCGTGAACGTCAACGGGAAGTTTCAAAATAGCTTGGCGGACTTTGAAGGTCATCTTCGGCCAATTCAAATTATTATGTCGCTGAGTATAACCGATCTCGAGATATCGTGAGCGAAGCGAACAAAGAATTACCACGATTCACGATCAATATAGTACTGTAAATACTGTAAAAGCTGTAAGAACTTCAATTTTATCAAACACATCGGTATTGCTTTGTACATATTGTCTTGGATTTTATTCCAGAAAACAACTTTGGAGAAATAGAAAAAAATGTTCTCAAAATCCTAGAACCAGGATCCTGCACAGATTTCGGGACAAAATTATCTTTTGAAAGAAATGAAATGTCATTCAAAACTGTACGAAACAGTTTTTCCAAGAATGAGAGCAGATTTAATATCTTTAACTGCAAATAAAGATCCCTTAATATGCTCATACGGATCACGTTATCTTTTAACCCACAGAGATAAACATCAAATTAACGTAACTTCCAGGAAAATGAGAGAGTTGGCTAAAGTTTTGTTAGAAGTGAAAAAGATACAACCAAAAATATCAAATCTTTTACAGGTTTTAAAACCGGAATATTTCGATATTTTTGTTGAAAAGGTAAAAGTATGTGCTAGCTATGATGCTGAAACAGATAAATATAATGCGCCCTCCTTCGCTATGAATATAAGCACTTCTTTAAAAGAATGTTGTGAAATTGGAATTACTTATGCAATAAAGAAGAAATACAGCTTTGAAGGTAAATCTGCATCTGAGGCTGAAGCCGAGCTTCGTACAACTATTCTTTTATTAAAGTCGAATTTGAAGTTCGAAATATCACACCAAGCTGCGAACAATCTTCATTTTAATAAGATGAATAAAATTACAATTGTTCCACTAGCAAGTAATATCAAATTATTTAGAGAATACCTTATAAAAGAAGGCAGTGAGGCAGCGTTATTGTTAAACAGTAATGAGTGTAATGACATGCTTTCCGAAAATTGGTTGAGATTACATACTGTGCAGAAAACGAGTAGGGGAACTTCAAAGGCTTCCTCTAAATCTATACGAGAAAACTGCAGATAATCAAATTTATGAAGAATTCAAGGACGTAATAAGGCCAATTGAAATGATGCTTATACAAAAATTCAAACGTGTTGTCATTCAGGGAAAAAGAAAGGTGACCCCTGTTTTATTTAGCTTTGACGTGCAACAACATATAGATCTGTTAATTAAATCAAGAAATAGATTTGTTCCATCCGAAAGCATATTTATTTTTGCTAATATAAATACTAATAATCCAATCGGCTACAAGGTATTGCAGAAACACGCAAAAATGGCTAAGCTAAAACATCCGGAAGCGATATCTTCAAGAACACTTAGAAAACATTTAGCAACAATCTCTCAGTTATTTCAATTGAATGACCAAGATATAGAGCAGCTAGCTACTTTTATGGGCCATACATCCTAAATCCATCGAAGCGAATATAGGCTACCGGACGATGTTTTCCAAATAGCCAAAATTGCTAAGTTGTTGTTAGCAATGGAAAGCGGTGAAGGAGCTAGCCATAAGGGTAAATCGCATGATGAAATAGAAGGAAATATTGACGAAGATTTACTACAAACTGTTGATGGAAATGAAGATGATAAAAACAGTCAAACATCAAATGAAGATAATACAGATTTATTACCTTTAAATGATCTAATTGAGTAAAATAAACCATCATCTAGTTCACACCTTCAGATGAACAAGAATATTGCAACCCAAAAGAAAGGGGAAAAAAGAATATTTTCTAAATGGACTGAAGAAGAAAAAAATATCGTTTTAAATTTTTTCAAAACTCATATAAAAAAATGCAAACCACCCAAAAAACACGAATGTGATCAGTTGATGTCTCAATACCCAAACACATTTCAAAGTAAAACTTGGCTGAAAATAAAAGTTCTAGTTCAGAATTTTTATACAAATAAAACTTCTTGCAAGATAATTAACACTTAAATTAGTTTTAACTAAAGGATTAATTGTACTGAATAGTCGTAATAATCAATTGAAGGAGATGTTAACATAATGAAAAACAAACTTAAATTGAACTTAATTTTACTGGCTTAATTGGTACTAACGTATAAAGTAAATTTCATTATTAATTACTGTAGTGTTAAGTTAATTTTAATTAGACTTTTATTTTTTATGTTATAGGTTTCAGTAATGTCACATTTTTAGGTTAGGTTCATGATCTGTTAAAGAGAATATATATATATATATATATATATATATATATATATATTATGGTCTATTTGATGAGTTTATAAACCTTTACAATTATATGATACATAACTAAATTTTAGTTATATATTTAGGGTTACTTTCATTTGTTATAACAAAACAAATTTAAAGAATTTTGAAACTGTTTTTATTTTAATTGATTAAAATAACATTTTATATAAAATTGATTTTGTTATTGTTTTCCACAATGTGTTTTTTTAAATATATAATATTAATAATTTAAAAGTATTGTAAAAACATCCTAAAGAAAAAAATCAAGAGGACATTATATTTTCCTATGAGATCTCTAAAAGTTTATAGTTCATTATCTCCTCCATATGAAATGTCCTTGTTTGAACTGTTCTGTACGAATGTACAAAAAATGTAATGTTTTTTTAAAGTAGTAAAACAAATTCTATGATGGTATTCTTAGAGGGTTTTTATCTTAATTAAAACAAAATTTTAAATTGGACCGATTTTAAGCTGGCTGCATTAATTCTGTTGAATATAGAGAAAGAATTTTATACTTATATACAAGTAATTAATTAGTCTTAAGATGGAGTAAATCTCCGAAACCGGTCGTGAATAATTAAGAAAAGGAAATCACGTGAAGGAGGAAACAAATAGTAAATAAACATTATTTAGTATTAATTATAATACATAATTACATAAAATACAGATAAATTTACCTTTTTTCGCCTGAAAAAGGATATGTCGTGAGATTTTAAATGAATTAACTACAATTAATTGTAGATAATTCAAAATTAAATGTTAAGAAAAATTTACTTCTTTTTGCCTGTGTAAAGCGGAAAAAATATTGCTTTTATAATAAATATTCTTAATTGAATTTTCTTAGAAACAGCGAATTCAAATTTTATATTTTTTTTGTCAGTCATAAAATACATTTTTGTGATAATGGTAAAAAGTATGATAAAAATTGGTAACTACAGGTACCGTTTTGAGACACGAACCATTTTTGTAGTTTATGTACTTTTTCAAAATTTATTTTAATTATTTTTATAACGAAATCCCATGTAATACTTTTAAGAAGAAAAAAAACCTTTGTTTGAAACTTAAATAGAAAAACTCTTTGCAAGGATATTTGAGAGGTAGGAAATTCTATTTTCTATGTAGTTCTAAAAATGCCTAATGATCTTTCGGAAACTATTTATAATTTACTACACTTGAGTAAAGCTAAAATGTTTACTTATTCTGTTAAGTATTGTATTAAAGAATTTTTATGGGAGCATTGTTGTGATTACGGATAGGTGAATGGTTGTACCATTCTTCTAAAGTTTCATTTACAAACATAGTTGAGTTTTATTAAATTCACAGTGATAAATAGATTCTAAAACGTGAAATTTATCACAGTTACTCTTTTAAAACCAACTTCCCACAAAAAAATATAAAACAATTTTTTTAAAACATGTAGGGATGCTAAGCAGTCGAGTTGTGAGTTATTGAAATAAAATATTTTTTCATGAAATTTACTACACCTTACAATAACATTAAAAAAAACCTAAATAAACCCTATACTTAAGAAGCAAAAAACTTTAAACGTGTACTTGTTTCTGAAGCTTCTCTTTATGTTGTCATAAAAAAATCTAATTAACCATTTGTTAAAAATGGCTCAGAAGTTTTAAAAAAAGCTATCAATGTGAAATACGGCAATGTTGCCAGATCTACAGCTGCCATAATGATTGTCCAAAGGTGAAATTATTCAGTATCTAAATATACACAGGGCGATTGAAGCACTCTAAGCGGAAAAAGCTGAAACTTCTATAATATACACTTTTTTCATTATAACATCATTATGGCAGCAGAGCTGGTTTTTAATACATCATTTTATTTGGTTATTTTATGATGAGTTATTGAAATAACTACTGACAGGGTGATATTAAGGTCTGCTTTAGTATTTCATGAACATTTTTCTTTTATAGATCCTTTTGGTAATGAGAAACACTGGGAATTAAAGTGGCAGCCGTATACTGCTGCCACAAACACTCGGCTGCCACTTTAAATGTAAAAATGGCAATGTACGGTTCTCATAATGATAGCAGGATGTAAATATATATATATATATATATATATATATATATATATATATTTCAGTAGTTGTCTCTAAAATGTAAGTTTAACCACGAATACTGCTTTGAACAAATATTTATATATTTAATCGGGCCTAAACATGGCAAGCTCATGCCATAAATGCTTAATCAATGTGTATCGTAGGTGATTGCATATCACAAGTAATTACGTCATTACAATTTCCTTACAAGTAAATAGTAATATTTTTATTAGCTATTAAACTCGATATTTCACCATTATTATTCATATTTCACTACAATTTCAATTATCTTCATCATCACCAATTAACAACAACTCACTAACTGGAATGTTTTGGAGAGATGAAACCAATACATTTTGTTTTAGCAGGCTAGGTTTTACAAAACATTTGTTTGTTTACCAAAAGGAAAGGTAGGAGAATTGTAAAATGGTTGGTAGTAAACAAAACCAGACGAGGTTGCACATTAATCAAATTTGTAAACCTCTAAATTCTGTATCGAAATATACCTAATCATTTTGCATACTATACAAAATCAGAGAGGTTTTTTGAAGAAAAGAAATAAACTTAAATTTGAAATTAGAGACAAAAAATAACGATTCTTATAATTTGATTTTTAATAGAATTTATAATATAGAATCTCTAGAGCACTGTGGTGAATATACAATAAAGGAAAGGATTAACCTCAAAACCACACAAAACAACCCTAACAACACAAAAACTGTATAGTTATGTTTATTTTACCTGGTAGAATAAATAACTATACAGTTTTTGTGTTGTTAGTGTTTATTTTTATTTTTGTGGTTTTGGGGTTTATCCTTTCCTTTATTAGAATTTATAACATATTACTGTTGATACTATTAGTTGATTATGATTGTAAAACTTAATACAATACGTATTTTAGTTAAGAAGAACCTGAGTATAAAACACGATAATAGGATATACATTTACTTTACTGTCGCGAGAATTTGTCTCTTACTGCAACAAAGTTTGGCTTCAGCTGAGATGCAACACCTAACACAAAACCACAAGGGTTGAAGTGTTCAACCCCTATTCTTATTTACAAAGGGTTAACCACAGAACAACACACCACTTACTAGGAAGTTTTATTTAGTTGTTTAATGAAATGTGAGATTTAAAAGAAAGTTTTTTTTTACAAAATAAGATACCGTGATAGAGAATAATTACAATAGTTAGCACTTGTTTTAGTAATTAGTTATTTTGAAATGTCGAATTGTAAATCTGTGCCATTTAAATTTCCACTGACAGAAGGAAAATTGTCTAAATATAACGTGATACATTTAATTATAGGGTGCGATTTGTCTATGGTGAGAATCATACAGCCCTTAGTAACTTTATTCTATGATGATTGATAGTTCCATAGAATGACTTAGGTAGATAATACTTGAGGATAGTATACTAAATATCCGTTTACACAGGGGTAATTTTGAAAATTTTCTAATAATTTTCAATTCTATTCAGTAAATTGAAAAGCATAATTTAAATTTTGATTTTTTTCAGAAATTCTTCGAATTCAAGATGTACTATGATACATATATATTATACAATCTTTGATTTCTACTCTTATAATTTTTATTTTTGGGGAAAAAAGTAATTTTATTTTAATTTTTGAATACAAATTAAAATTTGCACAAAATGATTTAACTTGTTTGGATTTTAATAGTATTAGGAAATAAATACACTGCCATTGTTAATTTGTAATTTCCCGTCGACTTTCAAAGGAGATCCTAGAGCTTGGCGGAATATGACCACACAAAATCCGCCAAACTCACGGGAAATATCCCTTTATCATTATTTACAGTTGATTCTAAATCGGATTTGGCCGAATATAACCGTACAACCTCCGTCAAGCTCTCATTAATTATCCGTTTTATACTTTTATAATTAATTTAAATTATTGGGAAAGAAACTATGTACAGTTTATTCAATTTACACTTTTTTTGTAAATTATTGTATATACATTTTTAATATTCATCTCTAGTAATTATTGTTTGTATTTAAAAAATATCCTGAAAAAATTAATAAAAATATTAACTGTCTATAAATTTTGGAGAGTGTAGTAGAAACCATTTTAAAATTGTAAATGGACTTTTTTTAAATTCGATTCGGCTACATCTACAAAAAACTTTTTGTGACCCGTCTAAACACTAAAAAGAACGAGTTTTCTACATTTAATACAGGATGTAATTACATTGAATAATTAATATTCGAAGTTTCCATATTTAATAGAAGTAGGAAATTGGAAATCCTTTGAAATTACTTTAGAGATTTAGGTAAGTTTGCATGTATATTCACTTAGGTGATTCTGCAAGATACGTATAATCTTGCACTGTTAGTAAAGTAGATTGTCTCTAGTATGACACACTATAATAATATCAAGGATAGCCTAATCTTTGCTTACACGAAAATCTACAAGGACATGTATATTGTACCGTGTTTAAATTGTGAGTTAGTACTGGTATAAAGTACATTTCCCATTTCAAATATCTAAACATTGACAGATTGTAACAAACACTTAATAGTTGTTATAAAATAAGCCTTAAAACTTTCTTTCCCTTTGAGTTTATTTTATTACTGTGAATTGGAGAGGGTTATTCCAAATTTAGATGACGAAGATAATTAACAGTTGTTCCACAATACAATAAGTTAAGTGGTTTATTATTGCCGTTTATAAAAAAATATTTGTCTAGGTTTGTACAAAAAAAATATGTAATATCTCTAAAGTAATTGTTTCAGACGGTACCCTAACTAGATATATTATAAGACTTACCGTCACAATAGTCTATGTTTGTCTGTAGCTATATCACTACGGCCGTTTCGTGTTTCTGTGTTTGTTATGTGTCGTGTGTTCGTAATTTGTGATTTTAAACTAAGACAACGGTAATACCCGCATAACACTTGAAAATGGCTGAATAGCCGAAACGGCCGTAGTGATATAGCTACAGACAAACATAGACTATTGTGACGGTAAGTCTTATAATATATCTAATTATTAATCAGTAGTCGGAATGGCGAAAACAAATATGTATGAGGTACCCTAACATTTGATCCGTTTAAAAAGACTCGAGTAAATGAATGGAAAATTGTGGATTGTCATCTCCTCAGTTTCCAGACATATTAATAATCTGGTTTATCCATGAAAAAGAGATTCTTTTTTACCATTCGTCCTGGAGATTTGACAACAAAAAGCCCATTGTAGTTGTTGACCAACTTTCCTTAGTGAAATCTAATCACGTTTTATTGAGATGTCATAATTTCCTACTGTCAACCCATGTTATTGAGGTACCATCACTAGTACTCCATTGTTACTGATATGGCGACCTATGTTTCTGGCAAGTGTTACTGATTTGCAATAATTAATTACTGATTTGCTATACCTTCTTATTAAGTTGCACAACATTTTTTGCAGATTTGCAATTCCTTCAGCTTAGGTGCCATCACTCCTTACTGATTTGAACTCATTTCTTAATGAAGTTACATCGCTTTTTACTAAGATGACTACCATTCTACTGAGATGTTCTCCCTTCTTGTTATAGTGCACTACCTTTTTAATTACGTAGTCTCTTTTAGTACAATTATGTTTTCTGAGGAACCATCCCTCATTACTGAAGTATCATTTCTTATAACTGAAGTACCATCGCTTCACTTGACATGTCATCACTGGGGATCAAGTCTTTTATACTGAATTGTCATCCCTTTTAATGTGGTGATATAATTATGGTACTATTCCTTAAAACTTATGTACCACCCACAACCTGATGTACCACCTTTTTTTCTGAGGTAAAATTCCTCCTTATTGAATTACAGTTTTTTTTCTTATTGAAATACTATTCATTGTCACTCATTTGAAATTCCTTCTTACTAGGTACAATTCTTATTGAGTTTCTAACCCCTGTTACTGAAATGCAAATAGACGTCCACCCTCTCCTTATATAGTGACACATCTTTAAGAATTTCTGTAATTTTAGGTTGAAAACTAAAAGGAAAAAAAGTTTATTATTTACCAACAATCTAGTAAGATTTTTACCTAAGAATTGCTCTATAAACAATGCTCCAACACTATATTAATTGAAATTTTGAATTTCTTCCACCCCAACGTTACTTGAAGTCTGTAATATCTTTCACTGTATGTCTTTCACTACTAAGTTAATTGTCAAAAGGAATTCATATATTTTGCAATTACTTCCAACTCTTAATTTGTTTCCACTCACCCTAACCTAACCTAACCTAACCTAACCTATTATCCAACTTCTAAATAATAAGTTTAAACAATTACAAAAGTATTACGAATCTCTAATTCCGTACGCAATTTTTACTTTTTAACAAATAAATAACATATACATAAATTAAGTGGTGTGTAAGTCAATTGTTGTTGAGTATTCTAAATATACGAGTATATTCTTTTTGAGTTACTCCGGCTCCAAAAAAGTGTTTTTTAGAAAACATATCTGAAGTCTTTCAGTTTGCTTGTCTGTTACCTGTGGTCTGTGCGGAGTTCGACTGTGCAAAACACGAGTATCGATTATTTCAAATACAGCCTTTGGTCATATTTTAGAAATATTTATAATTTATTTTTATTACCCCATAATTAGGGAATATATAGCTCCAAAAACAACCACAACAAATTGTGATTTATTAAAATTAGCTGTAAATATTTAGGAAGATTATTGTTTAAAATAAAACGTATTGCTAGCTACCTCCCAAAATTGCCAGTTTCTGCATTTTATGGAGATATAAATATATAAGATAAATTATTATTTACATCAACACATTGTTTTGTTATCAACGGTGAATTCAGATATGATTAACTTTGTTACAACTTGTGTATTATTCGTAAATGAATTTGAGAAAAATAAAAGCAGTAGTTGAATTGTGTACGATATAAAATATTTAGTTAGTTTTACTGTTCGCTGGACTACTAGAATGGGGTGGATCAATTATTAAAAACAAAAGTTTTAATTTTGTGACGATGAATAACCATTACAAGATAGAGTTTCATTAAATATTTAACTCTGAAAAAGTTGGTTTAAAGTGAGAGCTGTTAGAAGTAAGAATTTTAAAGTGATTTTCTAAGTATTGTAGCATCATTTTAATTTTATCCTTGAGATGCTGTGTACCTTTAAAATGAGTCTCTTATTTACTAAAACCTCTATTATAATATTTCTAAATTTTACAGAACGCTCATTTTTATCATATTTTTTAATGAAAGTTTAATATTATGTCGAAGCAATGATTTTATTACTTAAAAGAAATCCAAATTCTACTTTAATATTTAAAAAAAATTTAATTGATTTAATAATTTATTATTTACATAAGTAGAACTGACAGTCGGTTTTGAAACTCACTGCTGGAAATAGAGGCTTTTTAATTCACAATAGCGTACCCTAAAACAAGAAATGATTGTTATAAGTAACTGTCTGAAGTTGTAACCACTTAGCCAAAATATTATGTAGATTTTAGTAATGGTTATTATTTGAATAAAAGTAGTTGTGTGAGAAATATATTTAGTATGAATCCTAAAAATGAGACCAAAACATATTATTTTAAATAATAAAACAAAAGTATGCCTATTAAAATTATTTGTATTTACCTTTGAATAATTTGATAGGAATATGCAAATAATATTTTAAAATTATCATGAAAAAAAAAGTTAATTAAATTCCTGACTTCCAATAACATAACAATTTCTTATAAAAAATGTATAGCATACAAAATTATTTTAGCTGGTGTAAATAAATTTGTTTTGAAAGGAAGCATTTAAATCAAACAAAAACTTGGAATAAGCAAACATAATTAACGCAAAGTAAAAAGTTATTGAAACATTTTATTATTAAACTTGTTTTTTAGATGGTTATACTTATTAAATAACTTCATAAAATTTTTTACACTGTATTACAGATTATGTAGGTTAACGCTTATAGTTAAACAAATGTCTTCATTCTCTAGGACTGGTTCACATTGCAGATATTGGTTTAGTGGTTTAACTTTGAATTTTAATAAATGTGTATATAAAAAAAATGTCCAATATTTAGTAGATATTTTCTCTAGGGGTATTGAAATGTCATTTAATTTATCATTACTTATAGGTCATCCCATTGTCAAAGGAGCGATGCCTTCTAGATGCTTTCCAAATTTAGTCAAAATATTAGCAAAAACTCCATTGCTGCTGTAGAATAGCTTTCCTCTTAGCTTCATGTAATTGATTTTGTTCTTTAAAAACAACATTTTCACGAGTTGAACTTTTATACCAGTTATCAACTTTTTTTTAAATGCAGTAGTGTTTTGTTGTTTTT
The DNA here is from genome assembly GCA_963513935.1 of Aphrophora alni. Classification (NCBI taxonomy): domain Eukaryota; kingdom Metazoa; phylum Arthropoda; class Insecta; order Hemiptera; family Aphrophoridae; genus Aphrophora; species Aphrophora alni. The sequence continues at coordinate 553,736 of OY740778.1, read as the reverse complement.
TTTATGTTGAATATTGGTTTATCGTACCCAGGATTCTTTAAGGCTCCATGTTCAACAATAACAATAATCTAATTGTAAACACCAGGTGTTAGAATTACATATTTTGTTCTTATGTTATTCTCAATTATGAAAAAAAAATATTATCTGTTCCTTTTAAATATTGAAAATACCTAATATTGTTTTATAATTGTAACAGTATATGAACAAATTGTTGAACTTAATAATAATATTCGAGACTATAACAATATCACACTCCTTCTCCATAGTCGATAACAACTTTACTAGAGCAAAGTACAATGTCCCACAATTATCAAATTTGTGCATTTTTAAAATCTGTATCCAATAAAGCCAATACATTTTATATGATATAGAATCATAGAGAAAAATATTTAAAATTAGAGAACAAAATAATAATTTTATTAATCGAAATCATATTTCAATTTTGAATGTACGATTTTGTACTTTATGTTAATTATTATGGAAAACTTTGTAACATACGTGTTTTGGTTTTATGAAACTGGCATTTTGTAGTAAACATAATATATACTTACATGAAAACTATTGCAAACTAAGCTTCGCAATATATGTCGTAAAAATGAAAATCAGCTGAGATGGAACACTTAACCGTAACCCACAAGGGAAGTTTTCCACCCTTATTCATAGTTACAAAGGGTTAACCATAAGACAACTCAACACTTCCTGGGGAGGTTTAATTTGTATTTAATCAAATATAATATTTTAAAAGAAAATACATACTACATATTAACATACTCGTAGTTGCTGTTTTCTGTAAGTTTATTTTTAATAAGTTATTAAAAAATTTAAATGTCCAATTGCAACTTACAAGGATTTAAAAAGTGAGACAGAAAAAGGAGTACATATCAGGTGATAAGTTGATATTTTACGTCGCGAAAAGACTTTACTGATTTGTTTGTATCCATTAGTTTGACGAAATCAACCCTGACATTAATCTGTGATGATTAGTAATCATACAGAATGACTTAGGTATTTAATAGCTATAAAAAATATAGCATCCGTCTAAACGTCGACAGTTTAAAATTTTTTGGTAGGTTTTGAATCGAAATTCAACTATAACTTCAAATTCCAGAAGTATTATATTTTATTAAATCTTAAGATTATATTTTATTAAGTTTAGTTTAAAAAAAAAATCTTTACAATGTTATGATAAAAACTGTGATATAGTTATAAAATGTTCATTGATTGATAAATAGCTAGTATCGTTTGGATTTTTTTTTTCAAAATACTTACATAAAAACCAATATAATATATTTTTTTTTAAATACTGCCATTATTAATATATAAAACATTTCCTAATTAAAGAACATGTCCTGATTTTTTGAAAAAACGAGTATAATTACTAAATATTTAAATCGGATGAAAATATATTGAAAAAATAATGGTGTCTACTTTATTACTTAGAATCTGATAATATTTTACAGAATCGAAATGGCAGCCTTTCCATGAAATAAATCGCTGTTCGTACAGTTGTATATAAACTTATTTTGGTCCAATGTGGTATATTACATAAAAGATATTTATCCATAAAGCTACTTTATATTAGGTGATAAGTGTAAATTGAAACGAAAACCAGTTTTCTACGTTCAACACATCATCTAGTTACGTTGAATAATTACAACCTCGTGGTTTCCAGGTTTAATGGAAGTAGGTAAATGGAAATCCTTTATAATTGATTTGAAGGATACATAGCATACATCTGCAGGATTATTTTTAATAGTTATAATCCTAGATTACATTTAGTCTGATACATTATAAAATTATGAAGGAAACTATAATATTTGTTTTTTTCAAAATATACACATCCATGTATATTTATAGTGACCGACATTCCAGGTAGGATTTAGTTTGGTGTTTGGTATGAGTTATATAAAAAAAAGAGAAAAAAGAAAAAAAACAAGCCACAGATCAGGTCACATATATACCACGTCGATTCTGAAGTGAGAAAAACAGAGTTTGCTACACTTCCACACTGCTTAGCTTAACTTTTCACAGGTAGGACAAGGTACCTCATGTTGTCTCCTGACCAAAAATATATCCACTCCTCTAACTTTTATTAATTATTCTACCTTAATAGGAACTATTTAGTTTCATCCAAAACAAGCACCTTCATTACATTGATAGTGTTTTAATTATGAATGTACTTTTGTTACAAAAATGAAGTTTTTCGAATCAGAATTGTTAAAAGTAAATATTTCGCTAAGTACCCACGTAAATCCTGTAAGTAAAAATAGATTATAAAGTAAAATTATTTAATGCGTAAAACGTTACAATTTACCGTAAATTTGTTTTTATTTTTTTACAAGTAAACAATTATAAAAGCTCTACATTTTTTGTCCTGTTATATACTTCATGCTCTTTGTCACCATAAGCATCAATCTTTCCATATTCACAGATAAATTGGATCTTGTGAAAACACTGCTTTGAGATTAATGGGTGCGGATATCAAAACTCCAGAGGGAGATTGGAGTCAAAGTCTGTAGCCATCAATTCCAATATAGAAACAATCACATCAGTGCCTCCTATCGCAACATATATTCCAATAGCATTTTTTGATTTTATATAATAAACAGTTTCTGAAATTTGCAACAAAAAAATATTGGTTCCTCTGAGTATCAATAGATATGTAGGTAAAATATCAATATTTAAAATTTAATTGTGAATCTATTAGTTTGTTCAAATTAGTAAAACAAGTCCTTAGAAACTTGAAAACTAAGTTTGGTTCACATGATATATTCTTTTAGTGTGTAAATCTGCAGCAGTAAATGCAAGTTTAAATCCATAACTTTGCTTGGGTTCGAGTTTTCAATTAGGCCGACTACGGATAAATACATCCTGTAAGAAGTCTAAGTTAACCAAAAAACCGCTTTACCGCGTTTCCGCTTTACCGCGTTTCCGCTTTACCGCGTTTCCGCATTACCGATTTACCGCGTTACCGCGTTACCGCGTTACCGATTTACCGCGTTACCGCGTTACCGATTTACCGCGTTACCGTTTAACCGCGTTACCGTTTAACCGCGTTATCGTTTTTGAATACTAACCGGAATATTGAAGTAGGATCACGCAAATTTTTCATGGCTTGTCAGAGTTATTGGATTAATAATAAATTTAATATATTTATATATTTTTTAACATACCACGTTTTTAAAGCTAACTGAAAAGTATAATAATAAATCAAATAAAAAAAATTGGCTCGAATGCTCAAAACTCACTGGCAAAACACCTTGCAATGAAGATGTCATGACGGAGATGGGAAGAATGCGTCAAGTCAAATACGACCTTCACCACCATAAGTTTATGATACATTTACAATTTGTAATGGAGAAGGATGTGACATTGTATTGTTCTGACATGTACGTACATGAACAAAATAAAATACATTTTGTTTACTTCTTTAGTTTGATTTTCTGATTCACAAAAATAATAGAACTATTATAGGTAATAAGAGGTAATATTTGAATTTTAGACATTTGCAGCTTTACAGGATGTGAAATGCATTGGGAATTTCCTATATAATTCCCTGCCAGAGTCTCATCAATATATACAGAACCGATTGATATCTTTCACCCGGACATAACACTAAAAAACAGAAAATAATAAATGAAATAAAAAAAAATAAAATTAACATACCACGTTTTTAAAACGGACTAAAAAGTATAAAATAATTTTTCATGACCCTTCTACAATTTTGAGGGAGAATTGTTATGATATATTTGGAATACTTAGAGAAAAACTTGGGGCGCAGCCTGTAAAATAAAACAAGTAGACAATCCGGATGAATTCACAGCTAATTTCAGTGAATCGGAAATGAAATTCACTGTAATTTAATTTATTTACTCCTCCTTAACTATCATAGATTGCCTGCGCCCCACGTTTTTCTCTCCAAGTATTCCAAATATATCCATAGCCACTAATAATCCTCCCTCAAAATTGTAGAAGGGTCATGAAACATTATTTTATAGTTTTTAGTCTGTTTTAAAAAGTTCTGTTAAAAAAAAAAAATTATTTGATTTATTATTTTGAAATAAAATGTTAGATTTTAAAAAGCAGTGATACGGAATACTTGCTATTGTCAGCTTGTATTTTTATTCAGTTATTAAAAAAAATTAATGTCTAGAGCTCAGTACCAGTTACAACATGATTAACAAAAAGCGGACAGATATAAAATGGACTATTTATCAGCTGATCCTTGGCATGTTAGGACCCGAATTGATCCTATAATTTTGTTGTGAAATTTCTACGACGTCAAACTCGGTTTAATTTAATATGATTGGTAGTTACATAGAATGGCTTATGTGTTACAAATATCAAAAATCGGGCGTCCGTTTACAGTCACTATATTGAAATATAGAGATAACTTTTCAATAAAAATTTTACTATTGCTTTGAATTTGTGACGTAGTATTAGTGATTTTTGAAATTATAAGAATATATTTTCAATAATTTTATTTTGTAATAGAAATTTACATTTTTATTTTAAACAATTATTGGTTGTATATTTGTAATGTTCACTCATTGATACATGATAAGTACCCTTTGAATTAAAAAAATAATAAAGGCAAAAAACACTAATTATTTTAAAATAACTGCCACTTTTAAATACTTAAAGAGATTTACCAATTAACAAACATATTTAGTTGTTTGTAAGAAAGAATCAAATCAATCAAATGTTTAGTATCGTTGAACGTTTCCTAGAATCAAATGGCAACTATCGTATTAAGATGATCGCAGTATGTTCAGTTTATTGGAAATTCACTTATGTACAAAACTACTTTGTATTGAGTAGATCAGTCTAAAATGCAGCGAGATTACATTTAATACATGATATAATAACATTAAATAATTCCAATCTCTTGGTTTCTAGGTTTAATAGAAGTTAAAAATTGGAAATATTTGAAATCTTTTGGATCACTTACGTTTCTATGTATAATCACTTATGTGATCCTGCAGGATTAGGTACAAGCCTTATAATACTAGATTATATCTAGTCCGATACACTTTGTTACAATGTAAACATCCACGTATATTATACCTTATTTATAAGACTTTTGTTAGTTGATACTGGTGTGATATACTAAATCTTACTTCTCAGTTATGTGGTTTAGTACAATGACAGGTCCCAGTGAACACTTAATAGTTGTTACAAAAAATAAGCCTTAAAGCTCCCTCGGTGTGGGCTTATAATATTGCTCTCTCCGTAGAGACTAATATTCCAAATTCGTAAATTAACAGTCTTTACATTATACTATAAACTGAGTGGTCTTGTATTGCTGTTACAAAAAATTGAACTTGTTTGTGCAGGTATGTATCAATATATGATATGCCTTTATAAATTTTTCTCTGATCTAATGATAGATAATCCCGGGAAAGTGGCTTATGTAAATAAAATTATAAATGGTTGATATCGTCTTCCCATATATGTGATGCTATTATTGTGCTTCACTATAACTCGAAAATAGACATAACATTTTCCTTACTCCTTGAAAAACAATTCTTTCCTGATCTAAACTTTCTATTCTTCCTTTTAGTCTATTTTGTCGTTCGACCACAGAAAACCTATCAACTGATGAATCCCTTCTTAATAAAATGTACACTCTTATTACTGTGGTTCAATTCCTTCTTAATAAAATTCAATTATTTTTAGTGAAAAGCCAACTGTGATTCCTGAGTTAACTTCCATTTTTATTGATAATTTATCCTTTCTTACTGAGATGAAATCACTTCTTACTTAATCTGAAACATTCTTAATAATTTGCATTTACTTACTACTGATATTCCATACCTTATTATTAAACTGTACTACATATTTTACTAAGGTGCAATTCATTTTACTGAGGTGTAATTATTCTTATTTTGTGTAGCCTATGTTATGCCACCTTTCTTACTGAGGTGCCATCTTTCATAGTAAGGTATAAATTCTTCTTTGTGTAGTGCCACCTCTTCTTACTTAGTTTCAATCCCTACATTCTTTGTTACCATCCCATCTTATTGAATCCCTTTTCACTGAGGTGCTGCCCCTTCTTAATGAGGTATATTTTCTTTCTAGTGAGGTGTCATTGTTTTTTACTGCGGTACAAAGATATTTTTACCGAGGTACAATCACTTCCTACTGAGGTGTCATCCCTTGTCTCTGAGGAGCCATCCCTTCTTTGTGACATGTTATCACTTCTTACGATTGTGCATATTCTTCTACAATTATTTTTTCTAAAGTGATATACCCTCCACCCCTCATATGTACACACACACACATTGTAAAATTTTCGTAATTTTTATTAAAACTCTGCTTATTTTTTACTAACATAACATGATGGATTTCTTTTCCTCATACATAAGTTGCATGGAATGACTTCCACGTGTATGGTAATTGACAAGAGGAATGTCTTCTATCTCTTAGTTATTTGACAAATGGATTCACATGGTAAGCAATTAGTTTCAACTTTAATGTTAACAAACTGTTCATATAAAACCCAATCCTCTTCCATTAATTTGGCTGATGTGCTTGGTAATTGAAAAGTATTATGCTTCTCAAATTCTATATATAAATTCTTAATTTCTAAAAATGTTGATAACATATCGAATGCTATATTGTGGTTTATGCTGAGCCGTGTTTTTTGGAAAGATAAATTTTTTTGTCTGTCTGTTTTCTTCCTGATTGTGTATCTGGTTTCTCTATTTTGTTATCTGTGATGTATGCATTGGTATACTGCTCAAACACCCGTACATAATTAATTCAAATCTCTTTTGTGGGGGAACATTAGATATAACTTGGAGGAGTTTTGTTTTCATTTGTTTAACTCAAAATTTGCACATGGATAAAAAAATAAAATATATAGTTTCTCTAATACAGCTGTAATTATTTAGAAAGTTTTTTGATAATACGTAGTCGCTAAGTTCCCAAAATAATTGTATTGGTCAAGACATCTCCAAGTGTGTCAGTTACTGAACTGATTTGGTAGAAAAACAAAAAATAATTGTTTTAATTTTGCTCCTGAAAACTTTCTAAAACCAAAGCAAGAGGTGGCCACATCTTCAAAAATAACGTTTTTTCAAATTAGCAGTAAAATAACTAATAAATTATATGAGGCAATCGTAAAATAGTTATTATCTCAAAATGTATTGTACAAAGTTCATCCAAATTTTACTAAACGACCTTCGTAGAAAAATTTACATAACATACTAAAGTGTATAAATTTTACCTCAATGGAAACTACGTATTGTCCATGTAAAACGCCTTTCTCACATTGTGTGCTCTAATTATAAAAGTGTCTCTATAACATAACAAACTATTGCATAAAACGCCTTTCTCACATTGAGTGCTCTAACTATAAAAGTGTCTCTACAACATGACAAACTATTGCATAAAACGACTTTCTCACATTGAGTGCTCTAATTATAAAAGTGTCTACAACATGACAAACTATTACATAAAACGCCTTTCTCACATTGAGTGCTCTAACTATAAAAGTGTCTCTATAACATGACAACTATTGCATAAAACGCCTTTCTCACATTGAGTGCTCTAACTATAAAAGTGTCTCTATAACATGACAAACTATTGCATAAAACGCCTTTCTCACATTGAGTGATCTAACTATAAAAGTGTCTCTATAACATGACAAACTATTGCATAAAACGCCTTTCTCACATTGAGTGCTCTAATTATAAAAGTGTCTCTATAACATGACAAACTATTGCATAAAACGCCTTTCTCACATTGAGTGATCTAACTATAAAAGTGTCTCTATAACATGACAAACTATTGCATAAAACGCCTTTCTCACATTGAGTGCTCTAATTATAAAAGTGTCTCTATAACATGACAAACTATTGCATAAAACGCCTTTCTCACATTGAGTTATCTAATTATAAAAGTGTCTCTATAACATGACAAACTATTGCATAAAACGCCTTTCTCACATTGAGTTATCTAATTATAAAAGTGTCTCTATAACATGACAAACTATTGCATAAAACGCCTTTCTCACATTGAGTTATCTAATTATAAAAGTGTCTCTATAACATGACAAACTATTGCATAAAACGCCTTTCTCACATTGAGTTATCTAATTATAAAAGTGTCTCTATAACATGACAAACTATTGCATAAAACGCCTTTCTCACATTGAGTTATCTAACTATAAAAGTGTCTCTATAACATGACAAACTATTGCATAAAACGCCTTTCTCACATTGAGTTATCTAATTATAAAAGTGTCTCTATAACATGACAAACTATTGCATAAAACGACTTTCTCACATTGAGTTATCTAATTATAAAAGTGTCTCTATAACATGACAAACTATTGCATAAAACGCCTTTCTCACATTGAGTTATCTAATTATAAAAGTGTCTCTATAACATGACAAACTATTGCATAAAACGCCTTTCTCACATTGAGTTATCTAATTATAAAAGTGTCTCTATAACATGACAAACTATTGCATAAAACGCCTTTCTCACATTGAGTTATCTAATTATAAAAGTGTCTCTATAACATGACAAACTATTGCATAAAACGCCTTTCTCACATTGAGTTATCTAACTATAAAAGTGTCTCTATAACATGACAAACTATTGCATAAAACGCCTTTCTCACATTGAGTTATCTAATTATAAAAGTGTCTCTATAACATGACAAACTATTGCATAAAACGCCTTTCTCACATTGAGTTATCTAATTATAAAAGTGTCTACAACATGACAAACTATTACATAAAACGCCTTTCTCACATTGAGTGCTCTAACTATAAAAGTGTCTCTATAACATGACAACTATTGCATAAAACGCCTTTCTCACATTGAGTGCTCTAACTATAAAAGTGTCTCTATAACATGACAAACTATTGCATAAAACGCCTTTCTCACATTGAGTGATCTAACTATAAAAGTGTCTCTATAACATGACAAACTATTGCATAAAACGCCTTTCTCACATTGAGTGCTCTAATTATAAAAGTGTCTCTATAACATGACAAACTATTGCATAAAACGCCTTTCTCACATTGAGTTATCTAATTATAAAAGTGTCTCTATAACATGACAAACTATTGCATAAAACGCCTTTCTCACATTGAGTTATCTAATTATAAAAGTGTCTCTATAACATGACAAACTATTGCATAAAACGCCTTTCTCACATTGAGTTATCTAACTATAAAAGTGTCTCTATAACATGACAAACTATTGCATAAAACGCCTTTCTCACATTGAGTGCTCTAATTATAAAAGTGTCTCTATAACATGACAAACTATTGCATAAAACGCCTTTCTCACATTGAGTTATCTAATTATAAAAGTGTCTCTATAACATGACAAACTATTGCATAAAACGCCTTTCTCACATTGAGTTATCTAATTATAAAAGTGTCTCTATAACATGACAAACTATTGCATAAAACGCCTTTCTCACATTGAGTTATCTAACTATAAAAGTGTCTCTATAACATGACAAACTATTGCATAAAACGCCTTTCTCACATTGAGTTATCTAATTATAAAAGTGTCTCTATAACATGACAAACTATTGCATAAAACGACTTTCTCACATTGAGTTATCTAATTATAAAAGTGTCTCTATAACATGACAAACTATTGCATAAAACGCCTTTCTCACATTGAGTTATCTAATTATAAAAGTGTCTCTATAACATGACAAACTATTGCATAAAACGCCTTTCTCACATTGAGTTATCTAATTATAAAAGTGTCTCTATAACATGACAAACTATTGCATAAAACGCCTTTCTCACATTGAGTTATCTAATTATAAAAGTGTCTCTATAACATGACAAACTATTGCATAAAACGCCTTTCTCACATTGAGTTATCTAATTATAAAAGTGTCTCTATAACATGACAAACTATTGCATAAAACGCCTTTCTCACATTGAGTTATCTAATTATAAAAGTGTCTCTATAACATGACAAACTATTGCATAAAACGCCTTTCTCACATTGAGTGCTCTAATTATAAAAGTGTCTCTATAACATGACAAACTATTGCATAAAACGCCTTTCTCACATTGAGTTATCTAATTATAAAAGTGTCTCTATAACATGACAAACTATTGCATAAAACGCCTTTCTCACATTGAGTTATCTAATTATAAAAGTGTCTCTATAACATGACAAACTATTGCATAAAACGCCTTTCTCACATTGAGTTATCTAACTATAAAAGTGTCTCTATAACATGACAAACTATTGCATAAAACGCCTTTCTCACATTGAGTTATCTAATTATAAAAGTGTCTCTATAACATGACAAACTATTGCATAAAACGACTTTCTCACATTGAGTTATCTAATTATAAAAGTGTCTCTATAACATGACAAACTATTGCATAAAACGCCTTTCTCACATTGAGTTATCTAATTATAAAAGTGTCTCTATAACATGACAAACTATTGCATAAAACGCCTTTCTCACATTGAGTTATCTAATTATAAAAGTGTCTCTATAACATGACAAACTATTGCATAAAACGCCTTTCTCACATTGAGTTATCTAATTATAAAAGTGTCTCTATAACATGACAAACTATTGCATAAAACGCCTTTCTCACATTGAGTTATCTAACTATAAAAGTGTCTCTATAACATGACAAACTATTGCATAAAACGCCTTTCTCACATTGAGTTATCTAATTATAAAAGTGTCTCTATAACATGACAAACTATTGCATAAAACGCCTTTCTCACATTGAGTTATCTAACTATAAAAGTGTCTCTATAACATGACAAACTATTGCATAAAACGCCTTTCTCACATTGAGTGCTCTAATTATAAAAGTGTCTCTATAACATGACAAACTATTGCATAAAACGCCTTTCTCACATTGAGTTATCTAATTATAAAAGTGTCTCTATAACATGACAAACTATTGCATAAAACGCCTTTCTCACATTGAGTTATCTAATTATAAAAGTGTCTCTATAACATGACAAACTATTGCATAAAACGCCTTTCTCACATTGAGTTATCTAATTATAAAAGTGTCTCTATAACATGACAAACTATTGCATAAAACGCCTTTCTCACATTGAGTTATCTAACTATAAAAGTGTCTCTATAACATGACAAACTATTGCATAAAACGCCTTTCTCACATTGAGTTATCTAATTATAAAAGTGTCTCTATAACATGACAAACTATTGCATAAAACGACTTTCTCACATTGAGTTATCTAATTATAAAAGTGTCTCTATAACATGACAAACTATTGCATAAAACGCCTTTCTCACATTGAGTTATCTAATTATAAAAGTGTCTCTATAACATGACAAACTATTGCATAAAACGCCTTTCTCACATTGAGTTATCTAATTATAAAAGTGTCTCTATAACATGACAAACTATTGCATAAAACGCCTTTCTCACATTGAGTTATCTAATTATAAAAGTGTCTCTATAACATGACAAACTATTGCATAAAACGCCTTTCTCACATTGAGTTATCTAACTATAAAAGTGTCTCTATAACATGACAAACTATTGCATAAAACGCCTTTCTCACATTGAGTGCTCTAATTATAAAAGTGTCTCTATAACATGACAAACTATTGCATAAAACGCCTTTCTCACATTGAGTTATCTAATTATAAAAGTGTCTCTATAACATGACAAACTATTGCATAAAACGCCTTTCTCACATTGAGTTATCTAATTATAAAAGTGTCTCTATAACATGACAAACTATTGCATAAAACGCCTTTCTCACATTGAGTTATCTAATTATAAAAGTGTCTCTATAACATGACAAACTATTGCATAAAACGCCTTTCTCACATTGAGTTATCTAATTATAAAAGTGTCTCTATAACATGACAAACTATTGCATAAAACGCCTTTCTCACATTGAGTTATCTAACTATAAAAGTGTCTCTATAACATGACAAACTATTGCATAAAACGCCTTTCTCACATTGAGTTATCTAATTATAAAAGTGTCTCTATAACATGACAAACTATTGCATAAAACGCCTTTCTCACATTGAGTGCTCTAATTATAAAATAGTCTCTATAACATGACAAACTATTGCATAAAACGACTTTTTAATTGAAAATAAATAATTCGCTAACATTCTAATTGGTTAGTTTTTAGGAACAAATTGGATCATCATATTTTTTTTACAATTAAACACTTACATAAGTACTATAGTTTTCCACCTGTTTATATATTACATACTCTATGTCTCTCTGAACAAGAAGTTTCCTATATTGACAGATAAATTGGATCTTGTGAATACACTGCTTTGAGATTTACTGCAGCGGATATCAAAGCCCCCTGGGGAGATTGAAGTAACGGTCATTGGCCATCAATTCCAATATAGAGCCAATAACGTCAGTGCCTTCTAGAGTTTATACTGGTAGCACAACGTATGTACGAATGCTATTTGTTGATTTTATCAAATAACTTTTTTCAAAACATATTGCAACTATAAGTTGATTTATATAAATTCAAAACATGATGATTTAAATAGCAACGAAAATCAATTAATATATAATTCCAATATTAATTTTAAAATAAATTTAAATGTGGAGGTAATAAAGAGTTAGGCTAATAAATATGTAGCAACAATGTTCAGTCGTTAAAAATACGTCCCTTACAAAACTGAAACCCTCGATCATCTAATTTAAAATATAATCATTTAGTTTTTAAATCTGCAGGAGCAAATGGAAGTTTAAATCCATAAGCCGTGATTAACACGTTCACTGCTGAAAAATAAGTATATACCATCACCTGTGGCTAAAATGTTTTATGTCAAATCATTTCAGTTGGTCTGGCGCCGACTTTTGTCGGCGCGCGCCTCATGGCAGCGCTAGCGACGCCGACTAAAATCGGCGCGAGCACCCAACGTGTTAAAATATAGTTTTTATTATTAGGGGGGGGGGGTTAAGTATCAGTTTGTTTTTTGCCATCTTATACTGAATAGTATTTTTTATACTTGGATTTATAATATATTGTTTTTAAATTTTAAGTAAATTACCAATAACTTGAAAGAATTTCAACTTCACTCAAAATAATATCAAACGTCCTAGGATTTTGTTTTTACTAGTGGTGAAAAAATATATAACGTATATTATATTATTATTAAATAGCATCACAATGTTTTCTTCTCAATGATTTCCTATAAAATTTGTTTTAAATTTATTGTAAATTGTGTATCAGTTAATTAGAGAGAGGGAAAACAGAGTTTGGATTTTTTATGATTACAAATAATACTATTCAAGGAATTAAATGAATTAAGCACTCTACAATAGGAAGTAAGAACTTAGGTGCTTTCAAACTTCAAGTGATTTTCCAGGAATTGTAACAAGAAACGTCAAACAGTTCTTATGTTATCATTGTATTACTGCGTAACTGTAAAACATGTTTTTTTTTAATATTTTTAACAGTGTAAATAACATTTTTTTAAATATAATAATTATTGATACCATAACATGTTACGCCCCTTTTTCATAACTTTATAAAATTCACCCAAACATTTTACAACATCACACAATGATTTAATTTTTACAAATGTAAAATTTATATCATGTAAAGTTGAAAGATTTTGCATACAGTACAAAATCAAAGAGACATATTTGTTGAGGAATACAAATCTTTATAAACATAACCTAAAAATTAAAGAAAAAAAAATATTATTTTAATAAATGGAATTTAATTTAAATGTAGACTTTAATATTTGGTAAACTATGTTATTTATAATAAGAAAACATTGTAACATACGCGTTTTAGAGTTGAAAAAAACTACTATTAAATAATAGTAAACAGATACTTTCGTGGGAATATTTCACCCACTGGAAACAAAGGTTCGCAACACTTCTCTTAAAAACAAAAGTCAGCTGAAATACCTAACCCTAAACCACAAGGGCTGAAATATTCCACCCCTATTCATAGTTACAAAGGGTTAACCATAAAGCACTACAACACTTTCTGTAAGCATTTACTTTTGTGTTGAATTAAATATATATATTTTAAAAGAAAATTAATTCTACACTTTAACAACTTAATATAGATTTTTAACATGGTTTCATATTTCCTCTTTTTTATCTAAATACTGTACATCGAAATTTATCAAAATGTATCAACTGTACAACAAAGTATATTCGATATCATCAAAATATAACAAATGAGTAGAAATATATTAAAATTTATCGACATATATCGAAGCATATATCATCTCTCTCTCTCTCTCTCTCTCTCTCTCTCTCTCTCTCTCTCTCTCTCTCTCTCTCTCTCTCTCTCTCTCTCTCTCTCTCTCTCTCTCTCTCTCTCTCTCTCTCTCTCTCTCTCTCTCTCTCTCTCTCTCTCTCTCTCTCTCTCTCTCTCTCTCTCTCTCTCTCTCTCTCTCTCTCTCTCTCTCTCTCTCTCTCTCTCTCTCTCTGTCTCTGTCTCTCCCTCTCTCCAATATTACAACAAGTATAGACAATTTACTATTATCTATATACATGTACAACAATACAATTTAGCATTTACTGTGACAAAAAGGTTAACATGTCGCTACAGCTGCCGTTCAAAGTTCGAGTTTAATTAAATATAAAGTACTGTGATGAAGGGTTCATGGCAGAAGTGAAGCAAGTTCAGGTCGTATTTGATGTATAAATAATTGTCTAGAGACACTGTCCATGGATCATTATAACTTATTGATTGACAACTATTACCTAAAATTTTAAGTGTCGAAGGTTCTCAGTTGGTTTTAATTTATTTTTAGAGATAAGTAGTTTACAAAATTTGTAAAATATGTTTGCACAATTTATTTAATAATTCAATATATTTGGGAAACAACCAAGCAACAGATCAACAATCAAATAATTTACTAACTAACTAATCGTACCATGTTAATTCCTAAATCAGTTAAACACAGTTTGCTACAATAGTCTACCACCCTTCTCAGCCACAATTACCACAGGTCAGACAAAGTCTCACTGAGTTTTAAGCCAAAGAGTTTTGACCAGAAAGCTATCCAATCCACTTTCAATTTAAATCCTACCTTAATAATATTTATTGTCATACAAACTTATCGCCATTACCACTTAGCAGCCACATAAATCGCGTATCTAAAATATATTACAATATAATTTTGTAAATGCGTTTAACTTTATAACTTAACTCGATTTTGTCTATTTTTTTCTTTCTTTTTATTTTTTTACAAGGAAACACAAGAGCACTACTTTATTGTCCTGCTGTATTATGTACACTTTATGTCACCCTGAGCTGATATCACAGATAATTAGGATTTTGTAAAAGCCCTACTCAGAGATTTATCTGTGTCGATATCTATGTTCCCGTGGGAGAGCAGAATAACGGCCAGTGCCATCAATTCCAGTATAGAACCAGTGCCTTCTAGAGGCTATACCGCTATCATAACGTTTCGTATATTCATGTATGGTATTGATTTTATCAAAGGAACTATTTCTCAAAGTACATTGGTGCAATAAACGTTACATTTCAATTCCACTGAAAGTTATATAAACAGTGGAACTTCTATAACGAAACTCAATATCCAAATAAAAAAAATCGTTATTGGGGGGTATTCGTTAAAGGGAGGTTAAGGCCTTGAACTCATAAATTAATCCGGTGTTATGCTTTGGAGGCTAAACTACTGTATTGAATTAACTTACTTACATTTTATCATGAAAACTCCATTTTAGCATAGAATAAAACGGGACCATAACACTGCAGTATAGAATAAAAATACTGCAATAATTATGTTTGAACATTGCACAATTTATTATTCACATAGACTCTAGCAACAACACTTAGGAACAAAAAACTGGCGCCACCACACAACAGCACTGATACCACACTACATGCTGAATGAATAACAACCTCCTCAGTTAAAGAGCTGGGCTCACACTAACAGTTATTATTAAAATAGAAAGGGAGGCCGAAATCAACCACGCAGCATCTCTAAGAAGCCTGAATCGGCCGGAAACGAACGTGCCGCAGCGAATATGTTAAGTTGTAGTCCTCGCCTAATGGTTTTAAATGATCCTAAAATGTCGTCATCAATTGGATTTGTATATTGTAATTCACAATTGTTGTCAGTAAGATTTGAGACAGTCAATTTCCTCTTCGTCTATTTCAATTTAAATTCTTGATGGGCCAACGCCGCAGTAAACTCTATCTAGAGCCTTTTCTTTTATTATTGAACCCGATGATGGACGATTTTTTTCACGCATCATTGTTATCCACTTCATCATGGCTTCGTCAATGTCCTCATAAGTACACAATTTTTTTTCTATTTAAGTCGTTCAAAATTAAATCACGATTTTTTAAAATTGTTGATAACTAACTTTGTGGGATATCAAATTGTTTTGCTGTCTTTTTTTTTAACACCTTTATCAACATCCTTTAAGATGGACATTTTATCTAAAACATTTGAACACTTTCATTTTGACATGATGCACGGAAAACCTAACACTTCGAAAGACAACTGAAAACCATGAGAACTGCAATAAATACAGTAGGCCTACTGTATAGCTTAAGTGTAAGGCTCAGTTCATTTCCCGGAATTGACGAGTGATTGACAATTGGAAGGTGTGGCGAAACGGCTGTTTACTGTAGTAGGGTGGGTAAAGAAAGCTTGACACATTTATGACACTATACAGTATTTATGGTTTTTTTTTCCTTAAAGCTTAGGCTTTCCAAAACTCTTTAAATTTTTTACTGTGTGCTATGTATCGACTTCGTTATGGAGAGGTGTAGGGAAGTCAAAACACATGCAATATTATTTATAGTTCACGGTGAGGAAAAAAACTTCGTTGTTTGGAGGATTTCTTTACTTAGAAGTTCCACTGTATATATATTATACCAAGTGTCCTAAAAGTCACACCCCCCTATTATTTTTTTAATAATGGAAATAGACAGATTTGCTTTGGGGAAAGTTTAGATAACCAAAGGAGGATTTTTTGAAGTATCAACATTTTCAACCCTTACCCACAAAATGGGGTAAAGGTTGATAATGGGGTAGTTTGGTGTAAGTCAAGAATTTTAAATAGCAACCCCTATTGAGTGATACCTCATTTTAAAGGCCTTTTAAAAATGAGAATAATGACGTAAACTAGAGGTCTCTAAGTTAATCCTATCCAACATAGCGACCAATCGAATTGTGAATGTTAATTATTCTTATTTTTAAAAGACCTTTAAATTGAGGTATCACTTAATAGGGGTTGCTATTTAAAATTCTTGACTTACCCCCAAACTACCCCATTTTGGGGGTAAGGGTTGAAAATGTTGATACTGTACTTCAAAAACTCTTACTTTGGTTATCTAAACTTTCCCCAAAGCAAATCTGTCTATTTCCATTAATAAAAAAAATAATAGGGGGGGGACTTTTAGGACACTTGGTATATATATATATATAATATATATATATATATATATATATATATATATATATATATATATATTACAACGGACACAACCCGTTGTAAGTCCTGGATTTTGAATTTGTAATTAATTTTATAAATTTGAATAGTCCGGACTTACCGTGGGCTAAAGCCGCATGTAGGTCACGAAAATCATGTTGACGCGGGAGTGTAGTTATCTGGCTAAGTTAAACTCTTGGACCCTGCCTGTTCGAAAAGGAATAAGGACTTGTAAAAAATACTTAAAAATTAATACGGGAAGCCAAATTCCAGAAATTAAATAAAAACAAATATCTTCAGGAAATGCATTACGCTAACCGCGTGTGTATTTACTGCAAGATTAGATAATATAAAGTCACAAAGTTACGTATAATACAGACTATTAAAGTATGGGGAGAAATTCAAAATTCCTCTAAATTGAAAAAGAAAAGAATTTTCAGGCTTTTCATAAGAAGGCCTAAAATAAAGGTGAAATAAGTTTTTGCGAAATTTCGTTAAATAAAAAAGTTAATGTTAATCCACTAAGTTCAAGTGATAAAAAAGTATATAAAAAAGAAAGTTTTTTAAATTCTAACCAAAACAAATTTTAGTAATGATAAACAAAATGTATAATTAAAAAGAAAAACTTGAAATTTTATTAAAGGAAAAAGGTGACAGAATTCGCACCTTTACAGCAAGATAAAAAGTTAAACTTAAACTTTTATTAACTCAAAACGCTAAATAGTATGCTGATAACGTAGTTATGTAAAAATAATCCAGTATTTAAAATATGTTTCGGGAGTAAAGGAAAGCCCAAGTTTGTAGAAAATCGTTTAACTCCCTAACCCTACAGCAAGACAACCAGAAGCAGAAAAAAAGAGAAAATCCGGCTAGTTAACACAAACCAAAAGGACATAAAGAAGTGAAAACAAAAAACCGGGAAAAACAAAAAACAAAGACTTTTCCGGGAGAAATGGCCGCGGAAAAACGTGCGCGGGTCGTGTACGCAAACCAAGAATCGTACGAACATCACTCGAGTTCGTGGGTAAAGAAGACAACGAGCTGAATTCAAAAATGTCACTCTCAATAAAATAAGGAAAACCCTGGAAAAGTTACAAAGGAAAAGGATTTTCAATAGCCAAAACTGCACGGAGAGAGATAAGAGTTGTACGGTAGAAGGGGCTGGCTGAAGATGAGTCTATATAAACGATTGCTCGGGGAAACTCGAGAGCCTTGATATTTCTGCGATGTAAGTGAACACATCGAGCCTTGATCTCGT
Organism: Aphrophora alni; assembly: GCA_963513935.1. Classification (NCBI taxonomy): domain Eukaryota; kingdom Metazoa; phylum Arthropoda; class Insecta; order Hemiptera; family Aphrophoridae; genus Aphrophora; species Aphrophora alni. Next base: position 535,064 of record OY740778.1, on the reverse strand, counting down.
TTTTATAAAATACCATAGTATGCAAAAAGCTAACTATTTTCTTAGTTAATCTAATAATTTGTATAACAAGTGTGAACATACGTCATTGCGATATTAATTTGGAATGCAGCAATAGACACAACTATAATCTACAAGAACGTCAGTGGCAACTTAGTCATTACAAAGTTGGCCTAACTTGGATTATTCTGGAGAAGTAACATAACCTACATAGCAGCTGATACATGGAGTGATTCGTATAGCTTCCGGATAGGACTCCAGGACATCACCAGGCGACCACTTGGACATGCAACTTTAACGTCGAGAGAATAGCCGAACCGGGACTTCAGACACGACATCACCACAACCATCTTTAAAAATTCATCCAAAATTCTTCAAGACAACCCTACAGGGATCAACCTTCATCAACGAGACAACTTAACCAGCACGCAGAGCATCTGTAGCCTGCCATCGCTAAACAACGCTCGCGGACTTCATATCAAACGTCGCGACGCCTGGACAGTTGAGAAAAGGTCGGTAGAAACGTAAATACGTTAGTCCCTGATTAAATTTGCCTGAAATAAATTCAAATAAATTTATTTTAAAATACTGGGTTACTTAGGATGTTAGATTAGATAAAATATTTGTATTATTAATTAAAAATTAAATTCATTAAATCATAAATTCGAATTAAATCTTTTATTAAAATATTAATTAAATCAAATTGGGTATAAAATATTAGAATAAATTATAGTTAGGTAAATAATTGGTTCTGCCTTGTAGTTTAAGACACTATTATTAAATTGAAAGGAAAGTTATTATTTTGTATTTGTTGAAGAAAATAAAATCCAAAAAGTTTTATTTTATGTTTGAAATAAAAAAAATAAAATAAAAATATTAAAATTTTATTTGCTTTATAAAAAATTATTATTTACAAAAAACACCTAGTATTCAAATATCCCAATAGTTTATGAGTTATAGATTAAGAATTGATACAGTGAAATTTCATAAAATATTTGCAAGCACAAATAAACAATTTACAAGGTTAGTTTCAGTGTACTCACTACTCAGAGGTTTACAAAAAGTAAAATCATTCACTTGTGTCCTAACTGAGCTAGAATCAAATATAAAGTACTGGAAGTATAACGTAGAAGTTTTTTTTTTTTTTTTTTAGTCAGGATATTCAGAAAACTGAATATTCGACACGTAGTTATTTCACCTAGGCCATACAAAGCGAGATTGCCTATAAAACTTCCAGTAGGTGGAAATAACTTATTCTCAAACGAAAAACCGTTGAATAAATCGGCGTCCCAAAAAAAAGTGGGGTCCGAAAACATCATTCAACTTAACCAAGAAAAGGTTTACCGTTGGAGAATTGGCGCCCTTCGGTGTTGGCTCGATTTCACTTGTGGTTAAAAAATTAACCAAAAGTAAAATTCAGTCAAAAAACTAACGTAAATTTATTTGTGCTTGAAACTGTGTATGTTAGCTTTAGAATTGTGTTTAATATTAAGCCATACTACTGCTATTTACCACGTCTGAAGTATTTCCCGGGTTCGTGTCGTATCAAGGTTCAGAGGGGGAGAGAGGAAATTAAAACATTAAAATTAATTAACCAATAAAATACATTTGTCGTGGTAAAATCGGAAAATTGGGGGTGTAGGCCTAAAAAGATTGGAGTAAAAATAAATTAAAAATAATTGGGAGTTTCCGACGCGACAGATCAAAACAAAATTAAATAAATAAAAACAATTAAATCAAATTAAAATAGTATAAAAAAGCAAAAGTTAAAATGGCGGATAAGGCAATGAAAGAGTTCTTCGAACAATATAAAAAAGATAAAGAAGAAAGGGCGAAGAAAGATCAGGAAGAACTGGAAAGAAAAGAGGAAAGAAGACGGCTCAAGGATGAAAAAATCCGGGAAGAAAAGGAGGCAGGAAGGTTACAGCGAGAGAAGGAACAAAAAGAATTATACCACTTAATCTCTGGAAAGCTGGGAGACCTGGAACGAAGCCTGGAGAAAGAAAGCGTGAGGTGTAAGGAACAACATACCAAGGTGGAAGAGAAATTTGGGAAAATTGAAGGAAAGATCCATTTTCTGGAAGAAACGACGAGCACCATGAAGAACACAGTAGATGAGGGCTTCAGAACAATGGAAAGTCGGGTGCAACGCGTCGAAAAGAAAATAGGAGACGTGTTGAGTCAGGGAGGTGGTAGTAGGAGTGTAGGAATAATGATACCGCGTTATGAGAGCGAAGCAACTAAAATTAAATTTTGGGGAAACAGTAAAGAAAGGCCTAAACAATTTTTAAGGGACATAGAAGGGTTAATGGACGAGTTGAATCCCTATTTAGAAGATAGGGAGAAGATTAAATTCATTAGACGCCATCTTAAAGGTTATGCACTCGAATGGTTTAACATAACAAACCGCGAAGAGATGAAGTATGCCGAATTTAAGGAAGCATTTTTAAATAATAATTACTGGTCGCTACAAAAACAAAAAGCGATCAGAAATTATATCGAAAACAATAAGTATGTAGAGAAGGGGAATGCTAGTAGAACAGAATATTTCTGTATGGTAGTAAATAAAGCTAGAGATTTAGATCCCCCCTTATCTGAAGGTTTCCTAGTATTCACAGTAATGCAACACTTTAGCGAACAAATTAGGCTAGCAAGCATAGGTAAGTCTAGTGAAACGATTCAAGATGCGATAAACTTTTTAAACAATGTCGATATGATAGAGGAAAATCGGCGAGGCAGACCCCAGGACGCTCAAGACACGCAAAATAGGCAAAATTTCACACATAGAAATAACCCCCCTATCCAAAGATCCTATGCTCAAAACCCAAATAACTCTAATCACCCAAGTTCCAATAAACCACGTCCTTTCAACTCGAATCCTAACCAGCAGAAAAAAAACTAATAAGTGAGGTTCTGCCAAAGGATGGATGTTTTCGGAATGACAGGGCTGTAGAAAAAAACAATAAAGCAAAAGATTAAAGTTAAAAAAGTTAAAGTGCAGGTAAATACCAAAAAGTTAGGAAATAAAAAAGTTACTCCTTGTAGTAGGATCGAACCTGAAGTAGGCGAAAAAGTCGTCGAAAAGGAGCGCGAATATCAACCTAAACAATTAGGTAGTTTAAATGTCAATATTAGAGAAGACTTGCTAGATAATAAGGACGAGCCTATTATAACTGAAAAACCCATAGAAGAAATACCCGCGATTCCAGTCGAACTTGGAACAAGTACCGGTTACCTTGAGATTGACACAGGAGCTGAAGTAAGCGTTATCCAACAGGATTACCTCGATCAATTAAAATCAGAAGATGTCAAAATCTTAGAATTACCGGTAGCGTGCCTAGAAATAATTGGGGCATTAAAAGGGAAGGTGCAAAAAATTAACAAGCAAGTCCTAATTGATATTAAACTGTTAGATAAATGCGTAGATCTACAATTTTTGGTAGTAAAAGGTCTAAAATCTAGGATAATTATGGGATGTGACCTTTTATATAATTTACAAGCCAAAATAAACATGCAAGAAAAATTTGCAATGTTTAAAATAGGTCAGGATAATATTAAAATCCCGTTTATTGACAAAAAAGTTGCAATAACACGTTTAAAGGGAAAATGTTTTAATATTAATTCCCGATACTATAAAAACAATAAATCAATAAATTTAATTAAATCATAGGTAATTAAATCCGACAAAATCGAGGCGATAAATACTAAAATCCAAACCAATAAGTTAAATGAAAATGAAATTAACATAAATGAGTTAGTAAACAAAGCTGAAATCGTTAATGTACCGGAAATAGAAAAAACGGGCATCAACGATGTAATGGAAGGGAATTGTAGCATGAGTCAAGATAGGAAGCCGGACACAACAGCTAGGAATATTGATAAGGTTAGGATACAAAACGAAGAAGGGTTGGATCAAATGATACCGAAGGGGTTATCTGTTCAACGAAGGAAGGGGCAAAAATCCAAAAATTTAATCGTACCTAAGATGCTATCTAAAGAAGCCAAGGACGAAATTTCGCGTAATAGGGCATTAAAAAAGATTAATGTACCAATTAAAGTTAGGTATAGTGGTGAAAAATATCCAGTTACCAACTACGCGTCGCGACGCAGCCAAAGTAGCCGAAACTGTAAATATCCAAATAAGCGTTGTAATCCAAATCAGGCGAAGTCAAGCACTGCACTACACTGTAAATATTCCGACCACTCGATTAACAATAAAAAGTATAATAATAAACAATCACAAGAAGAATTAATATCTGTAGGAGGAACAGACACGCGTGACTACAATCAACTGTCAAAAGTGCGTGGAAAAATGTCTAAAGTCAGATTTAAAAACACTGATATTTCTGTTGTAAATAAAACTAAATTAAGTAGGAAACATGTACGGTACAAAGAGAAAGTAGGCCAAATTGGAAGTCAGCTGTGTGGACTTAGACAAGGAGTGAAGATAGCGACCCGAGCAAAAGGGCAAAGGGCCGTTCCAACTAAACGCTGTAATCAAATAACTTTAACAAAGGAGTATAGTCACAGTACTATACTAACGGAACAACAAGAAGGCCTCCTACAGGAATTAATTAATAAATATAAATCAATTTTTTCTGAATTGCCGGGACTTTGTAAAAATTATGTTCATGAATTAAAGGTTCCTACAACGGACACATTTGTGAATCGTAACTATCCAATCCCGATGAATCATCGAAAGCTTGTGAGGCAGGAAATACAGCAGATGTTAGAAAATAACATAATAGAAAGATCGCGGACACCTTACATTAATCCAATGGTTACAGTTGTAAAGCCGGATGGATCCATTAGGTTGTGCATGGATGCTAGAAAGTTAAATAAAATTATAACCCCGGATTATGAGAGTGCGCCACCTATAGAAGACATTTTGAGGAAGGGGAGACGCACTAAGTATATTTCCAAAATAGATTTAACATCGAGTTTCTGGCAGGTCCCGTTGACCCAGGAATCCAGGAAGTACACTGGTTTTCTATTTGACAACAAGGTGTACAACTTTAAAGTAGTTCCCTTCGGCTTGCAGAATTCCTTAGCCGCACTAGTGAGGGCGGTGGACTTGACATTAGGAGGTGAGGTAGAAGGATTTACTCTGAATTATGTAGACGATTTGCTTTGTCTCTCCGAGACTTTTGAAGACCACCTGCAGCATTTGGAAATGATATTCCAGAAGTTTCAAGATGGCGGACTAACTATAAACCCTAAAAAAACGATATTTTGTCAAGAGGAGGTGAAGTTTTTGGGGTTTATATTTGCACCATCGGGAATCCGCACAGATCCGGAAAAGCTTTCTACGATACAAGAGTTTCCAGAACCGCGTAGTGTAAAACAACTACAATCATTTCTGGGGTTTGTGAATTACTACTCAAGGTTTACAGCAAAGTATGCGGCAGCAACCAAACCATTGTGCCAACTGTTGCAAAAGGACAAGAAGTGGGAGTGGTCACCTGACATGCAACAGGCGTTCCAGGAAGTTAAGAAGCTGTTCAGGGAATCCGTGGTTATAGCACATCCAGAGGAAGGGAAAGAAACATTTCTGCAAACGGATGCGAGTACAGGAGCAATAGCAAGTCAACTTTACCAGCTAGATGCAAACGGAAATATCCAAGTGATAGGTTTTGTAAGCAGAACACTCAAGGCATATGAAAAACACTATACCATATGTGAGCTGGAGCTATTAGCGATTGTGCACGGGCTGAAAAAGTTTAGACCACTAATTGTAGGAGCACCCTTAACTATAATCACGGATAACATGGCGCTGAAGTTTTTGACGTCTTGCAAGTTTGGCAACAGTAGGATGACAAGATGGATATTAGGAATTCAAGAGTACAACCCCAGAGTAGTGCACTGCGCGGGAAAAGAAAACATCCCTTGTGACATAGCAAGTAGAATGTATGAAAACAGCCGAGGACAGGAAGACCAAAGGAGAGTGCGGATTCAAGAAATCCGAATAGATCCAGGTTTCACACAATTGTTGCAGGATTGGAGAAACAGACAGATGGCAAGCCCTGAATGCTTGGACATTATAAATAATATTGTAAATAAAGTAGATTATAGAATAGAAAATAATGTGTTATGCAAATTTATAAATGGAATGTCGAAAATTGTGGTACCAGAGAGTACAGTAAAGGAATTCATAAAACATGTACATGAAGCTTATGGTCACGCAGGAAGAAATAAAATATATAACATGATTAGAAATAGGTGGCATTTCAAATACATGAATCATCAAATAATGGAAGAAATAAGAAAGTGCGATATTTGTCAAAGAGCAAAATACCCGAACCAGTATTCAATAGGTCAAAGTAGGCCAATGGTAACAGATAACATAGGCCGAATGGTGGCGATTGATTTCTTAGGGCCATTACCAAAAGGTTTAGGAAATGTACAATATATCCTAGTGGTAGTGGATATTTTCTCTAAATATGTTAAACTGTACACGGTAAGAAATCCAACGACAGAAAATAGTATAGATAAAATGAGGCAGTACTTTGCAGAGGTTGGAAAACCAGAAAGCATTCTTACAGATTATGGCAAGGCATTTACTTCAGGAAATTGGAAGGAGTGGATCCAAGAAGAAAGAGTCCGACACGTACTCATCCCTATAAGACATCCTCAAGTAAATCTGGCGGAGAGGGTGAACCGAGAAATCGTGCGCATGCTTAGAACGTATTGCTACGACCGACAGGCAAATTGGAAACAATATCTGGGATATATACAAGACATTCTAAACACAACACCACACGACACCATAGGATACACCCCTCAGGAAATACAATTTGGCCAGGAGGCTAGGTACGTGTGGGATGAGGTCTTCCCTAGGGAACAGCCGAACCCAAGAGAAGAAACGGTGCGAGAGAAACATCAGAAATGCCAGGCCAGGATCATAAGGGCCGGAAACCAACGAGCTGCTAAACAGAACTATGGTCGCAGGTTTACAAACTTCGATGTTGGGGATTTAGTGTTAGTAACACAAAACACTCACATTATGGCGAGTAAATTTAAAGGCGAAACAAAGAAACTATTTTTACTATACGCAGGACCTTTCCGCATAAAAGAAAAAGTAGGAAATAAAACCTATATCGTGGAAGACCGAGTTACAGGAAGAACAAAGGGTAAATATGATGTAAGAGATCTGAAGCCATATGTACAATAAATTAAGTTACAATCCAATAGCAAAATAAACCATATAAAGATTATTATTATTGAAGGAAGGGTAGGCCTAATACATAAACTGATTAGCCATACCGGGGAATACCAAATGTAAATATTGTTAAGTGAAGACAGATATCAAATGTAAATATTATGAATTAGTAAACACGCAATGAATGAAGATAGAAAAGGACAGGAACTAAAGTAGGCTAGGATGGGACGGTTTGCAACACAGCTGAACTAAAGTCAAGGGAAGTTCAAGGTCGACGGAAGTGGAGAGAGGGAACACGGCAGACTGAGAAGACTAAAATGAAGGAAGTAGGCCTAAATAAACAACTCAACGCATCTCAATTGATTGAAAGGCCTAAGTATTTCTATCTTACATGCTAATGTGTTTGCTAGTTTTAAATTAAATAGTAATACAGATCCAGGAAGAAAACGTTCGAATATAACCTACGAACAAATCAGGTGCCTGGAATGGCCTAATACACGAGTCAGGGGTGTATAGGGGTTGCATATTAATTACCAGAAAATTAATTATGCGTAAAAGTTGTTTGGAGAATCGGAGTAGATAGGATTCTGAAAGAAAAAGCAAATGAAAACTTATCAAAACAAACGAATGGAAAATAAAAAATAAAAAAAAAAACTTAAACAAATAAACAATTAATTAATTAAAAAACTCTCAATTATTGTAATTGAAGCCACAAAGGCAAATAAAAAAAAAATAAAAAAAGGGTAATGTAAAATAAAACGTACAAAAAACTCGGATTGTAAAAATTCGGGAAATATGAATGCAAGGAACATAACAGTAGTATGAAAATGTAATCCAGTAAAGTATTGTTAGTTGGTTATCAGGCAAATTAAAATGTGTCCCTGTATTTATATAAGTTGTGTACAATATAAACATGTGTTTTCAGTGGAAGTGAACTCACCCAGTGAACCTTTCAAAAGGAAATGTATACCATGTCATGTTGTATAAATGTAATTTCAGATTATGCAGAATAAGAAGAACAATGAAATGTATAGTATGAATTGTATATATAAAAATTATGAATATGTAATCTGTAAATTGTTAGGATAGGAAGGCAGAACTAGATATAAGAATGTAATAAGATAAGAGGAAATTTGAAAGGGGAGTATTATTATATTTAGTGGTTTTCAATATCTTGGTTTTATGGCGGAGCCGATCAAACCAGATATCTTAAGAGGGGTAGCTTACAACGGATACAACCCGTTGTAAGTCCTGGATTTTGAATTTGTAATTAATTTTATAAATTTGAATAGTCCGGACTTACCGTGGGCTAAAGCCGCATGTAGGTCACGAAAATCATGTTGACGCGGGAGTGTAGTTATCTGGCTAAGTTAAACTCTTGGACCCTGCCTGTTCGAAAAGGAATAAGGACTTGTAAAAAATACTTAAAAATTAATACGGGAAGCCAAATTCCAGAAATTAAATAAAAACAAATATCTTCAGGAAATGCATTACGCTAACCGCGTGTGTATTTACTGCAAGATTAGATAATATAAAGTCACAAAGTTACGTATAATACAGACTATTAAAGTATGGGGAGAAATTCAAAATTCCTCTAAATTGAAAAAGAAAAGAATTTTCAGGCTTTTCATAAGAAGGCCTAAAATAAAGGTGAAATAAGTTTTTGCGAAATTTCGTTAAATAAAAAAGTTAATGTTAATCCACTAAGTTCAAGTGATAAAAAAGTATATAAAAAAGAAAGTTTTTTAAATTCTAACCAAAACAAATTTTAGTAATGATAAACAAAATGTATAATTAAAAAGAAAAACTTGAAATTTTATTAAAGAAAAAGGTGACAGAATTCGCACCTTTACAGCAAGATAAAAAGTTAAACTTAAACTTTTATTAACTCAAAACGCTAAATAGTATGCTGATAACGTAGTTATGTAAAAATAATCCAGTATTTAAAATATGTTTCGGGAGTAAAGGAAAGCCCAAGTTTGTAGAAAATCGTTTAACTCCCTAACCCTACAGCAAGACAACCAGAAGCAGAAAAAAAGAGAAAATCCGGCTAGTTAACACAAACCAAAAGGACATAAAGAAGTGAAAACAAAAAACCGGGAAAAACAAAAAACAAAGACTTTTCCGGGAGAAATGGCCGCGGAAAAACGTGCGCGGGTCGTGTACGCAAACCAAGAATCGTACGAACATCACTCGAGTTCGTGGGTAAAGAAGACAACGAGCTGAATTCAAAAATGTCACTCTCAATAAAATAAGGAAAACCCTGGAAAAGTTACAAAGGAAAAGGATTTTCAATAGCCAAAACTGCACGGAGAGAGATAAGAGTTGTACGGTAGAAGGGGCTGGCTGAAGATGAGTCTATATAAACGATTGCTCGGGGAAACTCGAGAGCCTTGATATTTCTGCGATGTAAGTGAACACATCGAGCCTTGATATTTCTGCGATGTAAGTGAACACATCGAGCCTTGATCTCGTTTTTATAAAATACCATAGTATGCAAAAAGCTAACTATTTTCTTAGTTAATCTAATAATTTGTATAACAAGTGTGAACATACGTCATTGCGATATTAATTTGGAATGCAGCAATAGACACAACTATAATCTACAAGAACGTCAGTGGCAACTTAGTCATTACAAAGTTGGCCTAACTTGGATTATTCTGGAGAAGTAACATAACCTACATAGCAGCTGATACATGGAGTGATTCGTATAGCTTCCGGATAGGACTCCAGGACATCACCAGGCGACCACTTGGACATGCAACTTTAACGTCGAGAGAATAGCCGAACCGGGACTTCAGACACATCACCACAACCATCTTTAAAAATTCATCCAACATTCTTCCAGACAACCCTACAGGGATCAACCTTCATCAACGAGACAACTTAACCAGCACGCAGAGCATCTGTAGCCTGCCATCGCTAAACAACGCTCGCGGACTTCATATCAAACGTCGCGACGCCTGGACAGTTGAGAAAAGGTCGGTAGAAACGTAAATACGTTAGTCCCTGATTAAATTTGCCTGAAATAAATTCAAATAAATTTATTTTAAAATACTGGGTTACTTAGGATGTTAGATTAGATAAAATATTTGTATTATTAATTAAAAATTAAATTCATTAAATCATAAATTCGAATTAAATCTTTTATTAAAATATTAATTAAATCAAATTGGGTATAAAATATTAGAATAAATTATAGTTAGGTAAATAATTGGTTCTGCCTTGTAGTTTAAGACACTATTATTAAATTGAAAGGAAAGTTATTATTTTGTATTTGTTGGAGAAAATAAAATCCAAAAAGTTTTATTTTATGTTTGAAATAAAAAAAATAAAATAAAAATATTAAAATTTTATTTGCTTTATAAAAAATTATTATTTACAAAAAACACCTAGTATTCAAATATCCCAATAGTTTATGAGTTATAGATTAAGAATTGATACAGTGAAATTTCATAAAATATTTGCAAGCACAAATAAACAATTTACAAGGTTAGTTTCAGTGTACTCACTACTCAGAGGTTTACAAAAAGTAAAATCATTCACTTGTGTCCTAACTGAGCTAGAATCAAATATAAAGTACTGGAAGTATAACGTAGAAGTTTTTTTTTTTTTTTTTTAGTCAGGATATTCAGAAAACTGAATATTCGACACGTAGTTATTTCACCTAGGCCAAACAAAGCGAGATTGCCTATAAAACTTCCAGTAGGTGGAAATAACTTATTCTCAAACGAAAAACCGTTGAATAAATCGGCGTCCCAAAAAAAAGTGGGGTCCGAAAACATCATTCAACTTAACCAAGAAAAGGTTTACCGTTGGAATATATATATATATATATATATATATATATATATATATATATATATATATATATATATATATATATATATATATATATATATATATATATATAATATATATATATATATATATATGTGTGTGTGTGTGTGTGTGTGTGTGTGTGTGTGTGTGTGTGTGTGTGTGTGTGTGTGTGTGTGTGTGTGTGTGTGTGTATGTGTGTGTATACATACAAGTTAAACATTCATTTATACAATAAGTCTATACTTGGTGTAATTAAAGGATAAATCAATATGTAACAACAATGTTCAGTCTTTCAAAAATAAATATAATCCATTCCATGAAAGATTGATTTAATTTAGAGTTTAAAGGACATTTTTTAACCAGTCCTGACACCGTGACCAATTGTACCTTCTCATTCTAGCCTAGCAGATTTGTTCCCCTCACGAGTTAGATTAATCCACTAACACGTTCAATGATATTTCCCCAAGAATTTTGAATCGAAAAACCTTTTCCTCGTGTTGATCAGGTCCTCACAATTGAAAATTATGTGTTTCACTCTTCCAGCACAATCTACACACAGTTAGTGATAAGCTGCTACCCTCTCAGACAGAGTATCCAGTAATAAGTCCCGTAATTTGTCTGAGATCTCCACTACTTCGGATCATTATTTGCTTTCAGGACTACCTGAAGGAGGGATTTGTTAAGTAATGATTTACTATGGGAGGAATAACCCTTACAAACCTGAGCCCTTTGACAATTTTATTCAAAATATTATCATTCCGTATGCAAATCTTCAGGAGTAAATGCAAGTTAAAATTCATACACTATATATATATATATATATATATATATATATATATATATATGCTTAAATTACAATTTTTATTGAGGGCTAAAAAGTCTCTTTTTTAGTCATTTATCCATAAATCTAAAAAATATTTTTGATTTAAAATATGTAATTAAAATACTTTAAATAAATTAATACTAATGATGATATGAAGGAGGCATAGCAAGCAGTCGTACACACTACAGAAGAAACATAATATTTGAACTGTTTTCTTAAATTTTACCATAGTATGTTTAACTAAACCACCAAAAATAACAAAACACATACGATTCAATAATACGTAGTTCTCTATTATTTCTTCTGACATCATTATTTATGTAACTTGTGTATGTGTTTCAAAAGTACTACTTTCAGCTGCACATAACACATACAATGGTCGTTATGATTTCCTGCTCTGTTCGAATTATAAATTTGAATGTCCTTAAAAATTTAGCGTACAATAAAGTTGCAGAAAGTAAGATCTTAAATGCTTAAAACTGAATGTCCAGCTACTGTAACTCTGGAATGAGCGTTACACACTTCTGATCTTATCCCTGTTTTAGTGCGTAACTTTTAATATATTTTTTCTCATTTTCATAGTATAAACTAAATTTTCGGATTTGTTTATGTTGGAGACCAAAATCATATAACACACCTTCCTTAGTGTATACAATTCTAAAGTGAATTTAGTATACAAATATTAATGTGAAAACTAATATGGAAAATTAATGATGCCCAACTCAAGTCGAAATTTTATTACAAGTAGAATATCTTTGTGTCTTTTCGTAGCTACAAAATTAGGAGTAAAATCGCTCAAAACTCAGATATGTAAATTGCAGTGGGGTAGGAGGTGATTGTTCAAAGTAACATAATATGTTTGATGTAGTCTGATTCTCCATGTATATTATCTGCCTGATAATGGGTTCTGACGTAATTCTAATTAATAATTTTAATGGAATAAATACGAATAATTTATCATTTTACTTTTAAATAATTTACTTATTATGTAATCCTGGACAAAAGGTTCGTTTAAAGTATAATATGAGAAACATATTTGTCTTTGTATATTTAAAACTAATCATCACCAAAAAGTCTAATAAGTTCAACTCTTTTGTCAGAAACACTTGGCACGCTTGATGATTTCTGATTTTGAACTGATCCAGTTTCTTGCAATTTTTTTATCTTACGGCGGATGTTATTTTTATGTGGTGGTTATTTTCTGTATTCCCGTCGAAATGGTAGTTGCACTTAAACTACAGACTTGAATTCAGCCAGCAACAAAACACACATTACCTTTTCATTATTAGAGAACATAATAACACACTCCACACAGAACACTCCAGAAAACACAAAACATACTACTACAACAATACAAGAATTTTGAGGTTACAACAGCTGTTAAACAAACTTTTCTGTTATAGGCGATACCAGTACAACACCACAAAATTTCTCTACTGACTTCGTATGATTTAATGAAACCCTTTCATTGTTTTATGATAACCCTGTATATATTTTAAAAAAATGTATGCACTTAGTACTGCCTCAAATATCGCTAAGCTTCAATTATATTTGTTTAAATTGATCTTTCAAAGACGGCGGTAATGGTTCACTGTTTTTTGTCAATTATTTGTGAATTTTAATATTTGGAACTTTACTCACCGGCTTGGTCATTAATTTTTAAAAAAATTCTGTCAAGATGGTTTTGAAATATTGATTCTATATACAACAATATCATAGCAGATATTTTATACTGATAACTGACTAAACTTTATTTTCATTAAATGGCAATCAATACATTGTGTTTGAATTCTTAGAGGTTACATTGAAATTACCCTAGTAACTAAAAATAACATTATATAATCTTAGTTAAACTCCTAAAATCAATATTAATAATTCTAGATAGAGAAAGAGGATTAAATGAACGCTGATAAAGGTTTTTGAAATTGATAATTAAATATACAAAGACAAATGATATATCAAAGATTAT